>JAKLMW010000011.1:0-243942 GCA_022813215.1 Talaromyces ruber | reverse complement strand
ACAATATCGGCACCGATTGCGGTGTCGTCTTCACTGCGTGTCCAGACAATATCAGCACCGATTGCGGTGTCGTCTTCACTGCGCGCCCAGACAATATCGGCACCGATTGAGGCGTCGTCCTCACTGCGAGCCCAGACAATGTCGGCTCCAATAGCAGTGTCATCTTCGCCGCGCTTCTGTTCTACAAGATGCTGAGTTAGATATATATTTCCTCCAGTCTCCGTGTAATAGTCACTCACCAGGTGTTGGTAAAGCGAAGCCCAGGCCCACCAGGGCAGACAGAACAATACTTGTCTTCATGTTGTTGTAGTGGATGGGTTATAACTAGTACCTGGAATTTCTTACCCAGGAGTATATTGGCTAATTTCGAGGATGACAGGGAATGTCAAATCCAAAGCTACCTTGTCAGTATATTTATGCATTCGTGAGAAGCGGCATTTCATGGATAGACGGGAGTATTAACAGCGTCCAAAGCCCACTGATTGGTAAAGATAAGACGTGATGCACAAATCCCCCTCACGTCGTATTTTCATATATTATAGTCTACTTGAGGCATAGCTCTACCAACATGATTACTTGGAAGCAGCAAGAAGGATTTCCACTCTGCATTAGTTCCAAGTTAGCCTGTAGAGCTATCCAGGAAACAATCACCTGCCATGTACTCAATTTGCAGGAGCTGAAGAATCATCCCACTTCTTTAGTGCTACAATCTAAATTCTCGTCCATGACTACTCTTTTTCTAAATTACTCCAACGCTCGTAACCGAAATAGGATTGTCCGTTCGGTCGACGACTGTTTTTGATTGCGGTATATTTTGTATGTGGTAGGTTTTAGGGCCGGTCGTTCTGAATTTAGAACAAACAGGCCGAATGCTGATGCACCGGTGTTCCGCATCGCCTACGGATTTACCTTTATCACACAAAATCCTCACGTGAATTGGATTGAGGTATTTGCAATGAGGATCTTGACGTTCTGCGGACATGCCTATAGTATTTTTAAAAAAGCTTGTTAGTAGGGTTCCCACGAGGTTAATGCATGCGGGGTCTTGCAGATGTCGTGGCCATGCTTGATAGGCATGTGTGTAGGTGCGGGTATCCAGGCATACGAAGCAAGGACAATATCATCATGGAGACTAGCACAAACTGGGTTATAGACTTGTAGACAGTAGGCAGGCTGGGGGTGTTACCATTTCTGCACCTTAGCACCTACCAAACATGGTTAAGCATTGGCCCCCGCAGTAGCATTCACTACCAGTAGCTTAACTACTCATCATTGTACGATAGCTTCCACTTCTCTTGCACCATTTCTAAGCTTTTTTTTTTCTCACCAATGTAGCGCTCGCAGTCGCCATGTTTGCCAGCCTGCGAGAAAGATATAGCTTGCTCACTCAAGAAGAAGCGTCACAAGAAGAGAATAACAGCAGCAATAACATCGAGGACTCGAGTAGTCCCATATATAAAAATGGCTTGATCGAAAGGTATCCAGCTTTGGCAGGGAAGCTCAGTATCACAAAATTGGTCATCATCCAAATTGCCATTTTGGTAGTGTACACGCTTCTATTAGGCGCTCTTGGAAGTTTTTCGTTCCCAAATGCTTTTGGCAAATCGAAAAATCCATATGATTTGAAATGTATGTCGCACACAGTCATGAGAAAAAAAAATTTATACGCTGTTTGGTAATCTAATATAGTATTGTTTCTTGACAGACAGTGTCATGCATGATGCATACCGCTATGAGGTTCGAGAGGTGGATTACGACTTCAAGAGCGTCAACCCATTCAAAGGCGCGCCTATTGAAGATATTGAGAAGGAGTGGACGTACCTGATGAATGGAGGTGGAAAACCCCTAAACTCTCTTCTTAGATACAGAGAGACTAATAGATCAACTTTAGCACACACATTACGGGTGCCAGAGGCTGAGATGAAAAAAGGAAACATATCATCTATTCAGGTAAATGATGGATCCGGGGACTATATTGCTGTGCCTATTGTAAGAAACTTGCTACTTGCTAAATCTGACGTTAAATTCTCACTGACATTATCTGTTAGAGTTACCACATGCTTCACTGCTTGTACAACATCTATCGCTACGCCCATCCTGACTTCTACGGCGAAGACCCAAGCGGGCCAGAATGGATAAAGAATCATACAGACCACTGTGTCGATAACCTGCGACAGGTATGTTCTGTACCTACATATTTAGCACCCCCGTCCCCCGGAAGCCAGTTGCTAAATTGTGACGGGACAGTTCGTACAATGCCACGTTGGAACAGGCTTTGAGACCTACAAATGGCTCGATACACGCAAGGCCCCTTGGCCTGTAATCAGCACAGATGAGGTCTGTGTTGACTGGATGCATTTTGACAGTTGGGTTCGCGAACGGAGCATCCCTGCAAAGGACATGGGGACGTTCAAAAATGGGAACCTAGTCAGTCATCCCATATATGGGCCGGTCTATGAAGAGGACTTGCATAACAAGACATTGCCGTCAGAGCATGGTCACCATTGAGTTGGTATTTAGACTTTGAAGAGCTCTCCTAAAGATATCTGATTAAGTGAAAATAACTAAGCGTAGGGAAAGCCCTGATTGTTCTTTGGATTGTCCAATATGGATGTAGGGCGACTAGGGCTTAGCGTTGAATAGTTGACATGGAAAGATATCCCTGCCTACTTGATTTTCCCTGACGGGCCAAGGCTTTTCTATTCTAATTTCGTACTCATCCCCTCGCCGCAATTACTCGTTGAGTAGTAACTGTACTGAGTGCGCCTCTAACTGCTGTGATCAGATCATTAAGCCTTATATAAGCTCATGGGTAATGTCCTGATCACTATCCCTTTACTACGCGCTCTGGTCCGTACGCGAGCCGGTTTCCCGCGCGCAATGTGAAGCACTAGGATCCAAACACAGTTCAATTTGCTAAAATCTCGCCGAGCTCATGCGCCGTGTTCTGTGGACTACTGGCATGCAGTAATTTAGGCGACTGTTCCGGTGAAGACGCCGCCGCTACTTGCACGGGGCGTACTTTTTCCCGCGGGGCCCGTCGCGGGTACATCCCGCCTGGGCACATGCTCAAGATACGCGCGCTACGCCCACACCCCGAGCGGCTGCGGCCGCGCGTCTGTCTGGCTAAAGTAAGTAGTCTGTGTTTTAGACCAATGCAAGACAGTTGTAGGAAGTACTACACATTGATTGAAGCAATGTGATAGTTCCTGTCACGTTGATTAGACACGACTGGGTAAGCAACTCTTTTAGCAACCATGGACAAGAGGCGGGCAAATTGGATCAGTTGAATTTCATATAAATACATCATGGATGCCACTACAGGACTGCTCATTTACTTCACACTTTCAATTTCTTGGTTACTACAAATCACAGACTCTCGGGTCTGAATATTCTCTTTGACTACGAGAGCACTATGGCGGCAAGTCCTGTTGTACTCATTCTTGGAGCTGGGCCTAGAATCGGTGCATCTGTAGCCGAGAAGTTCGCCAGCAAAGGCTACAAGGTCGCTATTGCATCCAGAAGTGGGACTGGTACCAAGACTGCCACGGGTCTCCTATCTCTCAAGGCAGACTTTTACAAGCCTGACTCAATCCCGGCATTGTTCGATGCAGTGAAGACCGAGTTCTCCTCATTTCCTAATGTTGTGGTCTACAACGCAGGAGGATTCACAAATCCTCCGGACCCAGACTCTGTTTTGTCGGTTTCTGCGGATAATATTGCATCGGACCTCACTGTCAACACTGTTAGCCCCTATGTCGCAGCTCAGCAGGCTGTTAGTGGATGGAGGGAATTTCCCAATGACTTGAAGAAGACCTTTATATACACCGGCAACATTACAAACGTCTCGATTGTGCCCGTGCCATTGATGCTCAATATAGGCATAGGAAAGTCTGCTTCCGCTTTCTGGATTGGCCTTGCGGACACGTTGTATTCCGCTCAGGGTTTTCGGTTAGTAATCCTCTCAATTGACATCTATGTAGGCTATTGCTAACGAGACCACTCACCAGCTTCTTCTATGCCGATGAGCGTCACGAAAATGGCAAGTTGAAGGGAGCGGCACTTGATGGTGTCGCACATGGCGACTTCTATGCGCAATTAGCGAGTCATGAGGGAAATGTGCCATGGCAGGCCACGTTCGTTAAAGACAAGGGCTATGTCCAATTCAACTAACGAATTCAAGGCTGGATGAAAATCTATCTCAATGGTGTTTCTACTGTATGTATTTCAGTGCAATTAGCAAAGACTACTTGGAAGTATTAGACTTGTATTCCGCTTATCTTATGTATTGTAGAATTCTTAAAGTAGTAACACTAGGCCACCTTGGCTCTTGAAGCACATGGCGATGTCGCGGCTAGCAGCGTCTGCTACGTCTGTAGTGCATCGCACAGATTCCATGATCTGAAGTGCTTTTTGCAGTGTGCCAAAGACGCTTGTGGGTTGCAATTTAGCCGCTATTGCGCGCAAATGAGTTTCCTGTACCGGGTCTGTGAGGCATCCTGCGACACAGAAAGGCCAAACCACCGTGCGAAGCAATGTTGGCGGTGATATATGACCTATAAGCTCAACAATTCGGCTTACATGATGTTTCACATCGACGCTCGCGGGCTGCCATCCAGACACAACGACATGTAGATAAACGAGCGCGGCATGAGCCCAAACACGGGTGACTAGGTAACTCTGGCTGTCTATTATTTTCGATTGCTGACAGTTGTCATTTGTAAAAATATCTAGCAGACTGGTCTCTGCTTGTGGGGTAAACACTGGATCGGTCTCTAGCAGCATGAGATCGGCTTCTAGCGAGTCTTTAATACGTGCGGCACGATTGACTAGCTCCATGACGTTGAGATTGCCAGCTCTTTTGTATTGCTGTTTCCATGCATCGAGAACGGCAATTTCCCCGAGTTGTAGCAATACCCAATTCTGGCACCCTACAACAGCCTCAAAGTTGATTGGAGGCCTCGTGCCATCAGAACCTTTCAGAAGGCTGCTGTGATAGCCATAAAGTTTAGGTGGCTCTTGAAGGACTGTGCTTGCGATGATATCATCTAATATCAAAATAGTAGATGAAAAGCGGAAGGCAGCCTGTTCAGAGCTTGGGATATCAATACACCGCTCAGGCAGATTCCATGAAGACGATCCTAGCAGGCTGATAAGAGCACTAAATTTTGAACTAGCAATCGCCGCCTCACTGGCGCCAGAATTGTTAAGAAGCTGTTTAAAAAGAGCCAGGGAGGCATTGAGGTGCGCTTGGCAATTAATATAATTTAAGCTCGCAATCTCAAAATGCTGAATTTGTATGATGCCCGTCAGGATCTGCACCGCGCTGTGCAGATGATCCGTAATGCCTGAGGAATTCACGGCTTGTAATGACTGTTGTAGCACCTTGAAAGCACCACTTGTTTGCTTGAGCACCTTTCTCCAGACCTCGTCGCGACTGGACGTTCCTCGCGCCAGCGAGAAGTAATATGAGCTCTGACATAGAGTAGCCTGCCGCACAACTGGGCTACTCAACATGAGCTCAAAAATCCATGTTCTACCGCCATGGAGAAGAGGGGGACGGTAGAAGGGGAACAAGAAGGGAAACAAGTGCTCAAGGTAAAACATCAGAAGAATAGTATCAGGCTGCCCGAATGCTATACTTCCAAGGGGCTGTTTTGCTGGTAGGTGTGGAATCAGCTCCGATAGTAAATGGCTCGGGCGGCCGCTCCGTCGCATCGCGAGGAGCCAGAAGCGTCGTAGGAGCTTCGACAACCAAAGCGCGCCTCCCTGGGCGGCGAAAGGATTTCTGTTTAATCTCGCGCTTGATTCGCTCGGCCATCTCCCCCTGTCGAATGCCCCCATCCATCCATTTTGGCTTATCGCGAGAGTAGTAGCACGTTACACGGAGCGCAGCGCAGGTGTCACAAACTGGGCTCCTCTCATCGCATTTCTTGCGTCGGAGACGGCACGTCCAACAACCATTGGAGCTTCGCATTGTGCTGACCTCACGACGGAAACCACGTGGCAGCTCCATATCGACAATCCGTGAAGAACAATATCGCTCGAACCCCCCTACGGTGTTTTTTGCAGCGTAGGAAGGATCTGGCCGCGAAACACGTCGATACGATCCTTTGTCTGCAGTGGCCACCAATGGCAGCCGCGCTGCTCAGCTTGAAATCCACGGCAAGAGACGTTCATGAGAATGGAGAGTGTATACCAGAAATCGACAGACAGGCATCAAGGATAGGTTGGCGTGACCTAAACGAGCTCCCGGTCTTAGAACCAATAGCCAACGTCGCCCTTACGGTACCCCACAAGACGCGCGCTCCGTACGTATGAACCCATCCTCAGTGTCCTTGTCTCTAAGAGTCCCGCGCGTCATTTCCTACCGAGCGCCGTCGTATCCGGGCAAGATGAGAATGTGCCTCTGAGTTGAAAGCTGCTTAAAATGGTTACTAATGAAATATGAATAGTGGTCAGCGGTAACGATCAGCCACGCTTTATTTTGTTGAAATTGTTACATATTTTTCAAAGAAATCTGAAAGATATCCTCATAATGTTTGTTACAATCTAGCAGATCATCGAAGACATCGATACAGATTACATCTAATAACATGACAGCATTTGTTTCTAAATTCAAATCATGACTAGTACCTGTTGACCCATAAATGGTTCGGAATTTGTTTCCAACGGAGGACGGGATGTTCATTCCGCGCCAGTTTCCCTATTGACAGTCTGGACAAATATGAAAGATTTATATTTTTTTTTCTTAAAAAAAAAGAAAGAAAAAAGAGAGAAAAAGATGGATACTGACTTGGATAAATTGAGAATTATCACGTGTGGCAGATGATATGATAAGAACAGAATGCTTCGAGAGAAAATCTATGTCTATGAAAAAGCGCCAATTTCAAACGAACTATAAACAGATGATGAGCTTATGCAGTAACGTCATCATGAGAGCCACAACGCCTCGAGAACATCGAAACACGAAATAAAGAAAGGGGGCTACTGATTCTTCAACCCCTGCTCCATCAAATCATCGCTATCCGTACTCCTTACACGACTGTGATGCGAACCGAGTCTCGCTAAGAATCCACTCCTACTCATAGAAGATGTCTGGCTCGGCTGTCCAGCAGCAAACGAACTCCTGGACTCCATCGATGCTCTCGACTGATGGTCGGCAGTCGCAGACACAGATGCAGCAGCAGCAGCCCGCGACGAGGAAGAAAGACTCTCACGCGAATTCGCAGCATCCTCTCGGATCCGGCGCTCCATCGCCTCACGATTGGCATTGCGAACGACTTCTCCGAGCCGCGAAGGATTTCGGTCTTCAAAGACGTCTCCCATGAGATCGTTAGCAGACAACGCGCTTGTGCCGAGCGAGAAATCGACGTGGCGCCCGGGACGGCTTAGGGATTCCCCGCGGGCGCGGGCGGCAGCTGCCATGGAACCTTTGCGGAGGATAGAGTGTTGAGGGCGGATGGGAGCGGCGGTACTGGATGTGTAGGCGGAGTTTTCCGGGAGGTTTGGATCTCGTTCTTCGAGGATGGTTTCGGTTGATTGCTGTTGGCTTGGACCAGGTCTGGTGGAGGCGGCGTAGCTGGGCGGTTGTCCGTGGTGGTTGACGTGGAAGGGGTAGTCCACATGAGCGCCCTGGAGATTCATACGAGGTCCTTCAATGCCGATTTCTTGCATAGATAACATCAACATGCAGATGAATTTATTGCGTCTTTGCAGACGAAGACCTTCGTTTTGCCAGTTGGACTTGTAGAAGAAGACGACGTTGAGAGTAAGTGAGAAAGCCTCGGTGACTTCTCGCAATTCTGTGATAATGTTTGATTGGTACTCGCGTTTTTCCGTGCGTACAAACTCGAGCAGACGCTGTCGTAGCGCTTCCATTTGTTCGATGGAAGTTCCGTATTTGATGATAACAGGCACGGCTTCGGCAAGACCACCGGAACGCCGCTGGTTCAGGATGAATAAAGTGTTGAGGTAGCTATTTGGCGCTTGCACGACGTGGCCCTGCATCTTCTTGAACTCGGTGTACAGGAGAGAGATTTCCTTCACAAAGTAGTCATCACCTTTCATGGCGTCACCTGTGTTACCGTAGATAGTCACTCTGTCACCGACATCAAACGGATGCTTGACAAAGACGAATATGACGGACTGCAGAAATTCCTGAGCAGTAGCGGAGAATAGCCAGGATAGAGCCAGAATGGAGGAACCGGCCGATGTCAACACACCAGCGGCGGATGTCGAAATCAACGACAAAAAGACCAAAAGCGTGACGACACAGACGACAAAGAAGAGCACACCGTCAAGTTTCGACACTACGGAGTCCAAATCCTTCAAAGAAGCAGTAATTGATTTTCTTTCACGACCAATCTCAACACAGACAGATTCCAGCTCTTCCATAGAGATGTCGCCATTCATATCCTTGTCGAACATGGTGAATGCAGCTTCCGCTTCCTCGTTATTGTCAAAAGCAGATTTCAAGTCTCCAGAAAAGATGGTGTCGAAACCAGTTCGGACAAATGTACGGTATAGTCTTCGTGCTAATACCTGGCCGCCTGTGTTGGTACTAAGTAGAGTGAGCACAACCTGATGCGGGTGGCTGCTCTTATTGATTTTCTTGCCGGTAAAATCGCCCGCAACGGCTCCTGCCATATCTCCGACCTTGTTCAAGGTCTTTTTGCCAACTTTCAAAGCCGTACCAGCAACGTTCAAAGGCGTTTTCGTACCAGATTGTGTTCCGCTGCCATGCTCTTCGAAATCCTCGTCCTTTTCAGAAATCATCTCCCTAGAGTAAGCATAAAGTTTCGTCAAATTTGATATTTGAAACTTGTTGATTTCAATTCGATCGGCATATGTACGAGTATGGAAGCTGATGGCAATCAACTGGATGATGATCTTTTCGATCAAGTTAAGAATGGCGCCGACGAATATTGAGATGATAACCTTGTTCATCGTGCTCTCCCATTCCCTGACCGATCTGCTGCCATCGACGTGATGGTTAATCATGGTCGGCAAAAATGAGATCTCTACTCCTAACCACCAGAAAAAGAGCGTGAAGGGCAATTCCAACTCTCTGGCAAGATCACGATATTTCTTGGAGTTGTTGGTAAAGATAGACGAACCGATGCTGAACACGGGAGGAAAACATTTTGCAGTAATCTGACTCGTCAGTACGATGAAATAGTGATACTAGGGAGGAACATACTCTTCCTGCCCAAAGCGTCAACCAAAAGATTTCCAACCAGACGGAAAACCACAACAATCTCACGCCTCCAACATTGGCCGACTTGAAAACCAACGCACCCAATAGAAGCGGAATCAACAAAATCAGCGTCAAAGGCGTAATGTAAAAGAAATAGCGAACAAGAAAACTCGAGCTATGAATCCTCTTCAATATTTTCGCTATACTGGTATGAGGATCCTCCGGCGCATTGTAAATCGCCGCAGTTTCGTGCAGCGGATTTGTAGCTATATCAAATTCATCCACAGGCTCAGTTCGCGAACGGATTTGACGTAGTGAGGCTCCTTCACTGTTGTGTTCTTCACTTCGTTGTGAGTTTGAAACTACTCGCTCCGCTTGCAATACAGCCAGGTCGTCGTCTAGCCGTAGAGCCTGTTCACGGACAGCCGATGGTGACGGATCAGTCCTTGCATTTGACGAGGTCACATTCAGTGTATCCAGCCTTAGATTGTCTCTGCCACGGTATTCGTACTCTTCATCGTCGATTTCGGGGAAACGAGTGGTGCTGGTCGAATACCCCGGTTCGTTGATCTCGTGTATTGGGGTGGACATTGTGGCGGTGGAATCTGGTCAATGACCAGCGTGATAGTATATGTTCTCTTGCTATCGTGTACAGCAAGAGTGTGGTTTAAAATAAACGAGTGTGATGTAGTGACTGTATGGTAAAATTGCAAAGATTCCCGCCTCGGGATGCTGGTCGCCGAATAATCCTCGTATGTGACAAAAGAAATAGTGAATCAAAGAGATGTGTACAGAATAGAAAGAAATTACAAAAATGCAGGAAGCAGAGGAAAGAAAAGAGCTCACATCTGTAAATCTGCGGAGGCAACGTCAATGCCACAGCCTGGAGTCCAGTTCATCTTGAGCCCACATCTCCACTGCTAGTGAACGCCATCACTGATAGGTTTGAAGAGATAGTCCTCAGTGGCCAGTGGCACCGAGCAGAGTTTTAGGGTGTGTCCAGTATCCACTGATTCAGCGGTCCTGGAACATCTAGAGGCCTGGCCAGAAGCCATGCTTTGCGTCCGCCCCAGTTAGATCCCGAGCGAACCATCGGAACACGTCAATCTGGTCTCTCTTTCTGTGGGATCTTCAAGCCTTCAACTGTCAGTCAGTCAGTCAGTCAGTCAGTCAATCGATGCCATCTACTGAGAGGTGAGACGAAGGAGAAAAAAAGAAAGAAAAAGTCCGACGACGGACCGTCTTGGCGTTTCTTGGCAGTCGATCTGCTGCAGGACGCTGCGTCATCGTGCCTGAGGCAGCAGCCACCCAATCACGTGGCGACACCAGCCCTGACCAATCCATCTACATTCGTGATGTGTCTCCTCTTGGTCTCACCTCTACCATTCGGGGAGGATCTTAGAATGTTCTGATAGAGTTGTTTCTGTTCTCTATCTGACTATTCCATTCCATGCACTCAATCTGGCTTTATGATTTGATATGCTATATCAGCCACCAATATGAACTGCGGCATCTGCTGCTATGAATAGGTACACAGCCAATAGCCGCTCGGTCCTGCCGCCACACCTAAAATTTTCATTTCATCCATGCAGCGCTGCTTTTGCTGCGATGACCGTTCACCGTTCACCGTTGCAGGGATTCCTTTTCCCACATCCACCTCACTTGTCACTTCCCTTTCTTCTTTTGTTTTCCTCCGTCGAAGATCTTAAATGACTCGCTTGTCTTGACTCTTTTGGCTTCCGTGGACTTCCGGTCCACATCCCTGCGTCGTTAACCAGCTTTCGTCTCCAGGATAGGCAATATGACGTCGTCGTCAAGGTTTACCTAGGCTTGGAGGATATCGACTTCTTCAGTAAGTTCATGCCAGCGACCACTGAATCTCCAAGGAATAATAGGTCCGATCGATTATAGGTCCGATCGATTCAACCGGATCAACAAAGCTATTCATTTAGTAGCTCAAACCCCGCACTGAGTTGTCCGATTTATGTAACGCATGTACTACTATCAGTACTACGAGCCTAGTATGAGGGAGTTGGTGCTGGTCTCTGTCCGAAATACTATCGCGGCACACCACACTGTCCGGCTTACGCATGGTATACAAAGCACACTTCCAATCACTTTTCAGGGTGACGAAATTGATGTTGTGAATTCAACTGACTGTGCTCAATACCCACTCTGAGTGAAACATTCAATTCGTCCTTTGTCAATGGTCAAAACGATGCGTAGTACGTACAGTAGGGGCTGAGCGCTCGGATATCCCTGTCAAGTATCCCGAGGTTGACAGCCAACTAGGATCACTATTGTTACTAGGGTTAGACACGGCTTGAGCTAATGTTTTAGCACATAGCTAAGAAGATAACAACCTCCTCGCATTCCCCGACAATATCATCTCTCGTTCTTTTTCATCTTCCCACATCTTTCGCATTTCGGTCGTCATCACATCCGCCAATCCCAGAACAGCCATTTCAGGCGTAAACGGATAGTCGCTTCCATACAATAATCTATCCATTTTGGCATATAATAGCAGCTCTTTAATCTGATCCGGGAACGGGAAGCCTGCAAGGTCAAAATAGAACTGTCGCGAGAATGCATCTTTGATCGTTTGGGCGGTGAGGCTTTGGTCTGCGCCGATAAGGCGGCCAAGTGAAGTAAAACGTCCGACTAGAGGCAACACTGCGCCGCCGGCATGCGGGATTATGAATATGATGTTTGGACAGCGCGAAACTGTTCCTGACGTGAAAAGGTTAATGACTGCGCGGGCGGTGTCGAACAGAAATTCAAAAACCGGATTAGGGAACTGGGTTAATGGAGTCGCTGCTACTGATTTTGAATGATCGTGGTCTCCTTGAAGGACACATGGGGTGGTAGGGTGGATAAACACCTTAGCATGTCTTTTATTCAGTTCTTCGAAAATAGACGCAAATTTTGGGTCGCCGAGATATACGCCATGGTGATTTGTCTCGAGCGCGATGCCGTTGGCATTCAATTTGTCGAACGCGTATGCAATTTCCTCCAAACTTCCCTCAACATCCGGAAGAGGTAAAGATGCCCAGAAACCCAGTTTTGATGGATGCTGGGTGACCAAATCAAACATGTACTCGTTACATAAACGGGTAAGTTCACGCGCGGCTTTGTGGTTTCCATGAATGAGGTGTGTGCCGGGTGAGCTGATTGATAAGATGGATTTGCTGATGTTTACTTTCTGCATCAAACTGAGGTGAGTTTCAATGTCCCATTCCTAGATATGTTAGCTAGAGAGTATCGAGTATGTTGAAGGGATGTGGATCCTTACCGGCAGCTCCGGCATGCCATCTGGTTTCTCATAACCGGCATCTATGCACGCTTGTCTATAGAACGGCGGCAGGAGGTGCGCATGAGTATCAATACGTTCTTCGAAGGGCATTTTTAATAGCAAGTAGATGATAAATGCCTCGCAAAGTGTCGATAGTGCATACTGAAATTGGGAAACCTTTGAATTTAAATCGTTCCCAGCCATTGTGTCCCGCCGCGGGACGCCCCATTCTGTCGGCGGGAAACCGTGGTCATCCACGGATTGGGAAATCACGGGGTAAATGATACACCGAAATCCTGGCCAGTTTCAGACATCGTCATTATGGACCAAAACAGAAAATAGCGATGCCATTTTCTGACTTATCCCCCAATGACCAAGCCGTGCTAAGAGATCAACCAAATGGGACAATGTACTCGACTCCGAGGTGGTGGGTCGACTCTTTTTGAATCCATTAGCGGCGAATAGTATTCTTGCTGCGTCGATACCAGTACTTTGCAGCTCTGAGAAGTTCAGACCATCAGTGGTAAACATAAAGCTGCCATCTCGGCCAAATCGTGTATAAGCGTACCAAATTAGTGCAGAGTGACAAAGTAATCGCGGTACATGTATGCCGGGTTCTTGTCCGATTGGTATGCGTTGTAGGTGTCGGAGAATCAAAGCTGCATGAATGGCGCATCTATGGCCGTCCATAGAAGATGCCCATGTAGTTGCGTACTCGAGGTGCTCTTGCGCCTTTTCGTATCCTTCCCGCCCAACGGCGCACTCAAGTTTATTCATGTTGCAATACAGGATCATGAACATTGAATGCCACATTGCCTTTAGACTGAAGTCGTCTGATTGGGAATTCTGATGAAGGCGGCTGTTGTAGATAGTAATCAGTGTTGGCGTGACCTCCTGCGAAATTTGTTTTAGTGATTCTTGTGATGACACCCGCTCCATGATTTGACTCGTCTTTCCTTCTAGAAAAGCATAGAGTGCAAAGGCTGGGTACGTAGCCAATGCATCTCCATCTGTTTGGTTGGTAGATAGTGGTGGGCTGTATCCTGAATTGACCATCTGTTGATGCCTGCGCTCATCTAAAGCGTGCACCCAAGCATTGGAAGTTGATGCACTCCACAGCTCGTCCGAGGCAATTGACGATGCGGCCGCTGAACACCGTAGAAACGGCTCGGTCATAAATAATGCTGCGGATTCTGAATCATGGATGCGAAGACCAACTGCAACCCTATAAGGATATTAGCACACGCTTGTAATCATAATCATTCTTCTCCAAACATACCGTCTTTTCTCCTCGTCATAAATCCATCGCCTCCATGATGCTTCAGCATCTGTTTCCATGCCACTAGGGTATATAGTCGCCACATCTTGATTGAACATATTCTGTCTGCGAGCCCACTATTCCTGATAAGTATTTCGGAAGACTTATCGGTTGTTTGAACTTACTGCTAAGAGTGTCCCGTGAAATGTTTGGAATAACACAATGTGTCTTGGATTCTGTCATAGGATCATTCAGCTCGCAGGTGGTATCCCTAATGGTTAGGAACTTACTCCTGAAAGCATGGCAAATGTCTGCCCCAACAAAGCAGCTTGAGTCATCGCAAGCGCTTCTGGCGCGCCTCGCACAAAGTACATCTCCCACTGCAAACGATACCATTAGCGTATATTGAATGACCAAAACATGGGCTCAACATACCGATGCAAGAATAGCTTTGTTTAATCGCTCAAACAGCCTGTTACCCTGAGTCACAGCATATGGCGATCCCAAGAACAGACTCCCCACCGAGCATATTGAAATCAACAGCAAAGACCGCTTCGCAGATGGTCGAAATGTTGGTGCATGCACGATGGGAAAGATCGGGTGAAATCGCGTAAAGTACATTTGAATGCACAAGTTCTATAATAGTCAGCTGCAAGACTTTTCCAATTCACTCTAAGCGGGTGGTACCAAAAAATCAGTAGATGGAAGTGGCTCGTAGGTTATCCGTCGCTGCTGAAGTTCACGAGATAAATCCTCCCTGTATCGCTCATCCACACTGGTGGGTTGATTTATCCCGTCCGGAGTAACTTGGCCACTCCACTCTGTGCCCAGATACGTAAACCAAGACCTTTTAACCCTCTCTTCTTTCGACTCACTGATAATATCCGATGGGGCTTCCATAATTATGTTTCTGTCACTGCTGTCGTTCATCTGAGGTCTGTCACTAGTGAAGAACCCCTGACTGGACAACTCAATTGGAAGAGATGTCCCAGAAGGTGGTATGGTTGCACACAATGCACTGAGATCGAAATCCTCATCGACCAGCCACCCAGGGAGTTGATGACTGGGACTAAACATCCAAGAGGTTGCCATGCTGATGTGAGTCGCTTCAGATCTGTCCAGGTTACTAGTCAGAAGCGGGAACTGATCGTTATTATTTATCGGCTGTGCGGAACTTGGCGCAGACCAGCTGGTCAACCCTCCCACGCCCAGCGTCGAGTCATATTCATAAGGCATAGAATGAACACCCTGATGGCCCTGGGTTGATGGCAATGATTGAGTGAATGACGGTGTTGTTATAGCAGCATTTGACTGGAAAGTTCTTGAATTATCTGTATCAACAGTAGGATTGAATAGATCTGAGAGGGTGTCGGCCGCTTGAGATGATAAATCCCCCTCAGTCGAATGGTGCGAATGACGCGCTCGCTGTTCTTCTTCTAGATGCGATCTTGCGTGTCGTAAAAGGGAGTCACTGTTTATTCTCAGTAAAAATCTGAGCGCCACCACAGGATAGATACCGACTGTCGCGTGAAAGACTTCCTACACGTCGTGCAAGAAAATGGTTTCTCCTTCGTATGGCTCCGAATATGCCTCGCGAGATGCTCATCCTTGGTGAACGACTGCGAGCACCAAGGACAGATTCGCTCCTTTCTAGATCCTCGTCTATTGACCATATTGGATAGATTTTGATGTCGTCTTGCTAGATCATCGGCAGGATAAGAGAAGAGTTGAGGTTGAAGCCGGGGGCCCCACATGTCCAGTTGGAGTAAACGGTCAGACCCAACCATAACGAACCACATAGTATAAGGACGCCATTGCACAGTCATTTCATTGTAATATGTTTATTATGAACAGGTTTTGGTAGTAAAATGACACGGGCACATTATATCTCCATTGTCCGAAACCCATGTGTACAATGCTAACCACGAATGAGATGTATTGTTCGTACTGTTGTCTCTTGATGATCCTAGGTCCTGCCTCTATCGCATCGGACGTAGTTCTAAGAATGTTTCAAATAAATCTCGACCAGCCGCCTGTTGTGTCGTCAGTATCGGCAGAAGCTCTCTAAGTAAGAAAACTTCCAAACAGCACACGTACTTGATATCGATCTATGTTATATTGGGGCCAAAAAAAATACAAATTACATCACTAGACCAGCCAGATACATAATTTTGTCGCGACTGTTACACCAAACGGAAAATAAGATGCTGTCCGCTTAGGGCTAGAACATGTCCCGCCGTTGATAGCGTCCCGCAATGCTTGAACTGTTCCGCTGTATTAAGCTTCGATCCCATCACCGGATTTACGAGTAAACACGGATATGGGCCATCGCCAAAAGAATGATCTGGACAGGGAAAGTAGCCACGATGAAGGATAGGGATCGGCATAAGTATTGTGCAATTCCGGCTATATTACATAGTCAACCGACGAGCCTCCTTTCAAAATTTGGGAATCAACCTTTATTGCCTATACGGCCATCATGCCCTCGTGGACACATCTAGTTCGCTTCATCGCTGTCGAAGATAGCCAGGAGCATCTCGGCCAGCTTGTTGATACTGCGCGGGATGTCGGTCTAGACAGCGCGGAAGGCAAGGATATCCCTGTGTATCTGATCGACGGAACAATTTTCGACGGCAAAGTGACCAAGGAAATCCTGCACGTCAAACAGGTATGTGCCCGGTGTTTGAAAGTTACCGAATAACTCAACCGATATTTGTGTAGCTTCTCTCTCCAGTTTCTAGGGATCAATGTAGCTACATCCGGTGCTTAGGATTGAATTATACGGACCACGCCAAGGTAACCCATGACATCGACGACACAGATTAATTTGATACTTACTTGTACGACAGGAAGCAAGCCTACCCATCCCCAAAGTCCCGATCCTCTTCACAAAGCCCAGAACGGCTCTCACCGGACCCTATCCCGCCGCAATCAACATCCCGAAATGCGCACAGGACGATACAAGCGATTACGAAGCCGAGCTTTGCGTGGTCATTGGCAAGACAGGAAAGAATATCAGCGAAGAGGATGCCTTGGATTATGTGCTAGGTTACACCGCGTCGAATGATGTATCAGCCCGCACATTGCAGTTGCTTACGGCTCAGTGGTCTTTTTCTAAGGGCCTTGATGGAAGTTGCCCAATCGGTTAGTTCCTAATGACTTTTTCATTAATTGTGTATGGATACTAAGAGTTGAACTGCTAGGTCCTGTTCTCGTTGCCCCCTCCGTCATCAATGACCCGCAGACACTCGGTATCAAAGCTATTCACAACGGAACCACAGTTCAAGACGGCAATACGAGCAATATGATCTTCAACATCAAAAAGCAAATCTCCTATCTTTCACAGGGGACTACTTTGGAGGCAGGCACGATTTTCTTGACTGGTACACCTGCAGGGATTGGCTATTTCCGTCAACCGAGAGTCGTGCTCAGGGATGGTGATGAGATTTCAGTCAAGATTGATCAGATTGGGACCTTGGTGAATAAGGTTCGGTATGAGAATTTCTAGGATCAAATTTCCTATAGATCCACATAGATTATGAGGAAATGGTGCTCTCGGTGTCTCCCCTCCCACGGGCCGGGCTGCCGACCTCCAAGATTATAACTCACAACAATGAAAATAATGATGCGTAGAGCCAGTATGACTTTATTCAACATACCTGTTCGGGTGTTCTTATTACTACTTTACTCATAGTGTTCATCCCAGTCAACATTTTGGTCGGTGTACAATCATCCATATGAGATAAATCAGTTGACCGCTTGTTATTCTTGCGAGTGCTATCTTGCATCCGGGTGAACTCTCCATAGCAGAAGTGAAGGTTAGGAATTTATTTCACTAGAAAATAGTGTCAATTCCCCGAACGAATGCATAACCGCGTTCAACGAGTTTGCATTTATAGAAAGACCAGATAAGCTTACCTTTGTCATTTACAAAATCTCCGAGGACAAAAATTCCATCATTGTAAAGGACACTTCTTTGGATAAGGAATATGACGCTTTCATCCAAAATTTCACTTCGTCTGTTGACCAGGGAGGGAACCGCGCACCTCGTTACGCAGTCTACGATGCGGAGGAGTGTGATCTGAAAAATGACGGTCGAAGGTATGACTTGCCTTGACTACAGCTCTCTGCTCCATGTCTCTGCTAATGTGTTCCAGAGAGATCGACGGTTGTCTTCATAAGTCGGATGCTGGAGGTTCGGGAGATCATGAGCAAGAAATGAGTTTTACAAGCGTGGATTTGGCTGGTTGCCAGATAGACCGATTTGTCAACGAAGGCAAATGTTGTAATGGAGAGAAATTTCGACAGGCACTATTTATCTCAAAATTTACAGTATTGAAAAAGGAATAAAAAGAAATAAATTGATAGATGAATCAAAGGCATGACAAGCTAATTCAAAAACGTAGCAGGCACTTCGGGACCCCAAACCGCCAACGACTCATGCCCTGCCGGCCCATACCCAATAGGTGTATTCTCGTTAACCAGATCCCCATCCGCATAGTGCTCGATCATATTGCCCGTAGTATCCCACCAGTAATCAAAGATTTGTGAGCCAAGAATGTGCCTTCCCACGCCCCAGACAGACTCGTAGCCTTGCTTTGCCAGCCATTGATGACCCAGATGTTGTGTGTCATAGTCATGGACTTCAAAGGAACAGTGATGAACATGCGTGGTCGGGTTGCCGCTGAGGAAGAAGCTGTGATGGTCGACCAAGTCCTGGCCACGATCAATGTGAGCGAACATGGCGACGTTTTGTTTCTCGCCTTCCTTTTCGACGTAGAGAAAGTCGGTGGGGGCGATGTTGAAGTTGATAGTGTAGAAGTCGACCATTTCTTGGAACTTTTGGACACATAATCCAAAGTGACCCAGCTACATAGAAAATTAGCGACAGATAAATAGATTTCAGACTCGACTTGAGTACCTTGTGTACAGCAGCTGGACCGGGGTCGAAACGCTGGAACTTGAGAACTCGCGGTTTATCAATTTCGTGGTTGATTATGAGTTTCTCAGGATATACTGTTGGCTCTGCGGGTGACTGGTCGAATATGAGATTGACAGGAATGTTTTCAGGGTCAGTTAAGGTAAGAATGTATCCGCCCCCTGGAGCATCCTTCATCTCTTGGATTTTTCCAGCCGTTGGAAGTTGAGCAGCTCTGAACGTATCTTAGTAATAAATGCAATCGGGCCGTATACTTTTACTCACTTCTCTAGATCTTGGTAGGTCTCTACCTCAAATGACGCTCCAAGAAACTGCTTTGTGCCCTTCCGGGCATAGTAAACGTATTGATCACTGCCATATCCGCGAAACCAAATTTGGTTCTCTGTCCGCTGAGCCACTTCCATTCCAAAATCTGCGGGTTACAAACTTAGTGAGCCAGTAATACTGATTACCCTAGAGCAAGATGATTGACCAAGTAAAAATTCAGTGATCTTTTCAAGATCCGGGTGCTGATACCTCATGTGGCTCAATTTGACAAGACGGATCTGATCCTCTTTCTTGATACCACAGCGCTTCTGCCACTCCACTAGAACTTCTTTTCCATTAGCGACTGCGATAGAGTCCGGTACAGATGCTCCGCGATTTGAATGGACTTTCTTCGCCACCTATCGGACATGAGTATGGTTACGCAGACAAAAAGCCAGAATTTCATACCATAATGAATGACCGAAAGGTTTATATCGATTGCGTGGTAGACGGCAAATTCTCCAAGATAATCGTTGTAGCACTTATATATTGAGTATGATAGCATTGTACCGATTCAGACTAGACTTCCCCAAAATTAATGGGACATTTTGCGGGGGGGTTGTTCCGGGACGATTTGATCGTCTTCGGATTTACGGTATACAAATCTCTTGCAAGGATGTCCCGCATTCCTGCGGGACGTCAACATCAGCTCGACCACACAGGCCTGTACAGCATGTATGAACAGCTAAGAACTGCAGATGGAGCTACGACTTTGTGTTACGGGGTTTTGCTTCCCCGCTCAACACGAAATTGATACGTCTACTGATTGTCGACCCCGTGTTTGGAACAGACAGCATTATTCTCGTCAGTGATTGACTGGTCACTGCATATTTCCCCCTGTCTAGTGCCACTTTGCGTTCACATATTAGTTCAGCATGGCCATGACCCTTAAAGAAATTGTTGTTTTCATTTACGACAGTCAAAGGAACAAATCCAGACATCATCTCGACATCCCTGTGTCTCTGTTCAGTTTCACTAGACTTTCATCATGACAGGGTCAGATGAATACGAAACCACGGATGTAGTAATCTGCGGATGCGGCCCAACTGGTGCCATGCTATCTGCTTATCTCGGTCAAATGTCCATCAAAAATGTCGTGCTGGAGAAAGAGGCCGATATAACTACAGATCCGCGAGGCATTGCCCTAGATGAAGATGGAATTCGGTTTTTGCAAGGATTGGGAATCTATGATGGTATCTACACGGAAATTGGAACATGTGAGTATATCGTTATTATCATATGATGGAAAGGTATTGATCGAGTCGCAAAACGGAAGGCATGAATATATTCAAATTCGTGGATGGCACAAAACCGGATCTAAGCAGGAAGGCATTTTTGGAGATGGACTACGGTACCGTAAGGATACACTTCTTCCATGAACACGGTTACATGAACACTGTATAACCCTCGGTATGAATAGACGGAGGGTGGCACAGGTCACGTCGGATTCATCTGTCACAAGCAGCCAGTCTTAGAAAGATACCTCCGTGACAAAATGGCAGCGAACGGACTGTGTGCACTGCGATCTGGGTGTAGCGTGACCCACATATCCGAATCTGAACAATGGACGTATTGCGAATATTCCGATGCAGAAGGCAAGACTCGTCATATACGATCAAAATTCTTCGTTGGTGCAGATGGTAAGACGGGGTACACTCGCAAGAGATATCTTGAGCCCAAGGGTATTCAGATGGAGCGGGCGCACAAGTATGTTTTATTAATAAACTAGAAAGCTGTATCTTACTAACGGATTCTTCCAATAGCTCTTTTTACGAAGAAACCTGGGTTGCTCTCAACTGGCACATTTCGATTCCCAACAAAGAGTCCCATCCAGACTTCCCCTTATGGTCCCTAGGATACACTCCAGAGCAAGTATATGATCTTTTCTTTCCGGTACACTTCCGATTTCTATGTAACCCAAAACGCCCTGCTGTTTGTGGACGATTTGGACCTTTTGCCGATCGACTTTGGCGATTCGAATTTGTCGTTCTCAAGGATGAGGATGGAACGGAGATGGCGAAACCGGACATGATGAGAAAGATCATCTTCCCTTACATCACGCATCCTGGTAGCCGTTATGGGTACGTAGACTTTTCTCTTATCTGGCGTTCAGTGTATCTTCTGCTTGTTGCTTACCAGATAATCGACAGTCTTCCAAACGATGTGCAGTATCCAGAGGATTGCATCAACGTCTTGCGATCAAGGCCGTTTATGTTCTCGGCAAGGAGCTGCAATAGATGGTCTGAAGGTCGGGTGATTCTGTGCGGAGACGCCGCCCATGTATTTCCACCTTGTGAGTAACCGCATCAAACCAATCTCATGAAGGTCTCTGCTAACGATTGTGATATTAGTTGGCGGACAGGGAATCGCTTCTGGATTTCGCGACGCTTCTTCCCTCGCCTGGCGCTTGGCCGTGCTTTGTAAAGCATCCACTCAAGGCTTAACACTACCTCACGAAATGTTCTTTACAGCATGGTACCTCGAGCGTAAACAACAACTTGAAAAGTCACTGGCTTCTACGATTACAAACGGCGAATTCGTGACCGAAAGTAGTCAAATCAAGATATTCATCCGCAACTGGTCACTGTGGTTCATGCAACTTATTCCATCGTGGCGTGACAAGCTGCGTCTGGGCCAGCGTCACGAGGGACTATTCCGATATCAGTACTCCAACGGAATGCCATTTATACCGTCCTTGAATGGAGGGTTGTGTGTGCCGCAAGTTTATTGCAAATCGCTTAATTCGGACAACAATATATATTTTACCGACGACGTGATCTTCAAAGGAAAGAAAGGGTTATTCCAACTTCTTGTCTATCTGAAAGCCCCCAATGACATGATTATCGCGGGCAAAGATGCCTTTGACATCGAGACAATATCTCAGGGCCATATTTACGAAAGTGACATTACATGCATAACCGAAGCCGACCCCAGAACACTAACTTCCTACGTCAAAAACGAACCCTGTTACCCAACATACAGCATCGCCACTGGAGAAGAGTTCGCCAGATCCGAGCTGTGCAAGGGACGGCCGGAACCAAAATACTTTGATCCTTATCGAATGAGGAAAGAGTTAAAAGGACACAAATACACAATCCTCCGCCCTGACCGTTTTGTATTTGCGTCGTGTTCCACGAGGCAAGATCTAGTCAACGCCGTTAGAGCTCTTGTGACGTATCTGAATTGCAGCGAAATGGGAACACATTAGTTGGACACTGACAATCCATCTTTACATAGTTGAATTCTTTACAACATAGTATTATATCGAAGGTCTTCAATACCCTGTTCATTCGGAGCAATCTACAGAAGTAGTGTTCATGTACTACCTTGATCCCCATCAATTGCCCGTATGATCCGCCGTGGGTTTCAACTGTATGAATGGACTGACCTTCCGCATTTGGAATCCTATATATCCAAGCTTCATATCTAAATAGAGAGCAGGGACATAACCTTGAAGCGTGTATGCCTGTATTCCAGATATAAAGGTATCAGACCAGAGATAACAAATTAATAGTAAATTAGATACTCAAATCTTCCATCTGAAGAATCATACTAAGCACACCAAAACATGCCTTTCAACCCGACGTCAATGCGTGCGTAGAATGATAAGACTCAGTATCAGCGGAGAAAAGACGGCGAGAAGATGGGATGCAGGAGTCAAAAGTCTTCATTCCACATCGACTTATAGGTCACTTGATCTTTCTTTTTTAAGGAAAACCAACGAGCATTGTTCGCTGGCCGCTCTGTACTTACTACTAGGTAAATTACCGGTCAACAAAGCAGCAAACCCTCTCTCACCCTGCACTGTATAATTACCACGCTTTTGATATTGCAATTTTATGCTACTGAAAGCTCTCAATAGAAGGAATAGCATATTATAAGTATTGGTTTAGCTACGTCCCGTATCAGAAAGCGTAGGATATCGTAGAAAGAACTAGGATACTTGCTCACCCCTGAACTCTGGGGCAGCTCTGTCAACGTAAGCATACAAAAAGGACAAAAGGAAGAAGGCTCTGTGCGAGAGCTCGCTACGGCTCTTTATACCACCACGTAGGCTTTCATGGCGGTGCCTGATTGGGAAGGCATGACGAAGGGATGGCCCGTCGCAGATAGCTCTTAGGGCTTAGGGCTCAGGGGTCCCGTCACGGCATCACAAAGGACTGAGCCTGGCTCGCAAGATGTACGATCGTCACATATTAAATCAAGATAAAGCGCAGATCTGGGTAAGTGAGCAACTGGCTTACTAACTATGTTACGCCAAAATACAATTCCCAATCAAAGAATAAAGAGCGTGAACACTCAGACATAAGCAAAATACGTAAAGTGCCGGTGTGACGCCTTGACATCAAGCGTTGATCTTGATCCATGCACAGTAGGCGCGCGCTATATCCTCCGCCGGGCCGGATGTACGAGGGAGTGGGTTTCTAAATACTGATTTGTATGGAGTCAACTTGCCGAAGTTTCTGTTGCTGCCCGGCCACCCGCAAAACAATAATATCAACAAATTAATGTGGGGTGCGGAGAAGTTGCTTGATAATAAGTCGTTTCTTTTGCTGGTTTTGTCTTTTGTCAATGTCTCGCTAGCGCCATCTCTATCTCACACTCACGTTACTCTTGTTTCCCCTTCCGTTAAAAACTCGTCTTGTAATAGCTCCTTATGACATTTGCGACTGGTGGCAGACGTTCCTATGGCTTCCCGACCTCGGGTGTCTCGAGCCTGTGACCGCTGCCGGCGACAAAAATTAAAGGTAATGTTGTGCATCATGCCGAGATTGCACAGGTTCCTATATGCATGCCCTGGTCACTTACGCTATCTAGTGTGACAAACATAGGCCATGCACCCTTTGCGTACATTCCAATAGCGAATGCGAAACGAGCCGGACCCTACTTCAAGGTAGGACTACAAGGCGCCGAAATCGTACGAATTATGAAGGCCTAAGCAACCCTGCTACAAAGCCTCTGCGATCTATCGCCGATGTTATCCCACGTCAGCCTACGTACGATGGCCATAGAAGACAGATCCTAGTCGGGACAACTCTCAGTCCGGTACAGGACAAGGGGATGGCACCAACAGAGAACCAGCACTTCGGCGTCAATATGTCCAGCTTGGAATTTGCCCGCAGTGTATTTGGTGAGGAAGAAGAAGACATCGGTCGTTCTCTGACCCGTGGCTCAATCCCTGGCGATATAGAATCTACCACTTTGGACAATAGTACTCCTTGGCGCTTGAAAGATCTGGAACTGCCACCTGAGCCGATTATGCCTTTCTTGATCGAGGCGTACTTCCACCGCTTCCATTGGTACATCCTTCTTTTCCACGAACCGTCGTTCTGGAACAAGACTTACAGGGTGTACTGTCAACCGAATTGGCAGCGGAGGGATCTATTCGATGTAGTCACTGTTCTAATTGTTGCGGCCCTAGGCCTCCAGTCAGTTTTGCAGGACAGTACTTGGCATGGACACAATACTTTTCGCATTCATCACATCAACCATCGCCAATTACTACTAGACTTGGTTAGTGAAGTGCGTTTTCATCTGATCGACCTCCTAGCCAACCCGCGAATTGAGGCGATACAGGTCTGCATTCTGCTCTCTTGTTTCCACATGTTCCACAGTTCTCCAGGTCTGGCTTGGGGCACATCAGGAATGGCTGTAAGAGCAGCCTACGCTCTCGCGTTGCATACCAAAGCTCCGGCTAGTCAACAAGACCGGATTGCCGCCCAAATCTGTTACCGATGTTGGAACCATATCACGGTTGGTGACAGTTTCGTCACAATGATCTACGGAAGGCCGGCCTCCGTCGATGCAGCATTCGCAGATCTACATGAGCTTGAGTACACCGATGATCTCACCATTCCTTCTGCCATACTAGACCTACTGGGGTTTAGTGAACGCAGCAATGTTACCTCGAAAGTCACTTTCCATCAGATGAAATTCAGGCTCTATTATATTATCCGACAAGTCCTGAATCGCTTCCGGCTTCTCCGGCCAAGTCAGCCGAACACAAATGATGATTTTGTAGCAATTTCACAGGCGATAAAAGACACAGAAGCTTCTCTAGCTCAGTGGCGTCAAGAACTTCCATCTCTGTACAATTTTGAGGATTGGAGCTTAGAAGACCGATGGGCGCGACTGGACTACACGCTGCAGGATAGGCCTGCAGATACCCAAGAGCATGCGGAAATAATTATTCTTCAAGCCGCCATGCTGCAATTGCTATATGATGGTGCCGTCATCCTCACCCATAGGCCTCTACTAAAATTTCAAGTGAAGCCAATACGTTTCTCCGGGTCTGTGATTGATTCCATGCCAAAATCAATGGATGCTGTTATCTGTGCGGCTCTTCGTTTATCGTCGTTTCCCGTTCACAGATTTGAGAA
Organism: Talaromyces ruber; assembly: GCA_022813215.1. NCBI lineage: Eukaryota > Fungi > Ascomycota > Eurotiomycetes > Eurotiales > Trichocomaceae > Talaromyces > Talaromyces ruber. The sequence continues at coordinate 218,568 of JAKLMW010000011.1, read as the reverse complement.
GCATTTTGTGGTTTCTATAGTCTTTCACTACCTCTTCGTGGCAGGTGTGATTTTGTGCATCATTCCTACCAGTCAGCCATTCACCAATAATTCCCAGGAAGCAAAAGCTGGTGTTGTGAGGATTATACGTGCTAGTCGAGCCATAGCCCAGCATAACCGCATTGCAAGACAAACTGACAAGTTACTTACAGAGCTATTGAACAAAGCCGTCCAGCGAGAAACACTAGCAGCTTTAGATAACTCGGTGACTGCGTATGATTGGGATGAGGCGGAGCCGCTCTTAGAATCAGAAATGTCAGCGATCAAGGACGCTCGTGTCGGTCCTCTGGAAGGTCCGAGAGAAGTTTCGCAAGGCGGCACTACTATATATCAAATGGATCACGGGCTAGTTCACCGAGAATTTGGCACGGATATACCTGAGCTACTTCAATCTTACCACCATACACTTAACACAGGAGCAGCAAAGAATGAGCTATCAGATCAGAGCATGTTACCGAGTGCGCTGTTGCCACTGGACCCTCATTCGGCTCTGAGTTCTGAACAGCTAGATGATATATTTGGCAGTCTGCGGTCTTTCTATAGCTGACACTATCTTTTCATGTATACGTTTTGGCGGTCGTGAAAGGCGATAGCTCATAAATCCACGGTGTCAGTTGCCGCGAACTTCGTTATATAGTAGAATTAGCAATAGTAAGGATGGTTATTCTAGTGATATATTAACATATACAGCTTGGTTTAGGATTAATAAGAAATAATAACCATTGTTGGTTTCTGGAAGCAATCGAGATGGGATATTGAGGCGCTAAAGCTGGGATTGGCCGACGAATTGGTGATAGATGTTAAGAGGGATCATCATCAGACTCAGTATAAGAGCTGTATGCTTGGTCAAAGAAATTGGCACATAGATAGAGAGAACTAAGTTATGGGAATCAAATGAGCAGATCATTTGACATACTACTGAAACAGGACTAGATTATACAGCACCCAAAGTGGGAGCAAACGATAACCCCGCAGATTTCAACCTCCCTTTCTGATAGATTGATCAACCAAAGTCTTCGTTCCGGCGGGTTCGCTCCGGCGGATGATGATTTCGCGTTCGAAGTAACCTTACCTGATCTAATCCTCAGCTATTACGGATATACACCTCTCGGGGAAAAAAGGAAGGCGCCACTTTCATAACCGGCGAATAGCCCAATGGATTAAAAGCACAAGCATTGCTCCTTTCCAACTAGTTGACGATAATAAAACTGACAGTGTCCAGCAAATATGGCCTCCCGTGAACGAAGAAATAGCTTGACGCTATTGGACAAGTTTGATGCGGTGCTTGGTATTTGCTCCATGGGTATGGAATCCCCGTCACGAGGAAATCTGGAAGGTAAATCTGCATCTATGTTTAGTTGACGATGGTACCTAGTTCTTGCGGTCGTTTATTCTATGATTTCGGGCACTTTTCGTGGTAAATCTGGCGCAGATACCTATTATCATCACATTATACAAGGAGCGGTTAAGAAGGTCAGGAATACCTATAGTTTGACCAAAATGCAGAAAGGGTGACTGATTCAAGTAGCTAATGACCAGATATACTCCGCTTCAGCTGCAGTTTGTTCCTGAAAGATAACGCCGTCAAGTAGTTGAGGCTGATATTTACTAGGTATCTTTTTGAGTCATCAGATCAGATATACCTGAAGTACTGTGAAAGCAGCCAGCTTAAGCCGAATTTCGTTTCAACCGACCACGGGGTGAAGGGTTTTTGGATCGGAAGCCCACGTGCTAAATATGTTGGGATATTTTTCCATGGCAAGTAGTATTGATATGTGATTGAAGGTATCTATATTCTAACGTATTTCGATAGGAGGAGGGTTTGCGATGGACGGAACAAAATCACATATAGACCTTTGTCTGGAACTACAGAGAAGTCTGGAACAAAATGGGAACAAGCTTGCTTGGTTCTATTCCACCTACACACTGACGCCTCACGCCACTTATCCGACACAATTTTGCGAAGCTGTGGAAACCTTGAACTACATTATACACGATCTCGGGCGACATCCATCAGAAGTCATACTTGCAGGTGACTCCGCAGGCGCAAACCTCTGTTTGGCAATCTTGTCTCATATGACGCATCCGGCCACAGGTGTGCCTAGACTGACAGTGCAAGAACCCCTCAAAGCAATTGCCCTTATCTCACCTTGGGTTTCCTTTGATCATAATTGGCCAAGCGTGCGGCGTAATAAGAACAAGGACATTGAAGCAACTGATGCAACAGCGCTGTGGTCTAGGATTTATCTCGATGTGAACCCAACAAATTATTACATCGAAGCAGTTCATGCCCCGAAAGAATGGTGGGAGGAAGCAAAAGTTCAACACACACTAGTTCTCGCTGGAGAAGATGAAATCCTTGTGGACCCAATTACAGCTTGGGTCTCTAATTTTCAGGTATGAGGAAGTCCTTGGCTGTCGACACAAAGGGAGACTTACGAATTCTAAGAAATCAAATGCGGAAACCACTTTCGTAATTGGAGAGAAGGAATGCCATATTGCCCCTATCATCTGGCCACTGTTTGGTGATACACATGAGACTGAACAAGTTAGGGCATTGAAAAATTGGTTAAAGGCACGACTGCTTTGACTTGAATGTGACAGTTGCATAGACCCAGGGGAGATAAGCCCCGGGCGATGCGGAGAATAACCTCAGCGGTGCCTGATATGGCTTAGGCCTCGCACCAAGAGCATATATCTGCACCCGGGGTTGCGGATATGCGTTTTACTTCTGCTTGCTTCTCTCCATACTTGATATTTTCGGTAGACACACACTTCTGTATGTCAAGCTACTTAGTCCGAATACATGAGATTGGCATCGTCACATCAAAGATATCGACCCATATAATACAGAATTGGCCACCAGCGTAATCATAAGGGCGAAAGCAGTCCCAGATATTGAGGAATAGTGTTATTCATCAGAAGAAAAGGGAAAATCAATTTTGGCATTTTTGGTGATTTGACCTGTTTGAATGAAATTCCGAGTTCAACTGACGAGACTAACATATATCCAGCTTTGTATTGAGCTCATCAGCTGCATCAGAACTGCGAATACCTATTACAGCGACAGCTTGTGCACTGCGGCATATTTGCCTTCACTTTAGTCACCCTAGCTGCAGTAATGCTATTATAAAGACGTCTCGCCCATCTATACACCGTCTAATAAGGTTGTAGACGTAGACGTGCGTCAGGAGGCACGCCTGGGAGCAAGCCTTACTCATGCATAAACACGGGCTTGCTCCATTGTTTCTAGTCTCTAGTGTTAAGCTCACGTCTTTTTACCTTTCTAGGCTAGCCATACATTTGATCTTGATATCCATGTTCCGTTATAAAGGTAAAGAAACGATTCGCCGCAATGAAATCATCGTAAAGTCATGATCTCAAGTGAGCCCAAAAGGTTTTATGATGAACATGACTGTAACGTCGACGTACAAAGAGATCTCCTTATCACCCTCAAAGACGCATCGACATATTTGAAGATTTTGGATGTTGCCGAAGAACACCTCGGCTCTATCGAGAGCTGACAAATACGTGCGTATAGGAAGTCTAGCCCTTGAGACTTGTAATAAACCTATGGGCGAGGCTTGCCTGTGGGATGGGGCCAACAAGACGCCAGGCCGCTCGGGCGAGTTGAGGGCTACTGTGACGAGAACTGTCGATTGGAATGGGCAATTAGAGCCCTGAGACTGTGACGGATGTGAAATCCAGGGATAATCCCTGAACCGGAGGGATCGCAGAGTTTGGCCGCCCCGTGGAATGCAAAAGGCGAAACTAAGAGGCAGAGCATGACTTCGTAGAGACAAGAGAGCAGAGACTTCCAGTCCCTACCCCACACTCTTGTATCATCGCCCCCGCGTTGTTCGATCATAAGATTATTAAACTCTCTCATTAAAGTTCCTTGACTCCGGTGGCTACTCGCTGCCAATCGGATTTATTAGGGGGTCTATTAGCCCAAATTTCCCCGATGTAATAGCTTGGAGACCATCAATTGATGATATACTTGATGTCGAGGGGTTTTCTACCTCTACATCCATGGAAATATTTATGGGAAACATGTCCGCCCAAGGACGATACTTTTTCTGTAGCCGTGAAAAATCAAAGCAATTTCAATTGAGTATATCCAGCTATTACGGGCTCCCTAAGCATGTCTCTTACCATTCAATCTAAGTCCATCTATCATGGCCTCCCAGTATTCCCAGTGGAGCTAAAGGGCCTCACCGCCATCGTAGCTGGTGCTAATGGCATTTCTGGTGACTATATGGTGAGCCGTTCCGATGACTCGCCAAACTATTGCGCTATTGTTAACTTCAGACTCTTATGGTCGCAGCTCCAAGTTCTATGCGAGTCACCCGAACGCTGGGCAACTATCTATGCTCTTTCCCGGAGACCTCCGACTAAACATTGGCCAGCGCACGTCAAGCATATTTCTGTGGACTTCTTAGATTCTTCTGAGAAAATAGCCGAACAGCTTAGACTGCACGAGGTGAAAGCGGACTATATTTTCTTCTTTGCATACATTCAGCCGCCACCAAAAGTGAGCGGAAGTATCTGGAGCGCTGTAGAGGATCTCGTTCGTGTCAACAGTGAGTTTCTACTCGCAAATTTCATGGTCGTCTGCAAGCAGCTTTATTTAACATTCGTTAAACAGAACAGCTGCTGGTGAATTTCTTGGAAGCCAAGGAGTTGAACAATTCGATTCCAAAGCGCATCCTTTTACAATTGGGTGCAAAGTACTATGGCCTCCATTTAGGCCCTGCAAAGCTTCCTTTAGAAGAATCAGACCCACGAGTACTTTTAGAACAAAACTTCTACTATGTTCAAGAAGATTATTTGAAGGATTTTGCGCAAAAACATAATATTGGATGGAACACAACTCGTCCTGCCTTCATTCCCGGAGCAGTTACTGATGCATCGATGGACCTTTGCTTTGCATTGGGAATCTATGCTACTGTCCAGAAATACCTAAACCAGCCTCTGGCGTTTCCAGCGGGGTTTACATCCTGGACGAACGTGCAAAATCTGTCCAGTGCTGCAACAAACTGCTACCTGGCCGAGTGGGCGGTTTTGACTGGAGCGGCTGAGAATCAGAGCTTCAACGCAATTGATGGCGCTCCGTTTACCTGGGAAAGTTTCTGGCCCCAGCTCGCCGATCGGTTTGGATTGCCCTGGACTGGACCGGACTTGAGTGAGAGTGCAAGTGCGCAGTACCACGACGTACCATTCGCGTCTTATGACCCTCCGCCCCGTGGATACGGGCCGCCAAGCAATGCTCAGGTCAAATTCACCTTAACAGAATGGGCGAAGCATCCTGAGGTTGCAGAGGCTTGGAGGAAGATTGCCAAGGACAATGATCTACGAGACAAGGAACTAAGAGACCCAGATCGAATCTTTGGATTTATTGATGTGCTTCTTATGATTCCCTATCCTGCTGTGTATAGGTGAGTGGCGCACTTCCCAGACCAGACCATTTCATTTTACGTCTCATTCTCTGACTTTTTTCCGGAGCAGCGTAACCAAATTAAGGAAGCTTGGCTATTTTGGATTTGTTGACACCAATGAGTCAATCATAGAAGCTTTGGAGTGTCTCGTTGGTCTGCGTATGATTCCGCAATTTTGATAACTCATTCTACAATCTTGTCAGAATCAGCACGCCACAAGCAATAGGTAAAGGGAAACGACACGCCCTGACAATAGTCACACTTACCCCGAAAGGATTACCTACCTTAGCGCTTTACCTATCACGTAATATACCGATGGTGTCCGATCGTTGGCAGATTCTGATTGGATTGAGCAAATTACTAAGACTTAGCACTGAGCCATATGCCTTCTATACATGCATACCTCCAAACCACAACTATCTGGCAATCTTGATCACTTATATACACAAAATCTCATTCAAATGACATCAGTAACCTTGGCAATCAATGTTTAATGGAACATTCTCGATAAAGACTTATAATGAAGCGGGGGAAAGAGTCTGGAGTTTTCTTATTTTGGTCGTTATCTGTCGACAGAATGTCCTGTTCCTATGTTCCGTTGCTGTCATACACTCATAGTAGACATTACAACGAACAATGATATGATAGGTTTGATAATCCCACAAAGCGACGATTTAGGACCAAGGTCTTTGATCCAAACTAAGCCTTTTACTTGTAAGGAGGCTTGACAATAATAGCAAGATGAGTTATAAAAATGCCGGATTGCGAATACTTCTCTGGTAAGGAGTAGTTTTCCTCGCCAATCTCCGCACTCCTACTCGACACAATCCCATTGCTCTGCAATATGTTTCATTTCCTTGATCTCTGATCTCTGCTACCCTGTCATACGGATAGACCGCTTGAAGCTAAATTTATTAAGTCCGTCGCTGGAGATAAAGGGGTTCAACAGTTCGCAGGAGCACAAAGCCCTAACCACATGTAACCTCCAATACCAAGTCACTGACTGCATCAGTTGATCCTACACGACCAGTAAAGCCATATTTAAATTAACACAATCATAAGATCATTACTTTAGAGTTCAGAGCACAGGCCACGCTTGGACGAGCCTCTTATTCCCACTCTTAATTGAAAACCGGCCTTTGGAACCTGATATACTCGGAAAACAGACAACTGAATACATACAATCTTGCGAGTCCCTTCTTCTTTTCTTTTACTTGTAAGATACATCCAGTGTTAGCCGGGAGTAAACCCGGCAATCCGACAAATCCTAAGATTTTGTTGGATTAAACCTTTTATCAAAAAGACGTTGGGGTGCAGGGTAAATACAGAGTACAGCGCGAAACCTCATAGACGCTGCGACTACCTGATGACGCAGGAGCCCACCACATGAGCCTGAAAATAAGATAAATAACCACACACGATTGATTAGAGGCGGTCATTAAGCCTTTGTAATCCCCAGGTTAATTGAGATAAGTAGTTCAGAACTCTATATCTGAGAAAAGTACACCTAGGGACCAGTCCATCGACTTCGCCTCAGCCAGTCTTCAAAAGAGCTAGCAGTAAGAGCTAGCTCCTCGCTAGTCTTTTCAGCCTCAGGCTCAAGGGCGCCATAGCAGATCTTGTCATTTGGAGCTATAGCAGCCCATTGCATCATTTCAATGGCATCCTCCTTGAATGCCGGGCCAACGAGCGCGGAGCTCAAATTACCGAACTCCTCAAACGAGATTGGAGAATGGACGGCTGGATTTCCAGTCACGCGCGTGAAAACTTCGGCCATGCCCTCGGGAGAGATCCTAGGACCTAAAGCGAGATAAGTTTTCTTTTTGGTATTTTCAACACCTAAACCAAATATCTCTTCAAGTAATTGTCAGCCCTGACTTGCCAGGGGAATACAGCTGTTGAATGTGGTGGTGAGCTCTTACTTGCAGAGAAGGCTCCCAGGTCGTGTGCAGGATCTGTCCATTGGACCATTTTATTCCCGGGTAGGGGCATACAGAATTGTACCACACCATCCTCTGGGGAACAAATTCATCAGTTCTGGTGTCGATATGTCATTTGAAACTTAAAAATAAGAGAGGGACACAAACCACGAAGCCGGCAATACTGTGACCAGGCCAAGTTGTTGTAAAAGAAGCCTTTAAATGACGAACATGAATCCTACGAATATTTTCCAAATTTTAGAGAGTTCCACTAGGGCGTACTCACCAGGAATCAAGGCGGTAAAGCCATCAAGCTCCTTTCTTGCTAATTGCTCGATAGTATGCTTGTTGTTCATGTGATAGATCCGTTTGAACCGGCCGTTGCTTGCTTTGATAGTATCAGGTAAGCTGCTAAACACGAAATGCTTGATACCGCACTCCTTTGCAGCGAAAATGATGTTACGCCCTGCATCGATCTCGTGTTTCATCTCTTCCTCCTCGGTAATACGTTTACCAGGGTGCCGTTCACTGGTCATGGCGAAGACGCCGTGTGCACCCGCAAAGGCGGCCCGTAAGCTTGGTTTATCATAAACATTGCCGCTGACCAAGCTCAGACGGTTGTCAGTAGTTTGGTATTGGGACAAAAGCTTCTGTGCTTTGTCTGAGTTGGGATTTTGGGTAAGCGCTCGGACAAACCAAAGACCATCATATTCGTCGCTCAATAATGCCCGAACGACTCCAGAGCCTTGGATCCCTGTGGCGCCAATGACGACTATGGTTTGTTGCGACTGAGTGGGTGACATGTTGTTGAGACCTTGAGGCAAAGAGAGAAAAAAAAAAAAAAAAAAAAAAAAAAAAGGACTGGCAATCTCGTATCTATTCTTTTCCCGTTCTGTCTCATACATGAAGTTCTGACATGTTGGATTGACATCATTGGTGATTTGTAATCTATCATTGAGGGCTAAAATAAAGTCTCCGATAGATCGTTTCTCATTTGATGGCTTCATTGGAAAGTGTTGGTTCAGCTACGTTTCAACCTCTGAGTGCGAATTAATGAATACTCCTGTTCCAACAGTCGTGAGCATTCGAGAACTATCGCTCTAGGTTACCGGTAGTAACCTGAAACCACAATCGACACTAGAAGGTGGGAATTCGTACAACCCGTATCTCGTCCATTTGCCTACACTGCTGATCAACCATGCACTTACTCCTGTTTTCTCTTCTCATTTTTTGTATGCTAGTTGAATAGCACTTATATTAGGTACAGGCTATAGAAGAGAGGATTCCATCGAAGCTCTGCTGAATCGCACTGATGAGGCTTGCTGTCATATGTTTGAACATCCTCTCCCGCCGCAAATACTAGTTTGTCATTAACTAGCTCTAAGTGCCACCTAAAACATGATAACTATGTAAAGTCTTATCATCTCGCCTCTTGATTGTCCCCCGAAAGTAATGGATATGTAGTCAGTCCGGAAGCTAGCAGAGCGGTTGTTGGCCCATCGATTTTGACTTTCTCGACGAAGGCCTTAATGCCTGCCTCAATCTTCTTGTATTGTTCCGGAAATGCCACGCGAAGCTGATAGTCTGCTTCTTCCTTCAGCCGCTTTACCAGATGGTTACTGGCATTGTCGAATTTCCCGTAGTGTTGAGCTACATGCCTGCTTTCGTGGAAATTTGGCGTTATCTGGATCCCACCTAACTTGCCTGCAACAGACAGATGCAGATCCTGTCTTCTACCAAATTTTTTTCTGAACCGGAGAGCACTTTCTGAAGTCTGTCCGTGATAAAAAAAAAGAATTGCGGATGGTAAACGAACAGAACCAATCTCACGGCGGCGCTTTTCTCTATCTCTAGGGAAAGCTCCACTCCTTTGTACTCGCCTCATAGCTTAAGAGAAACGAGATTCAAGTATGCCTTCATCCTTTCAGAAACTCTTTTTCCAAAGCATACCTCCACTTTTGCGCTCATAGCTCTTCGCACTGAAAGCGTGAACTCTCGATGTGTACGGATCAGGTCCTCATTGTAAAACGTTCCGACATCTTCGGTCCGGTCTCGTCGACAAATATCGTCAAAAAGGAGACAATTATTCGAGGAAAAGACTGCTTGGTGCAGTTGTCATATTGAAGGATTTAAGTCATTATCCGTTTCCTGCGAGTCAGGATCCTTGACATAGAAGGTCGGGTTATGCAAGTGAAATGCAACTGTAGAGTCCATATTACCACTAGGATGAAGTAAGAACCTTGCGGATCTCTCCACTCCCAGTCCTCTCCATATGGCGACTTCTTTGTCCACGGAACTTCTGAACTCCTCCTGAAGATTAAAATGAGTCCCTATAAGTGTGGACTGTAAGCAGTGAGCTCTTGAAAACAGTAAAGAGGATTACAATCTTCACGTCGACATTCTAGTTGACGATGAGAGGCTCGAGAGATTTGAGCCTCTTCGATTCCTCCGCGCTGAGGTATTTTCTGGATTCTCCAACCATAAGTCACCAAGGAATGATAACTATTGTTGGTTGCTAGGTCTGGATGCATCGTAATTACCAAAGCAGCCCTCTCGAGGAGTTGGAATTACGATGTCAATACGCGCATAGAACGATAAGCCTCAGTATAAGCGGGAAAAGGACGACGAGAAGATGAGAATGCAGAAGCCAAAAACTCTTCTTTCCCCATTGACTTATAGGTCACCTGATCTTTCCTTTCTCTCAGGAAAACCCCCGTCATTAGTTATTTTTCCCTATCTCGTCCACAACAAGGACGCTTCTTAAAGAAAGTAGTAAACATCAAATGTACACCACGTACAATCAGAGATCGTCCCAAACAAGACTGTAACGTTCCAAGATCCCATGAGCTGTTTCTCTTGACAAATGATCTGTTCTTGTCTAACTTGGACAGTCCTGGCTTTGCGACTAGAGTACCTAGGTATCTTAGAGAGATCCTGGAACACCTGGGCAAAAGAGGGAGACTTATACATCAATACATATCCAGTCGTAGGCTACTAAGTATACACGACAGCCAGCTGGCGCTTTGACTTGCATGTAAAATCTCATGTAGGCTCCTCTTGCGTCAATTGGCATTAATCCATGGATATAGCTGGCACTTTTGATAGACACACATTCTCAATAAAACATTGTATGCTGGCCGCTCTGTACTGGGTATATTACCGTCATCAAAGCAGCAAACCCTCACTCAGCCTGCACTGTATAGTCATCACACTTTTGATATTGCAATTTTATGCTACTGAAAGCTCTCAACAAAAGGAATATCACAATATAAGTGTTGGTTTAAATACGTCCTATATCATAAAGCATAGGATATCATAACAAGAGCGGTCCTACTGCATTTAAGAACGAGCCTATTGATAAGTATAAAAATTCTTATTATGATCTCAGGCAGGTTTAGCGTAAACTAACAATGGAGACTGTAAGTTGTTGGTTTAAATCGGTCCCAGTGCCCTAAGCAGGGACTGGTGCAAGACTGGCCCGAGAGCCTACAAAGGTGAGTGGAATTAATAGAGTAAAATGACTTTTTGGTTGATAATTGATCTCTAGGACTATCTAATACCTATGGAAGACCTGCAATATTTGTAAACACGTAAGGCCTTGCATCTGAGATCAATAATAGCCCCGGAAAAATATATCGTGGAAGCACAGTGAGTATATCAGTGATATGCTAAGCAAGCGGGCAATGAAATCTATCATTGCCATGAATACGAATACTCCACTTCAGCTGCGTCTTATCTCGCGTGGACTATAGCAATAGTCTATCTCGTCATAAACGTCTGACGTAGTAGCTGGTATTTTTTCTATGATACTATCCATGCACGATGAGAGGGCGCAACTACTACCAATACAACTCCATTGGAAACACATCCAACGGTTCGCACCCATCCTCAGTCAGTCGAACTATGCGTTCGGTCCGGAGGCCTCCCACTCCGGGCACTGTAATGGTTGCCTTTAAGGTGAACACCATATTCTCGCGGAGTATTGTTTTATTGCCCGGTCCAATCCACGGCTGTTCCTCTTCAGGATCCATCCCCGTTCCATGGCCTGTCCCATGGCCGCGTGCTTCGCTGGAATACTGCTCGTATCCAGACTTAAGTAACGCTTGCTGAATTGTTCTATTGAGATCTGAAGCAGTAATGCCCGGTCGAGCAGCTGCAAGACCAGCCTCAACCGCCGACGCCGCAGCTTTGACGATGGCGATCTTTTCGGCGCTTGCGTTGCCGTACGTGAAGCCTCTTCCGCCGTCGGCGACGTAGCCGCGATAACGGGCGCCGATATCTGTCATGACGAGGTCGCCAGGTTGCACGACGCGGTCTGTTGGGCGGGCCAGGTTGAATGCTGACCGAGGCCCGGCTTGAACCATCGAGTCGTAGCCAGTGCGTTCTGCTCCTCCTGCCAGCATGGCGCGGTCGGCAAGCAGAGCTAGTTCTCGCTCTGTGTGAGGATTTCCGTTTGCCAGAGTGTCACGGATAGCCACCATGGCCATGTCGGTCAATGCGGACGCCTTGCGAATCAGGGCTACTTCGCGTTTGCTCTTGATTGCCTTGATCTCGGCAAGAACCTGTGTCTCCTTCAGAATGAGATTGCCGATTGATTCTCTCACTCTGCGACTGAGATCTTCTGGGAAATAGAATGCGCCCGCCAGTCCCAGTGTGCCCGTGTGAACACGAGCGGCGAATGCTTCGAGTTGTGGCTTCATCTCGTCGAAGCTGGAGACCGGAAAGGAGGTGACTTCGGTGGCATAGTCGACACATTGCTTCGATACGAATAGAACCGGCTGTTTTTCATCTACTCCGAGAAAGAAGATCGCGTTCGCTATATCGGATACACCATCCAGAGGTCGAAATTCGGTGAAGTAGCAGATGTTGGCGCCGCGCCAGCAGTCTCCAAATGAGATGAGACCGACAAGACCGGCTGATCGAAGTCCATTTCGCACATTCTCTATTCGTTCTTGGTATTCCGAGGGCGGGATGGACTCGTCAGACAGCACATGCGTGCTTGTGCCGTTAGTGTGTGTTGTTCCATTCATATTTGCAATTGTCGCAATGCAGTGACTTGGAGAAAATACAATCAGGACTATCGGTGGGACGAGATCAATTCTTTTTTAATACTCAAGTCTCGGTGAAGACATTTGGGAGGGGTTGTGGAGGACCCAATGTTCTTCCACATCCGAATTGGAGGCGCTCAATGTTACCGACGCAAGTCTTGACACGACTTCGCTGCATGCTGGTCGATAAAATCAAACAATGGTGGTGCTTATTTTCTTCAGTTGCAACCAAAGAGGAAGACCGCGAGTAAGAAGAGCTACCCCTCATTTGCGTATAGATCCGATGCTTTACATTTTTCAACCCTTCGCCGAAGATTTCCTAATATGGCGAGTGCCATTCAACGTTGCCGAGGGCTTTGATGCGACCCAAGACGCTCAGACTTTTAGGTACGGCGCCTACAATATCTCAGGCAAATCAGCTAATCAGGAAATGTTTGGGGATCAAGTCGGATTTTTTCAGTGTTAACTTTCCAGACTAACCAAACACTTCGGGGGCCATTACCTGATTGCTCTAATGTCAGGTTAATGAACATGACTTAGTTCCACAACTTGCTAGCAGGTTAAGTTGAAACACTGAGTTTGCACGAATTCCATTTTCATCCGTGATTTTTCCGTAGGAATGTCAAGTTGTATTTTAAGGAGTTATTCTAGCCTTGAGCGGCTAGGTTGAGTTATAAGATAATGTTGTATCAGCCTACGTTTAGAGACACACTTCCAGCACAATCAATGTATCTACAATAGATTAACGTTATTCACGTCATGATGGAGTCTGCTTGTAATCTACTGCATTCTCATCAATCACAATCACTCCTTTTCCTTGATATTTTCCATGTCGAAGCATGTCAACCACCTTTGGAATCTCCTGGATGCCGTGGAAAACACTGGACTTCACTTGAATGTTATGCTTGACAACCACATCCAACATCTCCTCCGCTTCCTTGGGAGAACAGAGGAAAGACCCCTTGATTCTAATATCGCGAAAGATCAGTTCCTGGAAGGGAATGCAAACTTCATGTCCCTAAATGAAAATAAACAAGATTAGCTAGGCCCAACCTCGTCCAGCAAGAGGTAACACGCGGTCTGGAATGCCTACCACCGGAACATAAACCATCGTTCCATGCCTTCTAGTCATGCCACAACCCGTTGCAACAGCTGCTTTAGCATCACTTGTTGTGATAGTAGCATCTACGCCTTTCCCACCAGTTGCTGCGAAAACGCGACGAAGCACTTCCTCTTTGCCCATCCTGGCATCAAGAACAAGATCTGCTCCAACTTCCCGTGAAAGTGCCAAACCATCCTCTCTAGCGTCAGTTCCAATCACTTTCAGCCCCCTGGCCTTGGCGAATTGAATTCCCAAATGGCCCAATCCGCCACCGGAGCCAACAATACCAAGCCATTGCCCTGCTTTGAGCTTCGTCTGCAGAATCGCCCTCCAGATAGTAATGCCAGCGCACGCAAGCGGAGCAGCCGTAAGAAACGACATCTCGTCTGGAATCCGACAGGCTTGTTTCGCATCGACGACAAGGTATTCTTGAAACGCCCCATTCCGCTCCGTACTCATCATAGGGCCCTGATGCTCGCAGTAGTGTTGATAGTTCTCCGGTCCCTTGCAGTCGTCACATTTGCCGCAGCGGTTGAAAGTCTGTCCCGCCATTATCCGGTCACCGATATCGAAACGAGTAACGGCATCACCTTTCGCAACCACGACACCAGTGCCTTCATGGGAGGCTGTCACAGGAAGAGCGCAATCAAGCGCACCATTCTGGTACTCTAGATCAGAATGACAGAGTGAAGAAACTGCAACTTTAAGGAGAAGTTCATGAGGAGCGAGGTTCTGAGGCGTTGGGATTCTTCGGATCTCATGTGGTTTGTTGTATTCAAGGATCTGGCATGCAAGCATTGAGTTGGGCAGACCACCGATTGTCGCATGACCTCTGACACTGGTAGTTCGAGAGACGCAAGACAGAATATCTTTTGCTGGTCTTCTAACAGCTCGGACTGTACTGAACATTTTGTTTTCTGGACTATAGGAACGAAATATGTTGGCGTCATTGAGGGTGATCCGGGGTGATACAGAGGAAACAATAAGTACATCGACAGTATGAAGCACTTGCGCGCACTCGGATTCCACACCAATTCTATCTCTAGAACCAGGAGCTTACAGCCTGATCCCCGCAAATGACATAAGATGGTCCCACCGTAGACTCCGGGTTGAAAACGTACTTAGACATATTGAATTGATGACCCCGCGAAGTATCAAGTAAACGTTACGAGACTAATGTCTGTTATTCATCGACTGTGAGAGATCGGAGACCAAAGAGGAATAATTAAGCGATTGTAAACTCTGCGATCATAACCCTAAAGGATCAAAAAACTGCACAAGACATACAATGGGATAAACACATTTTCCCAAAGAAGATAAAAAACAAGGAAAAAAAAAAAAAAAAAAAGAGCGTATGGCTTGCTTCTACATCGATTCCCCTCTGGTATCACACAGAAATCTCGTTCCTTCGGCGGAAATATCCAAATGTGTCGAAGAATATACGAAGTCAACCCAGCATCAGCCGGACTCCCGCGATGTCATGCGTCGTCCCGCTTTTCCTGTTCTAGCGATGAGAATTAACCAACCTGGAATCATGTGTTGTTCATCTGTTCCCCAGACTCGTGATGCTGCAATGACCGTTCGGCAGATTTGATCGGCGCTGTAACAACCAACCTGAGGCTGCATCGGGGCGGAGTTACTAACGGGGACCCCAGAGAGTTGCCCTCCCAGACCGGGTTGGTCGAGCCAGGCAATGACCTTTGGGTTCATAGGGCCAGTGGCCTCAATATAACAGGTGCAGCCTGTCGAATATCTGCGAAGTCGATTCATCCATATGGTCAAAATTTCATTCAATCGATTCACCCAGTCGACCTGTTTGAACAGTGTCTTTTCCCGCAGTCATTTCGTCTGTCCCTTGAAAAATGAACGGGATGGCTCTTCCTCTCGGTTTGTGGGAACTTGGTATCGTTGCCCTGGTCGGCGCCGTTCTCATATGGCCTGTCTTTAGCTACTTCCGGGATCCCAAGCAGCTGCGCCGCTTCCCAGCACCCGGCATTGCTGGGTTTACGAACCTCTGGATGATGTATCACGCATATAATTTCCGACGACCTATGGCTACACATGAAGCACACCAACGTCTAGGCAAAATCGTAAGGGTTGGCCCCAACCATGTGTCATTCATCGGCAGGCAGGCTCTGAAAGACATTTATGGCCACGGAACACCCGCCCAGAAGGACAAATTCTACATCTCCTTCACCGGCACTCACGAGAGTAGCTTGGATGTTACGGATCGCAAGGCTCATGGCGAGAAACGCAAACGCCTTGCAGCTGCGTTCTCGCAGAAGCGCATTGCTGACATGGAACATCTGGTAGTCGACGACGTGCAAAAACTCCTTGATCGTTTCGACAAAGCAGCCGCCACCCAGGAGCTAATTAACGTGCGTTGGTACATAAATATGCTCCTTTTTGATTTGACCGGGCATCTGGTATTCAGTCAGAGTCTGGGTTGTGTGGAGCGTGGCGATGACATGATGGTCGCCCAGAAGTTTGATGGAGCCGTATATAAGACCAAGCCCGCCAACGCTCTCCGTAACTCGCTGCGGATCGGTTCGACGATGGGATGGATTCCATCCCGCTTCGGCTTGCTCAAAAGTCTCACTTGGTGGCATCCTGGCTGGAAAGGTGGAGCTGACTTCACGTGCATTGTTCTGCACATGGTCCGTACCAGGCTCGAAATGGAGAAAAATGGCGTTGAATTGAACGATTTCTTTCATTCCCTGGTCTGGAACAAGGACCACGAGCCTTTAGGCCTCGAGCTCGGCGAGATGGTGGCTGAGTGCGGTCTACTTTTGAATGCGGGCTCTGACACGACGACCATCGTCCTTGTCGGTACGATTTTCTTGCTCACGAAATGGCCCGCCGCTGCTGAGAAGCTACGTAAGGAGCTCGACGCAGCGTTGGATGGCGAAGATGGTGTTGTCGCCTACGACAGCGTCAAGAATCTGCCTTACCTGCGCGCCTGTGTCGACGAAGCCATGCGCATGCGTCCGCCACTGCGAGGTGGCCTGCCTCGTGTCACGCCTCCTGAAGGGATGATGGTAGATAATGAATGGATCGCGGGGAACACGACGGTTTCAGTACCTACATACTCTTTACATCATGACCCCGAGCTCTTCGAGGACCCATTCACTTATAAGCCTGAACGCTGGCTTGCAGACGACGCGGCTAATCTACAACAAGTCTTCATTCCTTTCTCAGCCGGTGGTCGGGGATGCAGTACGTCCACTCCTTTTTGCTATGACAATCAAGATTTTACTGACAAGTATTTCTAGTTGGCCGAAATGTCTCTTATATGGAGTTGTTAGTGGTGGTAGGTACACTGATGCGTCGGTATGAGTTCGAATTTGAGAGTCCCGGCTTTGAACTTGAGACTAAAGACACGGTCAACGCGCATCCCGGACCCATGATGATGCGAATTCGTCGGAGATTCAGGCCTGAAAGTGCTGCTGGTCATGATTGAAATCCGCGTTGAAATGATTGTCCATTTACGACCGTTACGTGGAAGTTGGGAACGAATTGGGCCAAGGGTCATTGCAACTCGTCCTGTCTTGAAGATAAGTGAAAGAAATAACATGGATGTCTAAGAATATCTCATTCTGAAGGTTTTAATTGTATCAAGCTGTCTCTGAAGTGTGTTTTTGTGTCAGTGCGTTGGCCATGCAACTAATCATTGCCATTCATTTTCGTGAAACATTTTTGCATTGTAAATTTTCCAATGTTCATTCATTTCATCGCATAAAACATCACGAGGTTGTTTGTAAAATCATATATACAGTCGAGTAACCGGATAAATCACCCACCCAATACCTTCAATCCACATTTGAATTCTCCGGGCACACATGACTACCACCCCCATTCTACCATCAACCCCTGAATCAGCGATTCCGTGGGCAAAGCGCTCTCCATTTCAGTCCTATTAAGCAACTGCAACAATAATTCTTGTTCTGCCCGGGGACGGTCATGGAACCACGGCCCACAGGCAATAATCGCCGTGCGAGCAGTCAAGCGTGCCGCAACGAGAGAAGTGGCAGACGCAATGCCACACACGGCTTCAGCGTTTCGAAGTACTTCATCTGAGATACTTTTGCGATGGCGCTGGTAACCCAAACCGATGCGAGGTACGACTGGATTATAAATGGCGAGAAACAGCTTTGCGATATAGTAGTACTGATTTCCTGTTACTGTATACACGGCGGATCAGTACGATTGACTCGTTTTGATGTCTGTGTCCAGTACTTGTCACTTACCGTGCCAGGGGTGCCCTAGTCGAATTTCCGGGAAATATTGTCCCGCGTCTTCATCGCGTTCGATGTATAGAATGGGATCAAATGACGGGGGTCGGGTAAGGTTCCAGCGCTCTGTTTTGGCGCGTGCAGCCTCCCAGTTGACGTAGCTCAAACGATCGCCAAAGCAAAAACTGACAATTTCGGCCACAATCCAAGTCATGCGATTGGCCCACGTGCAGTCCGTGGTGGCATTGAATCCCAGATCGAAGGACAGACGATCTTCCCATCCGGCAAGATCTACTTTGAGAGGTCTTTGGATCAATACAGACATATAGATGTCCTGTCGCACAAACAACCAAAAAGCCGCGTGACCCAAGCCACCCCAGGTGCGGAATTCCAACTGGGCATTTGCGAAGACAGATGTTCCAGTGAGGTGGTGTTCGGGCTCGGTGCCCATTTGCGACTCTAAAGTGAGTTGCGTCAATGCGATAATCACGTAATGGATTCTCATGGAGGGTTAACGCACCATTGGTCTCCTCGAACGCTCGGAGGATGACTGCTGCGGCAAAGAGGGTCTCGTCCGCCACCAGATATTTCTGATCCAGCATCGGGATAATCAGAGAGACACATTCGTGATGGTAATGATCGGCTACGGCCGAGTCAAAATCCGTAGTTCGGCTCAGATGGCGAGCGGAGAAGGCCATTAGAGCATTGAGCAGGACGGGGCAGCTGAGTGCCAATTCTGGCACGTCGACAGCGAAGTGGCGCTGTATGTCGGTGATATCTAGCTGCAGTGAGAATGGCCGTCAGCCAAGCACTAGTGCGGAGGGAGTCCAATTAGGATCACCGCGTATCACAAACACCTACGAAGGCGGCCAAAGTTTCCATGTAGTGATGAAAGAGTAGTGCCTCTTGCGGCACCTTGAAAGGCAATAACATCCGATCCTCATATAGTAGTAGACCCACTTTACGATGTAGTGCTTCAGGGCTACTGAGCATTTCCGGTGAGACATTGGAAAGACGACCGGACTGATTTGCCACGTTGACATGGTCGCTGCCATGTACTGGAGCGCCGGAACCTGTCTGGTGGGGAGAGGTCATATGCAGGTAACACGGGGATGATACGGCCGTTGTAGGAAGGCCAAGTCCTCCCAGACCTGGCCCGGGGACAGAGAAGGAACCGCCTCGTCTAGGGAAGATAGCATTGTTTGCGCCAGGACTGGTAGTACTATGCTGGACTGCAGCAGGATGGGAACTGCTGACTTGCGTTGACAATGACTGTTGAGCTACTGGGGTGGAGACTGGAGACAAATGATCTCGGTGGGCAGGACATGCAGACAGGCTTCTCACATCAGAGAGCGTGTGCTGGTGGTGGTATTCGGCAGTCACGATTGAGGTTTCATCTACAAAGGAGACTAAATATAGTGTTGTAAGTAAGCAGATCACAAAAAGCCTGGCAAGACACAATAGTGGTCCTTACGCTTTGATGGCGTCGCCAGCCACTGATGGTCTTCGGCGAAGATGCGGTCGTTTTCCGGCTCGTCCTGGAAGTTATCGGCGTCGTCGCGCAGTAATGCAGCGGTTGCGCTGCCATTGCTTCTGAGCTGAGCTCTCGCAGCGACTTTTTGAGAATCCCGGAAGGTTAACAAGTCGTCTTGAACACACTCCCTGGCAGTCCGTCTGCACCGTCCGCATACCGGCTTCTCCTCATCGCATTTCAGATGCCGTCGGCGACAAGTCAAGCTGGACAAAAGGACAAAAGCATTAGCCGGTGAAGTGTAGACGACATTACGCCGCGCCATGTGGCTCACCATCCAGTCCGTCCTCGTTTAGGCATAATCTGTTAACCCTCCGTAGTAGGCATTGGCAACGCAGATTGACATGTGCATTCGAGTGTGGAGTGTAAAAAACGACGGCTTAAGCGTCTGCAGGATGGAACGAAGAAGGCGAACGAGCCGATTTACCCAAAATGACTCGAGTTGCTACCCCGGCCAACACAAGTCTCAAATAAGCGAGAATCCACTTAGTCAGGGAAATCGCGTGGAATTTCCCACATGGGCCGTGCATTGCTACAGCAATATACATACATACCAAAAGGATCTTAGATTGATCCCCGCGTTCGGGGCCATCTCCGCCGCGGGGTTTGCGTGAACTGCGGGGAATACTCTTACAATTAGCATCTGAGGAAATCCACACCTCAACCCGGTGTCTCCTAATACAGGGATTCTGCTGTCAGTCGATCCAGGAACATTCATGCCCGGTTTTCACGACGCTACCTTCTACCATTTGGACGGTAGATGTTTTTCAATGCATTATCTTTAGATCCGGGCTCTGCCTGACACTAATTTCATACTGTTATACGAACCGCCTAATTCGCAGAGGCGCCACCCAGTTTTCAATGATAATGTGTTAAACAATGAGGAAACGAGAATCAAGAGTGTCATCATTAAAATCAAAGGAACAGGTATTGCATATATCGGAAATGACTGGTTAAACAAATGGCCGAGACATTTGACAGTACTCTGGCTGGATACATAAAACTGCATGCCCATGGATTCCCATCATCCTGAACGTATCTGCAGCTCTTGCATTATGGGTACAAAAAGCAACCTTAATCTACGTCTTCTCTGAATGCTCGTAGATCTCAGATGCGACCTTAGGCTCTGAGCCAGGCCCCGAGACCTTCATTCCAGCGTCGTCGTGGTATGTCCCTTCGATATCGATTCGCCGGTCAATAGCGCGGCCACTCTTCGACAGAACGCCACCAGTTATACCACCCGCCTCGAATATATGGTCGATGTCCTCGAGACGCATGCCTGCAGTCTCCGGGAAGAAGCAGTAAGTCACCGGAACGATTACACCGGCATTCAGGACTGCGAAGACAATGTACCTGGAAAGAAACGTGTAAATAAACGTCTAGCTCTAAGCAACCTCAATGTATGTGAAGCAACTCACGTCTTGTATCCAATATTTTGCACGCAGTACGGGGTAATTTGGACGACCATAAACTCGATTATCCACGCGCCCACTGAGGCAATGGCCGCACCCTTGGCACGCAGTCGCAACGTGGTAATTTCTGCAGGGTAGATAAAAGGCACAGTGAGCCATCCAAAAGCGTAGAAAGTGTTGTATCCGAAAATCATAATAACCGCCACGATACCTGCTGCACGCTGACCGTCCCAGACGCATCCGGCGAGAACCGCCATGGTTATAATCTCTCCTGCGCTGGACAAGAACATCAGGGTGCGACGACGGAAGTGCTTGACCAGAAAGATTTGAATGACCGAAGCGATAAAGTACTCAGTCGTGATGATTCCAGACATTAAAAGGGACATATGTCGCGACATGCCGACAGATCCAGAAAGCACTTTGGGCAAATAGTAAGTGATGACGCAGATTCCTCCAAGCTGCTGGAAAGCATCGACGGCGAAGCAGATGCACATACGGCGGAAGTTTTGCATTTTGCCACCCTGGAACAGTTCTTTCATCTTAAAAGGACCGCCGGCAGACTCTAGTTCAATGGATTTGACAATCTCTGTGGATAGTTCAACAACGCGAGGGTCGTTCTCCGGAACATTCTTGCCAACCAGACGAGCGATGATTGCGTCACCCTCTGAGTGCCGTCCCTTCTTGTGCAGCCATCGAGGACTCTCAGGAAGGATCATCGCAAAGAACAACAAAATGACAATGAAAACCATCTGAAAACCTATGGGAAATCGCCATTGAGCGGGCCCAGAGACCAGAGCAAACCCGTAGTCCATCCAGTAGGCAATCAATATGCCAAAGATGATCAAACAGCCGTCGACCGCGACCAGGGTTCCCCGTTCTTTGGCCGTACTTGTCTCAGCCTGCCAGACAGGCACAGTCGACGTGTTGGCACCGTTACCCTGTAATTCCTATCAGTCTCAAAGTCGATCACTGTTTGAAAAGATTTTGCAATTACAATTCCGGTGATGACTCTGGCAGCGTACATCATGGGGCGATTTACGGCACCCGTTTGCAAGATGGCACCGATGAGCATGATAATGGTAGCATAGACGAGAGACCTCTTTCTTCCCAAGTAGTCTCCTAAGAAGAAGATGCCAATAGATCCTGCCACATTGCCCAACTGGTACACGGAGACGATGAGTCCCTGAGTGTTGGCATCGGGATGGTCGAAGTCTTCACCGAATTGGTTGTCGGCACCAATGATACCAGATAAGACTCCCTGGTCATAGCCAAAGAGCATGAAACTAGTTGAACATGTAAAGGTGATGAGGATCACTAGGAGTCTTCCTGAAATGAACTCAAACATGGTGTTGCTCCTCAATGGAATGGAAAGATATGGATAAGATGAACGGACACTGTCCAAGTAGAAAGATCCTTGCACAGCACCCAGCAGATGAGCCAGTTGCCTTGAAAGAACGGGGTCATTGAGTTGAGGATATTGGTAAGGGGATTCAGCTCAAGATAAGGACCTCATAGCGGTTCAATCTAGGGAGAATCAATTGCCGACACACGGGTTCAGCTCCCGATCCACCATCCCTATCCACACCCCGGGTTTTGACCCCGGATGGCAAGGAAATCGCATCAGATGAAGTTCGACAAGGCCAGTAGTCCGGGGTTCCCACGAAAGCGAGTGGAGACCTCGGAGGATTCGACGATACAGGAAAATCTCCACGAAGCCATGCCTTCGGATTGGAAGGGCTTTTGGTCCCACTGCAGGGCACAGTAAACACTTTAGAAAAAGAAATGTTGGAGAATTCTGTAAAGCTAGTTAACTAGGGGATTATGAATAAGCGTTTAACCAGTTTAACCATCGCGTTGGGGCCGCTAGGACCATCCGCCAGAATGCGGCATCTCCTGAAAAAGGAAAAAACTATCGAACGCATGGCCTTCGGGTCTCGTTTCCCTTGTGCATTTTCTTTACCCCACATTTTCATGCTGCCGAACTGCATTGGAGCTTGCGGGATACGTTTTCTCTAATTCAGTTAGGGCGGACGACGGTGTATTATCTTCACAAATCCATTCAGTGGAGGGGATGGAAGTAGATACCATTCAGATCGGAAAGAATCCCCGCGAGATTGGTCACAAACATAACGAGCAAAGGATGCGGTCTATTAAAAGCGCTACTGGCACGAAGATGTGAGATATGGCTTTCTTTCTTATAGCGTAACGGCGTTACTGTGTCTAGTCCAGCACCATGAAGACATCATCATCGGGACTCGCCATTTCCAACTACCTTCTTTCAAGATTAGCAAAATTCTCCCTACAACTACGACCCGGTGACTGGTTCGTGCTGCTATGTCTCGCAATAGCATTGATCTTCCACTCTGGGAGTGGAAAGCTCTGGTTCAAACCAGATCCGTACACATATGTCATGTATGTTGCGCCGCAGAAGTCTGGTGAATTGAAAGTGCAACCGAAGCGAACGCGAGACATCGGGCAGAGACTCAAAGATATTGTAAGCGTAATTGCCAGCTTCAACACGAATAAACTCTGATACACTGGATAGGATGCTGACATAGCCATCTTCTGGGGTTCGCAATCGGGAGTCTCCGAACGATTTGCGGAAAGACTTTGTCGTGAATGGCGCGCCCGCTTTGCCCTCAAAACTATGATTGCAGACTTGGATGACTACGACCCTGAACACCTAGCTTCCCTTCCCGGCGATAAGCTCGCTGTGTTTCTCGTATCCACGTATGGTGAAGGCGATCCACCAGACAATGCCGTGAGTTTCGTCAGTTATATCAAGAAGATGCATAAGAAAGGAACGAGACTGGACACACTTCGATACTGTGCGATGGGCATGGGTAACACGAACTACAAATATTACAATCGAGTAATAAAGGTAATTCGGCATGATTCTCCATTGAGTATTCTTTCGCTGATATCTTTCTATCCTTAAGGTCGTCGACGAAATTCTGTTGGACCTGGGAGCGCAGCGAGTTGGTCCACTTGGGCTCGCAGATGAAAGCGTCGGGACGACCGAGGAAACCTTCATGGAATGGAAGGAGGACATTATTGAAAACCTCAAAGAAATCGTCACGATACACGAACGCCCACTTACCTACGAACCGAGCATTGATATTATCGAGACTGGCGTCGATGCCAACCTCGTCTATCTGGGCGAGCCTAGTGAGAAAGCCCTCATCGGGTTGAAGGACAGAGTGGCATACAACGCTACCAATCCTTACCCTGCTCCTATTGTCCAGAGTAAGAAGTTGTCGTCACTACAAGACCGTGTTTGCATGCACATGGAATTCGATCTATCTGCTGTTCCAAGCTTGCGATACCAAACAGGGGATCATTTGGCTGTGTGGCCCATCAACGCGAACAACGAGGTGAATCTGTTACTACGTGTCTTAGGACTTGACGACGAGTTAAGCCGAAAGCAACCTATCACAATAGCCGCTAAAGATGGCGCAGCCAGCTATTGCAGTCTTCCTTCTCCGACAACTCGAGAAGTACTGCTGAAATACTACCTCGAAATTGGAGGGCTGGTATCGCGCGATTTCCTTATGAGCCTCTCACAATTCGCGCCAACACAGGAAGCAAAAGATTCTCTCTTAAGGTTAGCCAAGTCCAAGGAAGCTTTCCGTAACGAAGTGACCTCTCGCTATCTATCTGTGGGGAAGATAATGGAAATGATTGAGCCGAAAGTTGCATGGACGGGAGTGCCTTTCTCTCTTTTGATTGAAAACTTCAACCGCATCCAGCCACGGAGGTACTCCATCTCCAGTTCGCCACTGAAGCAGCCGCGACAACCGTCAATCACCTTGGTGGTCAACAATCGTTCAGTGCTGAGCGAGAGAGCATCCAGAGAAGATCAGACGTTCTTCGGCCTGGCAACCAATTTTCTTCTGGCTCACCAGCGCAAGCTCAGTAGCGAGGAGCAACCGACTATCGCGCAGGAAGGCCCCATATACGACCTTAATGGTCCACGCGACAAGCTTAAAAGTGGAAAGGTTTATATGCATATTAAGCGTTCAACATTCAAGCTACCTTCAAATCCAGCGACGCCAATCATCATGGTTGCGGCGGGCACAGGCATAGCTCCTTTCAGAGGGTTCATGCAGGAGCGAAATCGCCTTACGGAATTGGGCAAGTCTGTGGGCAAGATGATACTGTTCTTTGGCTGCCGTGACGATACTTCTGACTACCTCTATCATGATGAGTGGCGTGAATACGAGCAACGATTGGGAGATAACTTTGTCATGGTCCCGGCGTTCTCGAGGTTACGAGGGCAGAAGAAGACCTATGTTCAAGACGCACTTGTGGAAAGAAAGGGCGACATCATGCCTCTTATCATTCAACAAGACGCAGCTTTCTATATTTGTGGCTCGGCTTCCATGGCGAGAGAAGTGAGAACAAGACTTGTAGAGTTACTGGCGGAAGCTGGCGATCAGAGTCGAGAGGATGCAGATAACATGATCACGGGGAAGATGAAAAAGGCTGGTCTTTATCATGAAGATGTGTGGAGCTGAAGTTTGCAAGATCCACTGCACTCGATGTAGGTCTTTGTGAACTCGTTGAATAGCACTTACATTAGGCATAGTAATGAAATGTTGTGAGATAGCTTAGCACTGTCACTCATCTCAGCGTGGACAAGCACCTCTACGCAATGCTCGGGATTAGTATACTCACAAAAATATCTTTAGGAGACGAGCTTAAGTTGTATCCAAAAATAACAAACGCGCTGACTAGCATGAATGGTATTTATTTCGCTCAGAGGGACTAACCCTAACTAAAGGACTACAAAACCCTTCCAAGCTTCCCAATCATACATGCCTTCTGGAAGGGCCAGATCCTGGTGTGTTGTGTCCATAGCGAGTCTGATAGCTATTTCTTTGAGCAAGGATTGATTTGTATTCCTAGGCTATGCAAGCCTGATAATAACGTTGTAGAGATAGCAGCAGATCTACCTACGTAGGACTCCACCTCACATTTCTTTGAATCCTTATCCACATCCTTCGCAAGGCACAGCCAGGTCAATACCAATTTGTACCTTAAGCCTACTTCTATAGCCACACTAAAGACTCCATACTCGATAGCTATCTTTAAGATTCTATTCTCGCATTAGACCACCACGCGCGTTCGACCCCTCAAAGCACATAGAAAGTATTATAACTGGGGTCACTCCACCTAATATTCCATATTCCCATCATATGCTGCGCCCCTAAGATTGTCAATTCTATTTCGCACTACTTTGTAAGACTCTCCATCGAGACCGACTATATCTAGCAGATATTAGACCACTTATAATCTCTCTATACCAAGAACAGCTAAGCAGTACAGTGTTATCCCTCCTTAACCAAAAATTTCTTATTTTTCTCTGCATGGTTCACGCATGCTAGGTCATATTGTTTATGCATTCTTCCATTAGGTCGTTTCTGTACCCTAAGACCGGCAATATCTCCATTCAACAGAGCAGCCCGAGAGTGTCCTATCCCACGAATTTAGTGTCCACTGACTGTAGGATCTGTTTCGCAGTCGTGTGTAGGGTGAGTTTCAAATTATTCTCTTGTCGCCTGTGGGTGGGGTCATCCCAACCAGACCCCTAAGGCAGCGGACAGTGCGCTGACTCTTTTCAGCTCTGCAAATACCAGCAGGCAATGTATCTCCAGGTTCCCATCCGGCACCACGGCGAGATGAGAGTGCTAAATGGATATTGAATCGACAGGCTTACCTTACGGCTATTCCGGATATGCTCATGGCGACGTATAAAATTTTAGATCCACTCGTGAGCTCTCATTGGATATCGACCGGTCCTCGAACCACTCACTGTATTGGATTTGGAATCAGCGTATCTTCTTCAAGCTTCTTCAATGAGTTTATTGCGCAACGATGACAAATTCATCGTTAAAGACTCCGAAATGGCTTGGAATTCGGCCGATTATCATTTAAAGGTAGACGATCTAAGCGTTCCTGATCTTTTCTGTATCAGGCCTTCCCCATAAATTCTTTGTTAATATGGTGAACCATGTTGTTGGAGTGTTTCCTGCCGCGGGAGGAATTGGTGGAAGTACCGTTAAACATCTCCTACCACGCCTTCGGTCGTCAAGCCTGGTCTTCATCGCTCGAAGCCCAGAAAAGCTCAAATCTCTTCCCCTCGGAGAAGCAGTCCTGCGTCGAGCAGACTACGACGACGACGTGAGCCTTCGGCACGCATTTGATGGAATCAATACGCTTTTCCTTATATCTTACGCGTCAGTAGAGCATGAGCATCGATCTGAGGTGAGATCCGCTTGAGACATGGAAAAGTAGAAATACGCTAACATCATATATCGGTCTATCTAGCGACACCGTGTTGCGATTGACCTGGCAATCCAGAGCGGAGTGAAATATATCTTCTACGGCTCTTTGGGATACGGTGGCAAGCCGGATAATAACGCGTCCGTGGCCCATGTCATGCAGGCGCATCTGGATACTGAAAGATATCTCGACGAGTGCACTCGCCAGCACAAAGGCTTTGGGTACACAGTAATTCGTGAGGGTCTATATTCCGAGTCGTACCCTCTCTATACGGCTTTCTTTGATCCTAAACACCCTGTGGATGAAATCATAATCCCACACGATGGATCGGGCCTTGGAATTGCGTGGGTTAAACGCGAAGAGCTTGGAGAGGGTACGGCGGAGCTTTTGAAGAGATTTGTGGAGGACCCGGCAAAATTCGAGTACAAAAACAAAAAGGTGCTCCTTTCAGGATCCAAGACACTGACATTAGAGGAGACTGTCGCCATCCTGGGAAGGATTGCCAAGCATCCTGTGCGCATCCGCCAGGTTTCCGTGGATGAGTATGTGAAACAGCCTCAGCTCGCACCGAACTTCACCTACCATGGAGTGGACCATTCGAAGGTGTGGACGACAACATTTGAGGCCTTCCGCCGTGGAGAGTCGGCTTTCGTTTCCCCTCTACTTGGAGAGCTACTGGGACGCGAGCCGGAAGATTTTGAGACAACGATCTCTAGGTCGTGAAGAAATGCATGGATCTTTATCGACTTGCAAATTTCGCATCACTTGACATGCTCGGTCTTCCTCGCCTGAGATTCACGCTGCCTTTACACGTTTTAGTTGCTTCGTACATGGGCAAATGCTACAAACCTTTCGACTCCTCGTTTCCTTTCTATCCAGCATAATTATGACAACAACATGAGAGTAATGAAAACCAAAACAGTATGCAAGGCTTTCGAGGTCTTCTAATATAAGACGGCTTCCTTTTGATCCTCCAATTTGCACTTATGGGATTCAATATGAGATCAATACATCTCTCAGGCCCTCCACTCCGATTTTGGTGGGGTGCACTGCAATTATTCCGTAGCGGTTAAAGAGTATTACTTTTAATCTATTCTTTATTAAGTAGAGATGAATTTGATGTTGGTATACACGCACAAAATAATAATACAGCGAACATTAATATCAAGATTTAGTATGACCACCAGCTGGCTCAGTAATTGTGCAGCGACTTTCAGGCATGAATTTCAGTAGATCTTGCAAGAAGCAAGCCACTTGGCAGCTGCAATAACATCCTAGGCCTCTCTAAGGGCCACCCCTAAGCTCTGGTAGTGTTATATTTTCAGAGAAATCAACCTGAAGATAATGCTTCAAGCAATTCCAAGCCATGTCAATTGGATTGAGACCTGGAGGGAGAGGTGGCTATCTAACCATATGGACTCTGCCTTTCCCAAGATCTTGTATAGTCCAATGAGATATGGCCTGGAGCACCAGCTCAAGGTTAGTGATAGGCAAGATTGAGTTCAGGGTCCTATAGACAGAATTCATTCCATCAAGCCATGGCCGGTTGGAGTAGCTGGTTATCTCGTATGTTTAACATTGCTGTTCTGTATAGCAACCTTAACACATAAGGTCGCCGGATCGAGCCCGGCACTGGTCATTTATTTTTTCAGTTTTTTATTCACTTTTATATAGGAATATATATATTTTACGTCTGTCTGAGTTAGTTACTTGCCTGTAGCCAATGATGGGCATTCTGGTTCTGTAAACCGGCGTGCGAGGTCATATTTAACCTTCTTGTGGTTACAGAGCGACCTTTCCAATTCGCATTACAGCTATGCTCCAACACCCAGCTTCATTTTCCATTTTCAAACATCTTGCCATTTAATATTTTCAGCGCGCATTGTCATTTTCGTTTTTCAAACGCCAAACTTCCTGTCAGCAAGAGGAATTCGATGGACTCTTGGAATTATAGATGATATAATCGACTGCACAATGCTCATATCAACTTCTCGTTATATCTTCTTCACCCTACTTTTACTGACAAGTAGCTTAACGTGTGCTGCATCTCAGAAACTCTCCACCGACTGCTTCGACAAAGAACTTCTTCTTCAACCTATCGCAATTCATCTGGGTGGAGATACGATGTCAGATTCTTTTCGGCTCTCCTTTTGTTCGAGATAAAGGCTGACATTCATGTAGCACGATTTCATATGCCCATTCTCTTTTAAATGTCACTACATTAGCAGCCGTACTTTACAGAGACACAAAAAATCCAGGCCTTGCCGAACTTGGGAAACACATTAGCATATTACGTTTGGAACATTTTCGTCAAAGCGTTGAATCGCTACGACAGTCTGTGAATCGTGGCGGGCCTTTTCATCGGTTATGGCAGATCTCGCGAGGCTATCTCGTTGCTTTATACGATTTCTGGAAGAATCTGTCTGATAAATTGGGTTTTACTTTCGTTCCTTGGAATGATCTCGGGTTAAATAATATTCTAATATTCTTTTTCAACATTCCGATTTTCACGCAGACACCAGAGGCCAGATTAGACGTTGACTTTGGCCCCGCGGAACTCCAGGATAGTATGCGCCAGGTATTCTTACTGGTAAAGGAAACCTCCTATGATAATACGGGAATAGAGATAAGATCAGCGGTTATTGTTGGCCCGGACTTTTTCAACACAACCATGAACGAGGTTCTGACACAAGCAGTCGTCGCCGCTGGTATCGTTCCACAACTCCTGATTGACAGGAAAACAGCAATTCAGTCCTATGACAACCCGCCTGAGAGCATGAAGAAATTTCGCAGTCTTCTCCGAAAGTTTAAGAATATCCCACAATTTGCAGAATCTTACCATAAAATGGACACACTGATTCGACAACAAAAGTCGGACTGTAAAGTCTTTCTTATGATAGATTATGGAGAAAGGTACTTGGACATACAGATAAAGGGATGTCCATGTTTGTACAGTCGCGCTTTGGACCACCTAGGCTTCTATAGAATCGCCGAAGAAGTGACTATGAGGTATATTTTGATGGACAATGCGCCGCTCAAACAGGAACTGGAGCATGGAGGTTTATACGGCCAGCTAGCTCACTCGGTCTTTGTTGCACGTCGCCTCATACATTATAGCTGTGCTGGGACCAACGTTACAGACGATGCCCAGCACTGTGAAGAATGGCCATTAGCTCTGCCGCATGCCTTGCGAACAGACGAAAGGATCAACACTGTTCTCTACTGGAATGATTTGCAAGAAATAGAACGTGAATACGTGCAACGGGTAGAGCAACACCTGGCTGCAGCGGTATAACAGTTTCAAGGTATATATCCTACTTCGAGTCGGCTGTGGCAGCAAGGAATCATGCTAACATGAACATGGCCATATAGAGGCGCAATGCGCGAATGACTGTAGTTCCGGATCATGTCGTGAACGGCTCGACACAGTGTACATCATAGGAAGCTATTTCGATAGCGAGTTGATCGAACGGGCCGTTCAGAATGTTATGGATAGAGATGTGGTGATAAAGGGCGGCGATCAACATGGCATTTTACTCGCCTCTATTGGTGGAGCGCGCTTTGCACTTGCTAATCGCGACATGGAAGATCAAATGTTTGGGATTCTTTGTCGAGATCAACGGCATGACGAGCTCTGAGAGTCAGTTCTAGAATTACCGACCACTCGATATCCTGATACAGGATTACAATGATAGTAAAAAGATTACATACTATGACGCTAGACGCTATATTCTCGCGGCGTAGGGCAGTCAAACCGCGCTACCTTACGATATCCTATGTTTCGTGATGCGAGACGTAACTAGACCAGATGATCAGAAGAGGAGCTCCTTACATAATTTAGTCACTACTATTACTTCAGGCTCTCCACGTATGGGCTTTTTGCTTCACGAAGAATAATTGGCCTACAGGGCGTTTGCGGGTCGTAGGTCGGTTGGTCAGCCACAACACTCTCATAGAGGTGAGATAATTCATACATAAGTAATATGGAACGTTTTCTCACCTCTCTTATGGTGACGGACCGCGAGACTTTACGGTATTGTTCATGTCTATATCGCATAAAATCGACTCCTGTTTCCATGGCCGGTTGGAGTAGCTGGTTATCTCGTATGTTTAACATTACTATGAATCACATGGTAACTTTAACACATAAGGTCGCCGGATCGAGCCCGGCACTGGTCATTACTTTTTTTTGGTTGGATTATATGATTTTACACCATATTATTATATAGTCTTTCTGATACCCTTTTTTTGTATGTTCTCAATGCTTTCTTCTCCGTCTCCAATGGACTTGTGCTGCCTTCCGGTACCTAGATGAATTGGTTCCAACGATTCCCCCGTGTCACGATCCAACCCTTTGGTTAGATACGAGCTTTTCACAATCACGAACATAATTAGTATTCCGGTGGGAAGCAATTGCAAGTCAACGATATCGTAGCAATTTCTTGATCAGGCTACTACAAACTCGGCGACTCTCCAAGCCAGATGGAGATGCAATGCTGCGAAATTCACACGTATTACTTCTGGGTTACACCGTCGTATCAAGCAATTAATTTGTTCCCTGTTGCTGCTGTTGTTTCCGAGGTCCGGTTGAGATACGAAGTACCCAGTAGTACCACCGTCCGCATGTCATTTTATATATTTGAAGATACCGCCGCGTGGAAGCCCAGGTGGTGAAGTTGACATTCATCTGGAGCAGTCAAGCCAGCACAATTGACCCGTGCAACCTCGATATCGTAAATACAAGGAGCTATAGCATCAATGACATTTATAATACATGGTGTTTACTTCTCTTTAGCTCAGTGGGATTCCAACAATACCGAATGGGAGAACCAAAAACCGCATACGCACAGACATCAGCCTAAATGCCACGCTTCCAGGCGTGACATCTTCATAAATGATTATTGGCTAAAGCCCAGTAACCCTAAATGACTACAAAAAGAAAGTCATCCTAAATTTTGTAGCTCTCGTTTCTACATCCTCTCTCGATGTATCGGAGGACCCTGTAGAATACATGATGCATTCAGCATCGTTCACGAAGAATTTTTCCGGGTTGAAGTCTCTGATCGCTCGTCATCAATTGAGACGAACTGCGCAGACTGAGACTAATGGCGAGGAGTCTCTACCTAGTCGTCTGTTAGACGTCTTTCTGCGCACTTGGGATCTTGGCTTTACAGCTTTCGGAGGTCCGTCAGTCCACTTTCGCATTTTTCATCAGCGCTTTGTTGAAGCGAAAACCGGAGAGAGATGGGTTGATGAGCAAACGGTAAGCCATTTCTTCACATTTTGCCTGCTGCTGATAGTATCGTGATATTAGTACCAAGAGTTGTTTGCGATATGTCAAGCACTCCCAGGGCCGGGAAGCACGAAGATGCTGTTTTGCCTCGCATTACTGCACGCTGGCTTCATTCCTGCCGTATTAACATTCTTAATTTGGAGGTACAAATATCAAAGCTACTAGAAAGAATACTGCTGATCCCTTGTATAGTCTTCCGGGAGCGATTACCCTGTACGCTCTAGCACTTGGCGTCCAACACATCAACGACGTCCTTCCTGGACCAGTCTATGGCCTGCTTACCGGCATGAACGCCTCCACAGTCGGGATCATTGCTCTTGCAGCTTTTCAATTAGCCGAAAAAACCATCAAGGACAAATTCTCTCGTATTCTGGTCGTCTTTGGTGCTTGCGCCGGCATGTGCTACAATGCGCTATGGTATTTTCCCGTGCTTATGGTGATCGGCGGTATTGCAGCTGTTGTCTGGTACGGATGGATGTTGCAAAGTGTCGGAAAGCTGAAATCCAAGTTTAAGCGGACAAAGTTGAACACGGAGTTGCAGGTTGAGCAGGCTTCGGTTGAAGATAGCGTCCCTCTACAAGAGAGAGCCCGGCCGACTGATGCTAGTAGTATTCAAAGGAGAAATGTGGATGCCACAGCGACTCCGGTTCCAGGCTCAAAGCCGCCACGGAATTTGCAGCAAGAGCATGAAATGCAACAGGTTCAACAAGATATACACCAAAGCCATGCCATTAAAATCCGAGTGGGTCTCGTTATCGCAGTTGTGTTCTTTGGTAAGTAATCGCGCAACAAATTTTCAATATATTGGAAGCACTAATCATATCGTAGCCTCATTCACCGGTGTTCTCGTCAGCCGCAGCGTAAAAGCCTCACCCGACATTACTTTGGACCTCTTCGCCAACATGTATCTCGCTGGTACAATCATCTTTGGTGGTGGACCGGTCGTCATTCCCCTCCTTCGCTCTTACGTCGTTGGTCCCGGCTGGGTCTCTGGCCGAGACTTCCTCCTCGGTCTCGCCATGATTCAAGCATGGCCGGGCCCCAACTTCAACTTTGCCGTCTATCTCGGAGCACTCGCGTTACACGCTTCGCCTTATCCGACTGTTCTCGGCGCGATTCTCGGATTTTTGGGAATCTTCATCCCCGGAATTACGTTGGCGGTTGCCCTACAAAGCTTCTGGCGCGTTCTGCGCAAAAACAAATGGGTTATTGATCTCTTGCATGGTCTCAATGCTACTGCTGTCGGGTTGGTCTTCACGGCTGTTTACCGTTTGTGGAATATTGGGTACCTTACGCCGGAAACCACAAGCGGCCAAAGTCTGGCGTTGGATCCCTGGTGGGTGGTTGTTGCGACTGTAACGTATACCGAGAGTGCGTGGTTTGGTGTACCGCCTGCTGCGGCGATTTTGATTGGGGCTGTTTTGGGTCTTTGCTGGTATGGGGTTGTGAGCTCGTAGGAGATGTCTCCAATTGTCGCAACATTACTGTCTTTTATGTGCAGAATGGAGCTCGGACCATGAAACGCTCCTCATTATGTCTTGTTGTATAGTATCTAGGACAGAAATAATCAATAGATTCGTCCCATTAATTATTCGAAGAATAATCCATTGCTACTCCCAGGGGGTGTCTAGTGATATGACCGATCTATTCAACGGGTCAAAGGGAATCTGGTGTCGTGTTGCATACGACCCAAAGTCGACAAGGACTCTCATCCAACTATTCCTTGCTTGCACCAAGCGTTTAGCTCCCAATATCCGTCACCAGAATGTTAAGA
This sequence comes from Talaromyces ruber, assembly GCA_022813215.1. Taxonomy (NCBI): domain Eukaryota; kingdom Fungi; phylum Ascomycota; class Eurotiomycetes; order Eurotiales; family Trichocomaceae; genus Talaromyces; species Talaromyces ruber. The sequence continues at coordinate 184,495 of JAKLMW010000011.1, read as the reverse complement.
AAAATACCATGTATACCAATTCTATCACTCCTTTTCTCCAGGATCTCAACCCCAGTCACCCCATTATAAAACGTCCCATCCGCATATCCACAATGCTTGAACCCATCCCACTGCGAACTAGTCTGCGTATTGAAATGAAGCGTATCATCCTATTCAATTCAGCACCTTCCACCTATCCAAAAACCCCCTGGAGAGAAGGAAGTTCTACATGCATGACAACCCCCTCAATAGTCCCAATTCTATGATCCAGCACATTCCTAAACGAAGGCGGTTTTCGCATCTGCTGTAAAGGCCAGTCCAGGCCTACTCGAGCTCCCGTACGGATCTCTTCGCGGGCTGCCGTTATCACGACATCATTGGTAAGGTGATTGAGGGTGCCGAGTTCGTCATTTTCACCCCAAACAGCCCATGCTGAGTGTGGTGGGTGGTTGGGGTTGAGAGAGAGGGAGGCAAAAGGAGGAATTTCCATGCTGGTTTCTTCTCTTCTTCGCGAATTTCCTCGCTAGTTCTGGATTGATCTTGCTAGCAAATATCGGACTGTCATATGTATGTGGGGCTATTTCGGCGAAGTCGCTAATATCTTCCAGATTTGACAAAGTGATTGTCTATACGGCTAAGCAATGCGCCGAAAGAGCGACGGTGAAGATTTGGTACATTCCACAACGACAATCAGACACTCATAATTGTCGGCAATGCGGGTGGAAATAGACTTGTCATGCAGACATTGGGGACTAAGGTTGATGCAGATCATCTGGAAGATGTTGTTGGTTAGCTTGGATGTAATGCGATAATCCGCCCTTGAGCTGAGTCTGTGATGGATGACCTCAAGCAGAGAGTATAATGGGTGATTGCATAGTGTAGTCTGGAGAGTAAGAATTAGAGTAAGCTCGGAGCCTGAGGCCCGACCAATGCCTGGTGGGGCCTCAGGCCAGGGGAAACGCCATCACAGTCTTATTGGTCGTATTCTCTCCACTCATCACCTAAAAGAGAGCTAGTGCCGCAAGCTCCGTCTTGAAGCGTACTGATTGGCTGACAAGTGTTCGTGCTAGTCGGTTTAGTCGATCGACCCGGCACGGACTCTTTCCTCCAGCGACTCCTCCATTGCTCAGTCGACACTTCAACCTCTTTTTTTTGTCTCTTATTGCGTGTCCTGCTCGTGTACAGGTTGCTTTGAGTTCTGTCTCCTCTCTCGTATCTCCATCTATCTTCCATCGGTCACAATGCGTGGTGAGGTAAGTCGTCTCCTGTGCAATGTTGTGTTGCGAGCCTTTGTTTACTCCCCCACTATTCCCCGTCCCCTGAACCATCCAAATATCGACAGCGTCGACACCAATGCTATCACCCAATCGCCATATTTGCTATTTCAATAACCTCACACCAAGCTCATGACTAACTGAGGTCCCTAGATTTGCCATCTTCACATCGGCCAGGCTGGTACCCAGCTGGGTAACAGTGCTTGGGAGCTGTACGTCCTCACCGCCATTCTTCCCTCCGTCGTACCATGCACGACTTCGACCTGATAAGAGAATCTGACAACAATGGCAAACAAATAGTTACCTCCTTGAGCACGGTCTCAAGCACGATGGAACAATTGACACAGAAGCTGCCGAAAATGCTGGCGATGCTGGTTCTTACGATACTTTCTTCACCGAAACAAGCGGCGGCAAATATGTTCCTCGCTCCATCTTCGTTGACTTGGACCCCTCTGTATGTATACTCCAAGCTACCTCACGTGGGCGGTGAGCATGGGTGACTGACTTGTCTTCAGCCCATTGACGAAATCCGCACTGGTGACTACCGTTCTCTCTTCCATCCTGAGATGTTGATCAGTGGCAAGGAAGATGCCGCCAACAACTGTACGTCCGATATCGATCAACAGCTGGGATAGTTTAGTTAACAAAGAATAGACGCTCGTGGTCACTACACCATTGGAAAGGAATTGGTTGACAATGTTGTTGACCGCATTCGCCGCATTACCGGTTCGTTGCGCTCCCTAACAAGATCGGAGTACATTCACTCATGATAATACAGACAACTGCTCCTCCCTCCAAGGTTTCTTGATCTTCCACTCTTTCGGCGGTGGTACTGGATCAGGTTTTGGTGCCCTTCTGCTCGAACGTCTTGCTACTGACTATGCCAAGAAGTGCAAGCTCGAGTTCTCCGTCTACCCGTCTCCACGTGTCTCGACCGCTGTTGTCGAGCCCTACAATGCCGTTCTCTCCACACACAGCACCATTGAGAACTCCGACTGCACTTTCTTGGTCGACAACGAGGCTGTCTACGACATTTGCCGTCGTAACTTGGACATTCCCCGTCCCAGCTACGAGCACTTGAACCGCCTGATCGCTCAGGTCGTCAGCTCCATCACCTCCTCTCTCCGCTTCGACGGTGCACTTAACGTTGATCTGAACGAATTCCAAACCAACTTGGTGCCCTACCCCCGTATTCACTACCCTCTTATCTCCTACGCTCCTGTGGTCTCTGCCAACCGGAGCTCCCACGAGAGCTTCAAAGTTAGCGACCTTACTTTCCAGTGCTTCGAGCCCAACAACCAGATGGTTGTCTGCGATCCCCGCAACGGAAAGTACATGGCTGTTGCACTTCTCTACCGCGGTGATGTTGTTCCTCGTGACTGCAGCCAAGCAATTGCCTCTGTCAAGGCCAAGGCCTCCTTCAACCTCGTTGAATGGTGCCCCACTGGTTTCAAACTCGGAATCAACTACCAGAAGCCCATGCGTGTCCCTGGTGGCGAATTGGCTCCTGTCGACCGTTCCGTCAGCATGTTGTCCAACACCACCGCCATCGCCGAGGCCTGGAACCGTCTCGATCTCAAGTTCGACCTCATGTACTCCAAGCGTGCTTTCGTCCACTGGTACGTTGGTGAGGGTATGGAGGAAGGTGAATTCTCCGAGGCTCGGGAGGACTTGGCTGCCCTGGAGAAGGACTACGAGGAGGTTGCTAGCGACGGTATTGAGGAGGATGTTGAGGGTGATGCTGAGTACTAAACTAGCCACTTTCCCCTCGTTTGTTTCTGTCAGATAATTATCCTTCCACTTTCTCTGTCTGTCTATTGGGTTAGATACAACAGATTATGGTGTCGCACATATCCCCCCCTGTTTTAACGAGTTTCTTGGGACAGTTCCTGTCTGTTTAGCGTCAAATCTTTTCGATCATTGGAGCAAAGAATTTCAATGAGGAAAAATATTGATTTCCAACCAATAATTCATTCTTTTCACTTTCAAATGCAAGCAAGTCTCGAAAATAAGCATAGTAGAAATAAAATCGTACATTTGACTCCACCGACGCCATCTACCCAGAACAAATCTATCCCGCCATCTAATATCGCCGAAGAAAATCTAGCCCGCCCGAGAAAAGAAATCTACTCCCTCGCACGCATGATATTCAGTGCCCTCTCATACGTCCACATTGTAACCGCACTTGCAGGCGCAGCCTTGAGCAAACTAACCGTCAACCCACGATACAACCCCCTCACTCCTTGCGTTTTCAGAATGATCCGAATCGTTTTGATGACACCATTATACTCTGGAATATTTGTATGCACATATCGCGCCCGATGCGGACCTTGTACCTGTAATCGTTTCCGTACGAGGTCAAGTGGAAACACGCCCGTCTTCGCGATTATACTTGCCAACACGCCGGCAGCGGCATCGCTGGACCCGAACGGCAGAAGAGACGACATTTCACCTAGCGGTAACCGAAGGGTTTCATACGTCGCGAAAAAGAGGCCCATATACGGCACAATCTGCGCGACAGCCGCAGAACACCCGCGAAAGAAACCCCGTGGCCCTTCTGTACGATTTATATCGCGAATTGAGTCGACGATGGAAGTGTAGATCTTCTCGTTTCCCTGCGCGGCGAATCGGGTGCGGAGTAAGTCGAGTGGATATGTAGTTGCCGTCGCTATACCGCCAGCTACGGCGCCGGAAATGAACGACTCGGCGGTGGGCGGGAGTCGTGTCGGTAATTCTTGGAGTAATTGGGTTGTTGTGCGGTATGTTGCGAATTGGAGGCCGCCGTAACAGACGTAGAGTAATTCGGCGGAGATGTTGCCTTTCCATAGACCCTGCCAGAGTTCAGAAATTATTTTGTGTTAAAAATCAGCGTGCATTGACGTACGGCTATTCCTTCTTGTTTAACGATGGCCTGCATCGTCCGAAGCGTGCCTTTGTATACCGGCCCCTTGAGTCCATAATGTGAGGTTGGATCGGAGAGAGAGTGGACCTGCAGCTGAAGACGGATTTTGACGACGTCGAGGGGGGCGACGCAGAATCTGCAACGTTCAATCTGGTTAGTCTTCTGGTTGAAATTGTCGTGGTGAAAGGAGGTACCTCGAGACAAGTCCGGCTATACCGCCAGCGATGACGACCTGCGTCCGCGTGCCTTCATCTTTGAGCCGTTCGCCGCCGGGAGACATACATCCAGTTGCAGACCTTCCAGCGCAGATAATAATGATACGGCGACAGAATGATCCTGCACTAAAAGAAGAATGAGAGATAAAAGGGAGCGAAGTGAAATTATTTTCTTGCGTATCTTCCTTCGCTCTAGCAGAGATTACGTAGCTGTCGACCAATCACGTGCCACTTTCCTGATAAGGTGTGCGCCTTCCAGATCGGGAAGATTTGATTCAAGATTGAACTAAATGTGAGCTTCTGGTGGGTTTCTCTTCTTCGCATGCCATGATTATTTACCAAGGCAGTCCTGTAGTATCTCTGATCCTGTCAAGCACAATGACCACAAGGCTGAGTATCTTTAGATGCACTAGCCCAAGCACCCTTGACCGGCTTTGCCAATCATTCACTATGGGTGTGTTGTGTTTGGCGCTGAGGCCTACCTACCTGCGCCGTTTTTGACGAGGCTGGCTAAATAACTCTGCGGCGCAGTCGAGAATTTTACAACCTCGATTTACCACAAACGCATCATCCGCGATAAACCATTTTCTTTACCACCATAATGAAGATGGAGCCATCAAGCATAGATATCCTTCCTTTAGTCCCACAAACGACTTCTGAGACTGTTCCTGCTCTAAACATGATCCCAGGATCAGACTCTTCCTCGGAGCAAGAAGAGTATAGCGACCGCGACGAACTGAGGCCAACTTCACACACATTGGGAATCACCAGGAATTACGTTCCCACCTGGTCGCGACGAGATGCCTTCCGAGAACTGTATCAGAACTGGTGGGAAATCTTCTTTGTTTTTGCTATGCCTATGCCGTAATTTAACGATGATCATGAACAGGAAAGACGCAATAATTACCACGTTCGGACTTACCCAGCGGTCGTTCAAGACAGAGGTGCAAGAAACGGAAGATGTAATCCAAATCCTCGTCCATCACCCAGTTTCTGCCAGCAGCACAAACCCAAGACGGTTGCTTGGATACATTCTCTTCAAGAAGAAACAAGGCAGCGTGGAGTTAACAAATTTTCGAGCTCAGATGACACGCCATAACCTCGAACTAGGTGGCAGTACAAAGCGTGGCAACAATGCTGTGGCAGGAACTCATGGCGAAGGTCTCAAAGTTGCTGCTCTGGTTCTACGTCGCGCAAATCATCGAGTCCGTCTAACTTCGAAAAGCTACAATTGGACTTTCGGACTTCGAGGGCTGAATGACACTTTGTACTGCAGGTTGAGCCCTGTGTCAGAAAGGCAGATACGTCTTACACGGAAGATTGCTGGGAATCTGAAGGCTGACCCAGCGGAGGACGTTTGCATCCTCATTGATAGAGGAAGAAAAGGCGGAAGGGTGGTTTCCGAGGTAGACTTCAGAAAATGGATCAAAGTGACTCTGGATATTACTCGTCCAAATGATCCCAACGATATTGTTGAGACGCCTTATGGGGATCTTATATTGGACAAGAATTTTGCGGGAAAAATGTACCTAAAGGGACTTTTGTTGCCAAATGGTGGATCAAACATCATAAGACAGAAGGCTGGCTATAACTTGTTTGACGGTCACACCAACCGTGACCGGGAGCGGTTAAAAAATGAAGACCAAGAAGCGGAAATGTTGATGCACATCTGGGAACACTCAATAGCCATTGGCGGCGAAAGGATTGCGCAGACATATATCGGTCTACTTCAGGATCATTATAATTGCGTAGATGTCAGCCGCGCTGATCATCTCATCTCGCAAAAAACCGCAGTGACTATCTGGGATCGGCTAAAGACCGAGGGGACGGCCCAATTTTACTATGACAAAGAAGAGTCTAACTCCGGTGTTTCTATTGATATCATAAAGAAACACCTGAAGCGACAGCCAGCTCCGTTGTCGGCAAAACTATGGAAGATTCTCAGGAAGTATTCACTTGTTCACACTCCAGAGGAAGAGCGAATTCGCGTATTCAAAAACTCATCCGCATCAGAGGAACAGGAAACGGATTTCTCTAAAAGCATCCAACACGGTCTAAAAGCCTCTCTCGCTCTCAGTCAGAGAACTGAAAAGGTCCAAGTGGAATATGTTAGCGGCGCAGAAACCGATATTGACATGTTGTTTGATAAAGAACGGCAGCTTCTCAAAGTCCATGAAAAATGGCTCAATTTTGTCAAAACCCATGAAACAGCACCCTGCCGAATATCCATGGCATCTAATCTACGATTGTCTCAATATATCTTCTGCTGCGATCACATTATTGAAGAATTATACGAACTAGCCGTCCAAGAAATTATTGAAACATCCACATCGAACCACACAGAAGCTATGAAATTCGCTCGGTCAATGCGGCTTAAGGTTCGAGAAAAGCTTCAACAGATGCCTCGAATGATCTCAATGAAGAAGGATGGACCACGAAGATTAGTTGTCTCATGGACGAATGGTGAAAATGACCTGATACGAAAGGCTCTGGGTAACATTGGTGCCTACTACGTGATTCTTCATCGGGACCGGACGTGCTCTCAGAAGAGATCTGAATATTTATTTCGACCACAACGACAAGGTATGTATATAATTATACCTTGCATATGTATTCTATATTTTATTTACTGATGTTGAAAATTATTCCGAAGACAATTACCAACCCATGACAGATAGGTCTAAATTACTGTCAAATGGACTTGATAAGAGCCATGAATGTCGCCTCGTGGTGGTCTGTCATCCATCTCGACAGGCTGTGTTCTCCGAGCTAGATCCACGAGAAAGCTATTTCCCAATGATAGCGAGTGAGGAAGAGCTTGCATTCTTTGGAATGCCACCTAGTGCAATCCAACCTCTTGATGAGCCACCTGCGGAGAATCTAGGACTTGCGCAGGCCGCTCGGCATACAGAAGACCAAGAAGACATACCGCTTGAAGAGCCATCTATTGACATGGTATTTTCAGGCGATGGGAGCGAGAATTTATCGGCTGATAATAATCGAGATCAACAACCAAATGAAACCCGACAAGGGAGTCAGTGTGCTCGATCCAGTATTGTTCAGTCACAGCCTGGTAGCGCTTTGGGGGCCCAAGTCGCGAACAGTACACCAATCCCTCGGCAACAACCCAACAATACTCAACTAGAACAGCAAAGTGAGCAAGTTTTGTTAAATTGGGAGAAGGAAAAGCTCCAGTCGAGCTTTGATTCATTATTCGTGTCGCGAAATCTAGAAGCAAGTCTCCAAAGTAGCCCGTTTCAAAGGGTATATGCCTATGCTAATTCTTTTAGGAAGTCGATTTTTCGACTATCATGTTTCTTGCCCCCCCACAGGTGGGTGGTTACAGATTCATGATGAACGAGTATGCGCAAATTCGATTACGCCCAGAAATTGCGACAACAGAAGCTGTAGAATGCGTTGTGTTTGTTCATCGCATTTATAAAAAGCAGAACGAGAACGAAGAAACTCAATTCTTCTTACTGGCTACTCGATACTCATTCCTTGCCCTAACCCATCCATTTTCCTCAGTACAGAAACCAGTCGGTTCCATTAATAGGAAGGAATTGCTTTTGCATTTTACCGATTTCGACACAATGGGAGAACGGCAGGACGCAGAGATTATTCCCATCAACGAAATCATCGAGGCTAGGAACCTTGAGTTCGAGCCAGCACCAAATGCAGAACCTGTGCAGTTGTCAGCTGATCCACCAGCAGGTATGCATAATGTACCATCTTCCACTTCATACTATGCCACATTCATTGACTCAGTATACTTTAAGAACTCGAGGCCTGTGGATTCTATTGTCGACTAGCGATTCGCAGCAGAGTCGGCAACGAATCTGCTTGCATAACACCACTAGGGTCTAATCTACTAAGACACCACGAACGCTGGAAGATACCTGAGTATTCCAGTCTAAAAAAGCCTATAGTAGTCGATTATACACCACCTATTCTTGGCCTCGCAGAAGGTTTCTCCCAAGAAGGCTATGAAGTAGCTGCTGGTGTAGGCTTTAGTACAGTACATGACATGACTTGGAAGGTTGGTTCTAAGTGCATTAGCTCTTCAATGCCTGAGCTAATACTTTTACATGACCCTTAGGCAAGATATGCATCTGCGGAAGTTTACGACGGAGCGCGAAATAATGTTCTCCAAGAGATCGCAAACGGGCATCTGGCGCAACCGAGCTGGCTGCAGTCTGGAACGGCGAAGGTGGCGGTCATCGGAACATTTCATCGACTCTACGTATCCGAGCCGAATAAAAAAATACAACTTAAGAATCCCGGCCTTTATCAATTAGCACTAACAGTACAACAAATTATGAGCAGCTCCATACATGGCCCAAACTACTTTGACTTCCTAGTCTGCGTGATGCCGGCAACAGCGCTGTTTCCTTCATTCCTACCAACTTTCATGCAGACTATCAAATCACTTCTTGAAAGACGGTACTCAGTGCATATACATAAAGTTCAACTTCCAAGCTATGGACTCTTACTCGACAAGAGTTTTATTCTCGTTTTGGCCTCCCCTATTTGCGCGAAGCCTCCGTGGGATTGGGATCACTCTGATCCCTTTCCGAAGAAAATTGAAGAAGTTATTGGGGACCTTTCATTCCAGAATCCACGACAAGATCCTATCAATGGCCCTTATACCCTGAGGTGTAAAAAGCTTTCTTCCAACACAGAAGAGACGGTATATAATCATAACACCGGGTATCACAAGACCCCTGGCGCCACTAAACCATCTACTTGGAACGAGCTCACAACACTCAGACTACCATTATTCCGTGTTGTACTTCCCAAACATCCTGGTGGGTTCCCCAGCTCAGAAATTATCCTTCTCTACATCAGGCTTACATTTACCGTCACTATCAAGTCCGCAACGATTTGCTCACTGTTAGGGAGATGGCCCGAATCTTTGGGTTTCCCGATGATTTCGTCTTTTATGACCGACCTTTGAGCTCGTATCGCTACTTTCTCGATGCCGTTCCACCACCGATAGCGGCAATAGTTGCTAGAGGCGTCCGTAAGATTATTGACCAATTTAGGGGATGGGATATGGGTGGACCCTTGCCTATGGAGGGTATCTTGCCAACATCAGGTGGAAATAAGCGCCCAAGGTTAGATTGATATTGAAATATGCTACAGGTTGGCTTGAATGCTTGAAAAGTTGTTTTTTTCTTCAATCATCGAAGTGTGTTTCGGGCTACTTTTCACTCGAGTAAACTAGGCATATTTCCTTAGTAAACTGCCGCTTCTTGGAATGAACTCATGATCAAGCTCACGGAGTGAGTCTCAATCAATATTTATCAAAAGACCCTCAGATATACTGTCGAATCCAGGATCTCACTAGGAATCATCTTCGAGGCGGCTGCCCCTGGCGAGAAGTATCATGAAATGTACCCGAGCTAGAAATTCTAGAGTTGCCTATGGAGTAGGGCCACCAACCCCTAGTCCCAGAATCTATTTACGCTTAGTGCAACACTGATGAAGATTGAAGCGATGATATCATGGGGACGCTGACGAGGCGCTCCACACGCTGGGCTATCAATTGATCCATAAAGTGCATACAATCACCACCTCCGATAATACAGTAATTTTGTATATAAAACTGGAAATATGATGCCCATACAGGTGTGTTTATTTTTGGAAGAACTAAAAAAGAGGTGCATGTTGATGTTGCTGTGGGGTCTTAAGCCCTGCCCTATCAATTTGCCCGAAGAGGTATCCCAAAAAGAAAGCATTCAGGACACAACGCGAACTTTTCGACGCAAGGACCTCTCAACAAGAGCTATTGAACCTTTGTGATGGTTGCCAAGGTTTGCAAAATACCTTACTTATTTTTTAGGTATACTGTTTTGATGCCTAGATGCGTTAGTGGCACGTTTCATGCAAGATATTTTACCTAGGTATTGACAGTTTTGGAGATGAGCAAAATCCATGTAGATCAAATTTCCAACTATCTCGTAGAAATCAGTTGCCAAGTCGGAGAACTTCACATGCATATCGTAAGGACGAAAAACAGACATAGCACCCTAGATAAGATCAAAGCCAGGAGTCATAATGATCGTCGTAACCCTCAGAACCGTCACCATGCTGGTCTAAAATCTCAAGCATATCTTCATTCTCAATATAAACATCGAGTGATTGCAGATCAAAGATTGAATATGACTTGCTTCGAGATTTTCCAGGCAATACCAGCCTGCGAGCCACTCCTTGAAATAATCTACTACACCAAAGAGCAGTGCCTTCCTCGTCTACCCCCTCGGATGTGTTGAATCGATTTGGACTTCCGATCAACTTGTGATGTTGGATAAAAGCAAATCCGTTGCAGACAGCATCTGGAATATGGAGCACATTTTCCATCATCAAAGTTCGCATAGGCGATCCTGTCTCACGAAAGGCCTGTACTTCCAACTCAACTGTTCCGAATCCAGCAACATGCACCATATCTGCCACAGCAGCGTAATTTTGTACGGATATTCCGACCTTACGGTAGGTTTTGAAAGAAGATCTATCCTTGGCGTAGTGACAGTTCCCGGACACAACCATCCAGTCCTGACAGGGGCTGTCTGGTAATTCGTCTTCCAGCTGCCCGTTCTCACTTGCTTTTTTGTCCGCGACCTCTCTCGGACTTACAACCCCGATAAGATCTTCATTTCTGATATACATACTAAGCATCTTAATACCAACGCCCAGATATGACTCCCCCTGAGGATTCCCCGCTAACACGAGCTTGTTCAGTCCCATGAACTCTTCACTGCACCAAAGAGGCCTATACTGTTCATCAGTACCCGAGGGTTTGCCGAGTCTTGCCGATCCACCGTGTATGGTATGATACAACGGGACAGAGAAACCATTACAATTGGCGTCCGGAATATGTAGCACATCCTCCAATACCAAAGTCCGGGACTTATCTGTAATTATCAAGGTGGATTGAAGGTGTAGGCAGGCGATCTCTCATCATGAGACGTCTGCACTCTCAATTCCACCGTTCCGACACCTGCGATGAATGTCGTAATTCCTTCTATGATACCATTTGGCACTGATTTTCCGACTCGTCGGTACTCTTTTGAAGGATGATCTGTTCTTGGCGTAGTGACAGTTGCCAGTGGTTATCATCCAGTCCCAGCAGCGGCGACGAGGTGGTCCGTCGCTTCGTTTCGCCTTTTTATTGGCTTTCGCCATTTGAGCCTCGCATTTCCTTTTGCGGTAGGCTTTTAGATCTCTGTAGTGTTCGCCGATTTCACCCATTCTTACGTCGTGTTTAAGCGTTGCGATATATTGATGTAACGATACTTCCAAGGTCGATCAGATGTTTCTATCCTTGAGATGTGGAGGACTAGGTAAGTCGCAAGATTTCGATATCAAGACAATAGTTGCTTTAAATGAATGTACGGTTGATCTAAGAGATCATATAAATCAATGAAATTGATGGAAAATGTAAGTGCGATGAGAATCATGAGAAGCCATTCCGGCTCAGGTTAACAAACTCCCGAGACCATTTTCTGAGCCCTTGCCCTAAGTCGCGATCCAAAAAGGAAAGTTATATATCAGGTGGAGCGAGCCTCAGGGAGGAGCAACGATGCACTATAAAGTAGTGTATGATGGATGATATATTTCAGCATTTGTCTTCATGATGATCGATACAAGATTGATTTTGCACACTAAAATGTGCAAGCGAGGTAGGCTGAATAGACCCCTTGATCAAGGCTGCAACCACCGAGTATAAGTTCCTGTTGGATCTAAGTGAATTTCCTCTGAGTTAAAATATAGTACATCTTTTTGCCTCAGTGGGATTCCAACAGTTCCATACATGTACCGGTAACCCTTATCAAAGCCGCTTATCTTTCTCCGCATTTCTCCCATCTCTCCATGGCCGAGGGGTAAACACTCGGAAAGAGCAATACCTATAACCAAGTGTGATTGACTGATCGCAATCATGTTTCGTCCTCGATTATCCATCGGTCGGGCATGGACCTCTACCGTAATGAAGAGGCCTGTTTCTCTCACTGCAAACGTGTCAATTCCAACCTGGGCGAGAGAATATTCACAACCTCGGCAATTTAGAGATGAAGCTTGGGCCGCAAAAGACGAGTGCAAAGGGCTCGTAAAGCATATCGGTCAAGACAAAGCTGCAATCAAACTTCCGGCGACTGTTTTGAATCAAAGTCTTGACCGGGATCTTGACGTTCACTACATCCGACTGCGCGATGCATGTCAATGCCCCCGTTGCGTTGATCCGCAGACAAAACAGCGCTCTTTCAGGACGGGTGACATCCCTAAGGACATAGCTCCTCGTCAGATCCGATGGGTGAAGGACACCTCATTAGAAGGCAGAGAAATTCTGGAAATATGGTGGAACAAGGACATCCCTGGCTACGACAACAAAACACATGTGACTCGACTCACAGCAGACGATATCACACACCCAGCAGCACATTTCCACCACAAAGCCGTGGGAACCAGTAAACGTCAAATATTCTGGGACCGCAAGGAAATGGAACGAGATCAGTGCTGGATTGATTACAACGACTGGATGACAAATGACGACCTATTTCGGGAAGCCCTCAACAAACTGTCCCTCTATGGTCTGTTGTTTGTCAACAATATCCCGGAGTCACGCGAACTGGTCTCGAAAATAGCCACTCGAATGGGCCCCCTACGCAACACCTTCTACGGCTCAACATGGGATGTGCGCAATGACCCCAAAGCGAAGAACGTGGCATACACGAACCTCAATCTCGGATTTCACATGGACCTGTTATATGTGCACAACCCGCCGGGTTTTCAGCTCTTGCATTGTCTCAAAAATTCATGCAAAGGTGGCGAGTCCCTGTTCGTAGATGCCTTTGGCGCTGCGAGGGATCTAGATCGCAGTTCGTGGGAGACACTGGTATCGCACAAAGTTCCGTACCACTACGATCACAAGGAGAATTATTATCGCACTACGCGATCTGTTCTCGAAGTCCCTGATACCGCCGCCTCATCCGAGGGCAGAACATTGACCCACGTCAACTACTCTCCTCCCTTTCAAGGACCATACCACATTTACCCATCCGAGTCTTCTGAATGGTCTGAAAAAATGAAAGAATACCTCTCCGCCATCAGTGAATTCGAGAAAAGAATCGAGGATCCTGAGCGCATCTTTGAGCTCAAGTTGGAGCCTGGTCAGTGCGTGATATTTGAGAACAGACGAGTGCTGCATGCGCGGCGCGCGTTTGATACGGCTTCTGGAGAAAGGTGGTTAGCTGGGGCGTATGTGGATGAGGATGCTGTACATAGTAAGATGTTTACTTTGAGGAGGAACGCGGGGGAGTTTGTCAACGATTCGAGGTAAGAGTATGTACACTATATACCTATCGAAAATTTGAATCCAAAATCAGGTTTTAAAAAAGTCCTCAATAAGCTTGATATTATGATTGAAGCTTTCATTCAACTGATTGAACAACTAGAAACGGATCGTCGGGGTATAACAGTCTTTTATATCTTCTATCTAAGCCGTAGCAGTCGGCCGCTGAACAGCATAGGCCTTCAAGAAATCAGGATCGGCGCTGATTTCCTCTTTGACCTGCACAAACAATCCATTAGCAAGCTGATACATATATGCAGCATTAGAAAAGCAGAGAACTTACAATATCCAAACCCCCAACAAGCTCACCCTGCACCCACAACTGCGGAAACGTAGGCCACTCTGCAAATTCCTTCAAACCCTGACGCACATCCTCATCTGCCAAGATGTTGAAGAATCCATATTTGACTCCATTCTCGCGCAGTATTCCGACAAGCTGACGACTGAATCCGCATTCGGGTGCGCTCGGAGTACCCTTCATGAAAAGCATCACCGGAGCGGCTTTGACGAGTTCGGCGAGACGCGCAAAGAGGGCTTCTTTGGTTTCTTCGGCAGAGGCGGCTGGTGCAGCTGCCGCGGCAGCGACGGAGGGTGCGGCGGACGCTGGTGCAGCGCCAGAAGCGGCTGGAATATCTGTAGCTGCGCCTGAGACTGCGGGTTCGCGGGGAGTCGCATTAAGAACAGGAGGAATAGTCAATTTTGATCCCGGTACCGAGGAAGCGGCCTGACCAGCATGACGCTCAATCGCATCGCGAACCTTGACTGCGTCGCTCCCGCTTATCGACTCGAGCACCTTCTTGTCGCGGATGAGCACCAAGAACGGGACGGCGGTGACATCGTATTCTTCTGAAATATCGGGAAGTTCTTCGGCGTTTACGCTAACGAAGGAGGTTGCGGGGGGCGATGTGACTGGGTACCCTCCGGCGAGGGTGTTGAGGATTGTGCGCATTTGAGTGCATGGTGCGGCCCATGGTGTGTGGAATGAGACGACTAGAAGCGTTGATGGAGGAAGAGAGGAAAGGTGTTGAGCGAACTCGGATTCCGATGTGATTTCCTGAAGAGCAGACATTTTATCGTACTATTCTGGGTTCTCGATATATAATGCGGAAGGCGAGTTAATGGCAGGGTCAGCTAAGGCGATACCCAATTGTGAATCACAAGACTTGACTATGTAGGAGGAGTCTGTCTTGTCGTCGATTGCCGTGTGTAGGCTGCTGAACGGAATGTTGAGGGGAATAATGAACAAGAAAGAAGTCTGTAGAAGATGCAATAGAAACGATCAAGGACCCCCGCGGAGTGACAGAAAAAGCGCTCGGCTCCGGAAAAGATTTATTACGGCGTTGACGCCATCATCTATAGAGTACGTTCTTAGGTAGGGAACAGCCGGTGACAGCAAACGACTAGACCATCTTACCGCTACATGGAATGAGGCATTCCCTGATTACTCATCTCTAAGAAATATGCATGTTGGTAAAATGTGAATGTAATAGCTCGCGTGGGAATTCCGTATCAGCGCCGGATACAGAACGGAGCGGCTTATCAATCTTATAAGATGTATTGGCTGGGTGTGACTGGACGCCTTTTAAAGCGGCGTGTATTGCGATGTTACAATCTGAATACATATAAATCACAATACCGGAACAACAATAATCCTTGCGGTATCGCGCGCCCCGCTTGATACCGAGTCGACCAATCGTTCTCCCAGATTGCCTGAAGCGGCTGCTTACTCTGTACTACGTATGGTATGGTGGTTAAAGAACGCTAGTACATTCCACTGGGCACTATTCCTATTTAGTACGCACTTCTTAAATACACGCCCCAAATCTTGTATGCCCACCTCTGGCCTTAATTACAGCTTTACAGCGTTTAGGCATAGATTTAAGTAATTCTATAAGGTAACCCTCTAGAACAGCATCCTATGCTTCTTATAAGGCAATTCTTAGCCCAGCAATACTTATTTGATCTGGAAAATTGGCTTGAAAAAAGTTCTTTATCTAATTCTATACTATTTTAGTTGGATTTAAATCTAGCGAGTACTATATCTTTCTTAATAATTAGTTAGCAAACTACATACATAATCAACAATCAGAGATATTGTGCGTGTTTATAACAGGTGCGTGGATTCGAAATATTTCCACAGCGTTCGTGGCCCCACTGTACTAACGTTATTTCACCACCATACCATAGTAAATTCTGAAATTGCTGAAGCTACAACTCCAACTCCGCATCTCCCCTCCGGACTGATGAGCGTTGATATCGCCCTCACAATTCCAATACTTCCTTGACAGCAATCGACCATGCCTCATGGCGCCAAGCGAAAACGCGATCATCCCGATGACTACGCCGATCCCGTGATGCCTTCCTCAGGCGGCGGGTTCGGAATTGGTCAGACACTGTCACGCCTACAAGACTCGGCCTCGCCTACATCTACCGTCGACGAAGACGAGTCAACGACAAAAGCAGAACCAGCAATCGGTGGCGTATCCCATAAAAAGCGACGGAGGGGCGAGAACGGAGAAAAAACGAAATATCCCACCTTGACGTATGTCGAGGGCCGGTTACAGTCCTCGATTCGTATTGCCGACTTGCAAAGTCTGTTGCTGTATTGCTTTGCGGATGGAACTGCGCCGCAATGGATATCGATGAAACATTCTGGGCATGTGAGGAAGGTAGTCGTTCTTATGGTCCCTGGACTGGAAATTGGAATGTTCAACGGGTCGGTACCTCTGGATGACAAGGCGGAAGTTGCAAACGAAACTGCAGACGAAACAGATAAAAAAGATCAAAGAGACTCACATGACGAGGAATTCGAAAGATGGAAAAAGGGTCTCCCCCTACCCGACAGATCGCATCGATTTAATCCCCAAAGCCTCAGTCGGGAAAACTTACCCGAACCTCTACAAGAGCTAGTCGACATGTTCCCTCACATCTGGCCGGTCAAAGCGCCCGGCGACACGAAATACAACAAAGTACATTCTCCGCTACAAGCTATACTGCTATCACAATTACCAAAGACGCAAGAAGAGGCCAAGATGAAGGGTCCGCGGCCTCCACGAAACGAAAAGCATTTCGTGTCAAAACGCACACCGATTACCGCGTTCATCACCCCGAAGCTAGATCTACGCGAAAACGACTACGTCCTACATCCGGTATATTTCAAGACCGAACCCGAACAAACGGCAGAAAACAGGATACGAGAGCATGCAGGCACAACAGCGGAACACGGCTGGGTTGATACACATGTCGAGTCACTGGCCGATGGTGAACCTCCCGAGTCCGAAGTGCAAAAAGGCAGCATGACAGCTGGCCGACAAGTTTTCGCTCTAGACTGCGAGATGTGTATTACCGAAGGCGGAAAGTCTGAACTTACACGAATCAGCCTGGTGAATTGGGATGGCGAGGTCGTTTTGGATAAACTCGTCAAGCCTGACTTACCAATCATCAACTACCTGACACAGTTCTCAGGAATTACGAAAGAAATGCTCGATCCCGTCACGACTACGCTCGCTGACATCCAAAAAGAACTCTTGGAGTTACTCACACCGCGCACAGTCCTAGTCGGACACTCCCTAAATTCCGACCTCACAGCCCTCAAGCTCACACACCCATTCATCATCGACACAGCCATCATATACCCTCACCCGCGCGGGCCCCCTTTGAAAAGCTCTCTCAAATGGCTTTGCCAGAAATACCTAGGCAAAGAAATCCAAAAAGGCCAAACAGGCCATGACTCGATAGAAGACGCCCGCGCTGTTTTGGAGTTGGTAAAACAGAAATGCGAAAAGGGTGAACGATGGGGAACATCTGACGCCAACACGGAAAGCATTTTCCGTCGACTGGGGCGAGCCGTCAAGACGGGGAAACCGCAGGGAAGGACGGGTGCGATTATTGATTGGGGCAGTCCTGAGCGAGGGTTTGGTGCGCAGGCTACTGTTGCGATTGGATGCGATAACGATGATCAAGTCGTCGAGGGAATAAGGCTTGCCGTGCGCGGCGGCGACGACGCGAAGATGACTATCCCCGGCGACGGTGTTGATTTTGCATGGGCGCGTCTGAGAGAACTCGAAGTTGTCAGGGGTTGGTGCAATCGGCGCCCTGACCCTAACAACGCGAATGTCTCAACTGCAATTTTGCCTCCTGGTGAGGAAATTGTTCCTGTCCCCTCGACGACGGCAGCCACATCGAATGCAGCATCCCTAGCATCAACAGTGGCCGCAACAGTCCACAACATAAAACGCATCTACGACTCCCTGCCATCATGCACCCTCTTTATTGTATACTCAGGAACTGGCGACCCGCGCGAAGTAACCCGCCTCCACGCTATGCACAAAACATATCGAGACGAGTACAACAACGCCAAAAAGAAATGGGACGAACTGAGCGTTCAGTGGACCGATAGAGAAGAGCAGATGCTCAAAAGGGCGTGTGAGAGGGCGAGGGAGGGGTGTGGGTTTATGTGTGTAAAGTAGTCTTACCATCTACCAAGATGAATATACTTTTGAGAATATACAAAAATGAAGGAACGAGAAAAGTCGTTTCGGCCTTGGATGATTATAATGAATTTCTCTTGATTATCACAATTGTAGTGTATGTATCTATCCATCAGCCATAGCCTCCTCCCTCTCCATGGCAGCTTTGACAATCATCTCTCTAGCAGCGACTTTGGCTTGTCGCTGCTCGCTATCATTGCTTGCTTTCTTTTCTGCTCCATCTTCTTTCTGTTGTATACGTGCGAACAGTTCATCCTCATTCACGACACTCTCAGGCGTTAATTCGGCTACATTCACTGCAATCTCGAATCCACCGCCCCGACTCGGCATTTCATTCTCAAGATTCGGTTTTTCGGGTGGCTTAGTGGCGGCGGCGTCCCCGTCATTGAATTTTGTGCCGCCGCGGGTTACTCGCGGGGATAGCGACGATCGTCGTGAAGCTGGTTGTGAGGTTGAGCGTGATGTGATGGTTCGCGATCGACCTTTGCGTGATTTTCTCTGGAGTTGTGCATTTTCCATGCTATTAGGGGTGTCTTCTGGTCTGTCTCTTGTCGGGGGTATCTGTGTGCTTGCGTCTGCATTTGTGCTGGCTGCCAGGTTTGACACTGAAGGTGTCTGTGGAGTTGTCGAGATTGCTTGCAAAGACTTTCGCCCACTAGGTCTGCCTCTTTTCCTGGGTGGCGGATTCGATTCGACGTCCACGTTGCTTTCTGGATCTTCCGGGTCTTCTGTCAAGGCGAGCCTTGGTCGTTTCGCGGCTGGTTCACCGGATTCTCTTCGACGTCGAGATCCAGTTCTAACCCCAAGACCTTCGCATTGTGCGAGTCGTTGTGGTTCGGGCAATATTTCGGCGGCAGGTTTCAGGGGCACTTTTACCGGAGCGGTTTCATAGTGAACAACCTCACTACTTTCTGTACGCTCCATTGCTGTACGCTCTTGTTCTTCGTCGAATGAATGTGTGATCTGCAGTTGAGTAGTCTCACTTATCAAGCCTCTTTTCCCACTATCATTCATGAAGCCGGGACTCTGCACTTCAAGTATGGCAGCATCTTCAAGAACCCGCGGTGTCGTGGGAGCGCCACCAATCGGCCGGACTTGCCAATACTTGGCCTTTAGCTTTAACGACTCATTCTCGAGTTTCAACTTCTCTATTTCGTCGGCTTTGTGTTGTAGCTCCTTCAACACTGTTCTGAGCATCTCCATGGCTTCGTCTCCGTGATATTCTGGGTTCCGAGCTGAGGGTGTAGTATTGAGCTCAAGTCGTAATGCCCGGAATAATTGTTTGAGATCGGACATGGTATCATGCAATTCCTCAACGGTATTAGATATTCGATTGAGGCTAGCCCCTTGGTTGTATAACGTCTGGCTGAGCACAGCGTCCGAACGGCTTGCGAAAAGGGACGTATGACTTGCAGACTCCTTCGGAGCAATAGTTTGTTCGATGGGTGCGAGGAGCCAGGACAAGGAGCCTTCGACGAATAGAGGATGCGACTCGCGCATCGATATGATTTCTCTAAAGGACATTTTGGATAGTTTCCAGAACACTTTTGCTCTGCTCGGATTAGCTCAACCATCACACTTTTCTTGGAGCTTGGTACTAACTCTGTCTCAAGATGTACCAAACCTCCGAGCTTCTGGTGACATAGCCTGCACACAATTTCCTGGACCACGCGACCCCGGACAAACTCCAACTCGGATGACTGAGGAATCTGCTTCTTTTCAGAAGAGATGTTGATCCGGTTTATATCGATGCTCAACCATCCCGTCACCGTCGAATATGTGTCTGATAATCTGGCCCACTCATTTTCGCATGCTGCTACGGAGCTGGAGCAGCGCGAGCACTGGCAGAGTATCGAGGGACGGCTGAGATGGGCGAGGCTCATGGTGACTGTAGACGGTCTGCGTGTCAACTGAGGAAAGTCGCCATCGGATAGCAAGTCATGACAAGCCTCGTCAAAGATGAAGAGGGGCTGCAAATATCATACGCGAAGAAAACAGGGAAGTTTGTAGATCCCCGATTTAGTTCGGGTTGCCGTTTAGGATTTTGGGTACGCGGTCCGAAGGCGGTGAGCGCTCACTCTTCGCTTTGTAACAAGGCGTGCCAAGCCCGGCCGAGATAAGCTTGTTTCTTTTGCGATAAGATTTACCGGGACATAAATTCTTCCCCGCGGAACCCATTCCTACGTATATACGCAGAGGTGTATCTCTCGATGAGGAATGCATTGGTACTCGGTCGACACCTCCATCGCTCTATACTCTGCTCGGTCATTCCAAAGCCAATCTATTTGCGCAAATTAACCATGAGTTCTACGGATCTGCAGCCTGCCGGTGGGAATGGCAAGACGAATACCTGGCAGGGTCTGGGGGCGGCTGAGTTTGACTTACGAAGTCTGTACCTCATCGTACTGTTGAGTTCGCATTGACTTACAGGTAAACCTAGGTGACACGATGACAAAGCCAACCGTATCCATGCTCGAAGCGATTACGCAAGCCTCCCTTCTCGACGACGTCTTCAACGAAGACCCAACAACAAATTCGTTGCAACAGTATATTGCGGACCGCACAAAGCATGAAGCAGCTCTTTTAGTTATGTCAGGAACGATGGGCAACCAAGTTGCCATTCGTACGCACCTATCCCAGCCTCCGTATTCCGTCCTCTGCGATCACCGTTCCCATATCCTCCAATACGAGGCCGGAGGTGTCAGTATGTGGACCGGAGCTACTGTCCAAGGCATCGTACCAGCCAATGGCAGACACCTCACCCTTGAAGATCTTCAGGCCAAGTTCGTTGCTCCAACAAATATCCATTACTGCCCGACCAAGTTGATCAGTCTCGAGAATACCCTCGACGGAATGGTAATGCCGCTAGACGAAGTGAAGCGAATCGTTGAATGGGCACGTGCCAAAAATGTCAAAGTACATCTCGACGGAGCTAGGCTGTGGGAGGCAGTCGTCTCCGGTGCAGGCAGTTTGGACGCGTTCACCAGCTTGTTTGACAGCGTCAGTCTCTGCTTTTCCAAAGGTCTTGGAGCACCCATTGGCAGTATCATTGTGGGCTCAAAAGAGTTCATTGAACGGGCCCGATGGTTCCGTAAGTCGATTGGTGGCGGCACTCGTCAGGCTGGTGTCATATCGTCTGCAGCCAGAGTTGCCGTTGAAGAAACATTCGGACCTGATCCTAATGGCGACGGTGGCAAACTCAAGAATACACATGTCAACGCCAAACGCGTCGCAGAAATGTGGACTTCAAAAGGAGGAAAATTGCTAAATCCCGTAGAGACAAACATGGTATGGCTGGACCTTGCTGCATCCGGGTTAGGTATGAACGACCTCGCGGAGATAGGAAGGGAGAAAGGCTTGCAGCTTCTTGGAAACAGATTGATCATTCATTACCGTAAGTTTCCTTGCCCGGCACCGCAGAAACAAAGAGCATCAATTGCTGATTAATCGCAGAGGTCTCTGAGGAAGCTCTCCGGCGCCTAGATGAGGCCTTTGAAGTAGCTCTAAGTGGCAAATTTGATCCTAGTGCCGACACAAGCAAGCCATACGGCGCGCGATAGTTGTGGTGATTTCCATGTATATAGTCGGGACGATCAATATAAATACTCTGCATGTCGATCCTAAGATTTTTAACAAATAGTGCGCAAGAAAAGAGCGCTAGGCATTGAATCTATACGACTA
Source organism: Talaromyces ruber (assembly GCA_022813215.1). NCBI lineage: Eukaryota > Fungi > Ascomycota > Eurotiomycetes > Eurotiales > Trichocomaceae > Talaromyces > Talaromyces ruber. The sequence continues at coordinate 162,605 of JAKLMW010000011.1, read as the reverse complement.
CTCTGTAGGTCGAGTCATGCAACACAACAATGCGCTAAGACGAAAGAGGTAAGAAGCACTCGCAAATCCATCCCCACCCGACCCAGCGGAGCAGAGCCGCCGGTTGGCGGGTTGAAAAACAGGGGCAGCCAATCATAGCACGTCACTTCGTCAGTGCCAAGGAGAAGTTCCGCAGCTACTCCCAAGCCTAAGGCTCCGAGGGGTTGATGCCTGGGCCGCCCGGAACGGATAAACAATAATAGCGCCATTATTTATCGTGCTGCAGGCCAATCGAGACTGCAAATTGCCCAAGCTAGCTAGTCAAGAGGCTGAGCTTCGTCTCTTCTTCGCCCTCACCACACTCACGCCTTTCCCTCTTTGTATCCGCGCGTTCCTTGAACAACGACAGCGACCCTGCCAGACACCCACATCCCTCCCCGTCTTCGGTCATCTCCAGAAAAACAGTCTCCGGGTCGGGACGCTTACTTCCGTGGACGCCTGGCAGGGAAGTTGGGCGAGATCATTGGATATCGGTCTTTCCCGTATGCTGTTCGACAGTTCTTTGTTTTGCGGGAATTTCCTTCATAATGTTCTAATGTGATTACAAGTGCAGAACCAGATTACCAGATCCCATGAGTTACACAGCAATTCGTCACATCTTTTGACAGAATCGTCCTTACTGTCATGCCGCAAGTGATCAGTTGAAAAGCATCAGAGGCAATTAAGAGCAGAATATATATATATATATATATATTCAACACTTGGAAAGCTCATATTGTTGGATAAGCAGGGTGGGTGGCAATCGATGAAACCGCAAGTGCGCTTCGCACAAGCCGCTAGCGAGAACGAGATCGAGGCCGTCGGAGCCTTTTCTGGAAAGAAGTACAAATACACAAGGAGGAGTAGCTTGTCAATGGTGCTGCAGGCCAGGCCGACGACGAGTACAAGCCAGGACTCGCTCCGACTCACCTGACTTCCCACCGCCTAAGTACGAGTATTTAAACCCACGCTGCTCCCACCTCACTTTTCCTCGGAAATTCATCAAGCATCTGTCATCATGGAGGTGAATCCAACTCAAGAGTCCACGCAGCCGTACTCGGATCCCCGTCGTATTGGCTCGCATAACTCTGGTTTACAAGATCAAGATGTGTCAGATATCATTTGTATTTTGCACCCCGGCTCTCATCCAGCTCACGAGGCCGTTGATGCTACATCTCGCCAGCCCAAGGGATACCAGCATATCCTCCAACGCGATGAATTCCCGTTCGACTCCATAGATTCATCCTCTCGTGATATCGCTATCCGTATGTCATCCTCAGTCCATGACCTGTCTTTGGGTTTCGTTTTTGGACGCAACCCATCAAAATGCGATGTACTTCTGAGTCCCGAGGTGACATCAAAACACATCTCCAACATGCATTTCCGCATATTTGTGACCGAGGACGGAATCCTGATGCTTCAAGACTTGTCAACAAATGGCACGGTTGTAGATGATACCCGGTTGTGGAAGCGTAACACTCAAACGACCCGTATGCTTGTCAACGGTTCAGTTATCATAGTCGCCTCAGATAACAAGCATAACAAGGAGGTGCGTTTTGTGGTGCGCATCCCCTCTCGTGATGGCTTTCAAGTCCAGTACACGCAGAACCTAGTGGCATACTTGGATCGAGTTGGACGCCATAACGCAAAAGTCAAGAACTTGCAGGCTCGAGCTCCGCCGCCACAAAAAGCCCTTCAGTGGACTTTGGGAAATCCTTACGGCATGCATTGGACCGGCGGTTCGATATACAATGTCACCGGGCAGATTGGAAAGGGTGCATTTGCAACTGTATACAAATTAGCAACAAAGCAGGATGGTATTGTGTATGCCGCCAAAGAACTTGACAAACGCCGATTCATGAAAAATGGGATCCTTGACCAGAAGGTGGACAACGAAATGAAGATTATGAAAGATCTTCGCCACGTAGGTACTCTTGAACTCGATACGCGTCCCCTGCTAACTCTTCTAGCCCAATATTGTGCAATATGTTGACCACCATGAACACGAACGCTGGATTTACATCATCATGGAATACGTTGCGGGAGGCGAGTTGTCTGCATATCTGGCAAGCAATGGAAAGATTGCCGAAGACATGGTCAAAAGCATTGCTCGACAGCTTTTACACGCTTTACAATACCTGCACAAGCGCAAAATCACACATCGAGACATCAAGCCGGACAACATTCTCATATCGTCCGTCGACCCTCTCAGAGTGAAATTATCTGATTTTGGTCTTTCCAAGGTTGTTCAAGAGGAGACCTTCATGAAAACCTTCTGTGGTACTTTGCTTTATTGTGCGCCAGAAGTCTATCCAGAATATGACAACTATCGGCAAGGTGTGGCTAGAAAGCGTCGTCGACTTGGTGATCCGTATGTTCGCTTCGTTACTCTTATTCTCACCGCCCAACTAACGTTTCTAGACCCCCACGAACTTCTCCATACGATCAGTCCGTTGATATGTGGTCACTTGGGGCTGTGCTGTTCCACCTTCTCTGCGGCTCGCCGCCATACACCGGCCGTGGAGACGATAGGGGAGCTCAGATGCTTCGTACTATCATGACAACAGACGTAGAATACGACCTCCTGCGTGAGGAGGGTGTTTCCGAGGGAGCGATAGACTTTGTGTCGAGACTTTTACGCACGGACCCACATGAGCGTCCCACTGAAAGGGAGTTGTTCAAACACCCTTGGATTGCAGATGTGGCGGATGTGGACGAGTACCCCGACTCGGAAGATTTACTATTGGAAGATGAGCAGCTGGCAATTATCACTGAAGCCTTAGAAGAGGAGCTGGACGCCTCCCAGTTGTCAATTAATGACCATGGTGGCTATAATGAGATTGTGATTGGTGGTGACTCAGAAGAGACATTATTGAAGCGCCCGCGTCTCGATGCGGAAACTTCCATCCATTATCCATCGCTTCCGCCTATTGACAGCTTCTCGGTCTTAGAAGTGCCGACAAATTTGCAGGCTGCAACGGCGAATCGACTTTTTGGCGAAGTCACGTCATCTGCTTTGCGCAGCTCCGGCATTTTTGGCGGCCTAAGCTCTCGCAACTTTGATGTTAAAAGCGATCAATCTTCTGGTGAGTCGATGGAGGTGGATTCTAACAATCTGTCTGCTGGAGTATACTCATTTCCCATACCCAAATTCACTAGCTCGGCACACAGTCTCTTGGGAGCTGATAGCCTAGTGGGACAACTTAACATGTCACCCAACGATACCTCTTCAAAGGATCCTAGGGCTGCGGAGGGCAAGCCTGGCACGCCCCAGCGCCGTTCTGTACGAGAGTTGACGCCCGCTAATCAGGAAAGCGCAGACCCAGTACAGGACAAGCATTCCACCGCAACCGAAGTCACACCCAAAGCTTTACCTTTTCATCGTCGTATCGACCTCCCACTTCCCGATACTGCCAGCGAAAGCTCAATACCACGTAGTGACTCTTTCCAGGGTCTGTCAAGTGACGGGGACGACAACAAACAAGACGAACTAGCTGTCACGATCGATGCTCGCACTGGCCGCGAAGTCGCGGACGAACTACCCCCGACGACAGACAACGACTACTCCGACCGTCAAGCAATGGAGACTAGAACAATGCCTAGCGAAATCCCTCAGAACCAGACACCATCGAACTTCGTAAAGCCCCGACTTCTACTTGGTAGATTGGTGACTGTACCTGGGTCAATTTTCGACCTCAATCTACGCTTGGAAGATCGCATGACATCCTGGGGTCGTGGTCCTTTGGCAACGTTCGTTTATCCCGATCGCATGGATACCCGCATTCCAGCATACGCGATCGAAGTGACCTTCTGGAGCCCAGGTCTCGAAATGTTGATCGACGAAGGAGCTGACTGGCTAGAAATCCCAAATGTCATGACGATCCTGTCTACAAAGACACGCAATCGCATATGGGTCAATGACATTGAGCTTCGTCGCGGCCCGACGATGGATAACGGCAGCGAGGTTTGGATCTTTGGCAAAATTTACACCGGCGATATCATCACCATCTGGCAGAATGGCGGACAATTCTTGAAATTCCGATGCGAAATCTACCATGGCGACAGTGCGCGTTCTCGTCCAGAGTCTGAGAAGGGATTCATCGTGCGCCAGGTGCTACACCCAAAGAGCAACTCGGATTGGAATCGCCAACCCAGTAAACCTGACAGCGAGAAGCTGTATGCATAAACCTTATACATACATCAATTCAACATTCATACAGAAATTTCCATTGGCGAGCTCAGACTCAATACATATTCTTCAACCAGACCATACAAAGTGCATTTCTTTCTAGTCTTGTTTGCTTCTCTACAGGCGACTCGGTGTCAGATTGATTATTACACGGCTGTTTGCACATTGGCACTAGGGTTTTGGGATTGATTGATCGAGCATGCTTTCCACTCTTAGTATTAGCATTAGCATTTGATCTCGACTCCCAAATTGTGTACAAATTTTCTCGACATTTTGGCGTTGTTCATGATTGTTTCCGGAGCATTGGTTTCTTATTTCGGGCTTCTCTATGTAAACATAGGCATGTACTTAAATAAATGGTATTTTATGCAGATTGACTCAAGACTTCACTTTAATGCTAGTGCTTCCAAAACCGTGCCGTGCAGTGATTTGTGATTTGTGATGATTCATTGATTTCAACAAAGTACGAAGAACAGCTAACGAAGACCCCATTCCAGCACTACTCACGACTCGTAAATTTAAACCATACCATAACCGACGACTGCTACAGTTGAAGTCGTCATAGATATTGCAGACACACAATCTGGGAAAACAATATAATCGCGAGGGAATCTTTTCCAGCATTGTATCGTCTGCGTTTGTCGATGAATGTCGCCGGAATAGGCAGTTTTGTTTTTTATGGACAATGACCCTCCTTGTGAAAGCCTAGGATCTGAGAAGCTTGAATGTAATTGTCAGTGGACTGAGCTCACTATAACTTAAAAGTTTATAAGACTATGGTGTCATTGAGTAGGTAATTGTGGTAAAATGAGATCGAAAAGTAAGTTGGGTATGAACATATATATACCGGGCAGTCTCTCACAAGGCCACAGTCACTGGCATTCTATACCTCACTTTATAAAACGCTATTAAACGAAGAGAGTGCAAAGTACTTATTCGAAAATGAAATTCTACAACCTCTCCTTCTTTTGCCTCATCGGCAGCGCTCTGGCCGGCAACGTCCTGGCAACCTCATCCAACGACAATGAGATCCAACAGCGCAACGCTGAGCCGGTAACCCTTATTGCCCAGACTGCCTTTGAATGGAGGGGAATTGAAGTTCTGATATAGGGTGGTGGGATGCGCTTGTCGTGCTATTTTGTTCCAGATATACTAGACACAATTGAAACTCGTGTGAGCCTTCTTGTTATGGAGATTCAAGGATGTTATAGTTAATCTGTAGTTAAGCTTGGATCGCGAGAAAGGTTGAGTTATGTTCTACTACTACATAGGAGGAAAGAAATCTGCCACCCTCGAGATAGTGTTTATTATTGGAACCTGACCGTTATCTTTCTTGAATATTACTTGCCATATGGAGGATTATATATTTTATCTATTTATACATATCTGGACCTCGAGTGGTCTAGAAAGTAAGCCGCCTAAAAACGAATATCAAGAGGCAATCTGTCATACATTATTTTTTAGTAAAAGGGCGATGCGCTCTTATATATCCAACGAAAGAGGTCATAGCGTCTAATAAGCTGCCTAGTGCTTTCTAGAAAGCTGCCACTTCACCAGAAGCAACCATAGACTCCCTCCATCGAGGACCAAACTTTGTAATCGCAACAATCACTGATGCACTCGCCAGCGCCACCAATGCCCAGAGTGTAAAAGTCCATCCATTCCCTAATGAACTAAGCATCGGTGCTGCCACGACAGTCCCCACGCACCCGAGAACATTGCGTATAAAAACAGATGCAGCTAGACCTCGAGGGTCGCCGGGCATGAATTCGCTGATCATGGTGATGCTGACGCTGATGATGATGATCATCCCAAAGCCTGTAAAGAAGTTTGCAATGATCTTTTATAAATTAGCATGAAACATCCCGATAAAGTTCGGACAGACTTACCGGACAGAGCCAATATACGCCATGTTCCGCCGTCCACCCGTACCATACTAACGCAGCAACAGGAAGCAAAGCCCCAACCCAAGTATTCTCCTTCATCCGCTCTTCGGGATAGACTCTGGGTCTGCCATTATCATCAAAACGATTCGCCTTTCTGGCCTCCCGCTGCATCACATAGTCCATCCATCGACCGCCAATGATACTACCGGCAATGTACCCCAAGGAAGACGGAATGTACAACAATCCCACAATCAACGTGCTGAAGTTGTATGGTGGGCTGGCAAACGTGTTTTGAATGCTGATGTTGACAATGTAGAAATAGATGGTGACAACTCCGATGTAGAACATTGGTAGGAACATTGCTGGGTATCGTAGTACCAGGAGCGCGTTGAAGGGGTCTATCAAGAGGATTCTCAGTAGTAGGATCGTTCTCATGGGTGCGTTCCGTTCGCCGATCTTCTCATTAACTCGAGTGCGCCATGTTGTCTCTCTTCGCGTAGATGTCTCTGGCAGGATAATGAACAACATAAGCAGCATAACCGCCGCCAGAATCACGACGAACCACATCGTGCTTCTCCATCCCCATCTATCCGCCAAAGCACCGCCGATTATAGGCGCCAGAAACGGACCTAACTGCGGACCCAGAAAGAATATACCCATTGCGCGTCCACGCTCTCGCGGCTCCCACAGATCAGATATTGACGCGACCCCGACCGCCTGAACAGAAGCTGATGAGCCACCGCTTAGCAATCTGACGGCGATGAGCATGCCGACCGAGTTTGAGATGGCAGCCAACACGGCGAATACTACTCCGAGTGCGAAGGATATTAGATAGATTGTGCGTCGTCCGAATGCTTCCGCCCAGTTTGACCACCAGAGTGGGAATATGGCCATTGCTAACAAGTAAAATGCTAGAGACAGATTGGTGACGGTTGCATTGGTGTGTAGATCGCTTTCAACCTCACGTAGCGCAGCTATCCAACTTTTGAGTTACTGATCTCGTTCTTGCGTTTTCATGTGTTCACTTACGGTAAAAAATGGACGTCCCCATAGGCGCAATAAGCGTTGCCAATGAAACAGTACACGTCAAAATCCATTTCGTCGACCGTGAATATGCCCGCGGATTTTCAACCTCAGGAACCAATGTAAGTTGACCAAAGAGGCCGCGGCGGTTAAGCCTAGGAACTGGTTTTGATCGCGGCTCATCTGACTTGTTGCCCGTCTCTGCATCTCGCTCTGGTTTTGACAGTGTCTTTTCTGGATTGTTTTTTAGGTCGGACCCTGAGTGTGTATCTGCGGCTGTTGAAATATCATCTGAATTACATGTTGTGATGCTGGTCTGGTGTTCCAGATTGTCTGGTAGCTTCTCAGGAAAACCCATGCTTGCAGGATTGGTCTGTCGAGCACGAAGAATACAGGAAGAGGGATTGATCTTAGAGAAGAGTTGTCCTCATCCTAGTATTTTTCAAAAAGTCTAACAAAACAGGAGACAAAAAGCAAGTACTCAATCGCAAGATCATGACATCAAATAACGTATAAAGACTCGGAATAAGTACCCGCGCCTGATCAGGCAGTTCTTCAGACTTCAGACTCAAAGAAAAGAAAAGAATAAGTAAAATATTGTCCGGGATTCGGACTTAAAGTTCTCACAATTTACCGCAGAACTAATACCAAGACCTCTTCTACTCAAATATCTTGTTAAGAAACAGGATGATCGGCATGCATGCGTTTGCAGATGTCTATCCGATTCGTACTCATTTGAGAATACTTCCACGTAACGCTATGCAATAATTGGCCGGGCAAATTCAATAGTTTGCTGAGAACATCGTTGGGCTGAAAATAAACGATATTTGATCATCTTCTCGTTTTCGACCTCTCGTATGGAAATTTGTTGTCTATTGTAGGTAGACAGTCGCGATCGATCTGATCGATCTTTCAGTCCGACCTGATGACAACCTAGTCTGTTATAAAATCGCAAGTTGCAGGGAATAGCCTCAGCATGATCGAATTACTAACTCAGTATCGGTAAGGTGACTAACGTGAAACTTGAAAATGCTGTATTACCCACAATATGGATGGTACGACTTATTCTGCAGATATTGTATGGCTGATGTGCTGGGTACACGAGGACAGGAAAATACCAATAGATACTCTCCAAGCTTACTTCGAGCAATTTATCTGTAGTTCTAGAGATCGTGAGCTGCTTTGCGATCGAGAATGCAAGGTCATACACAACATGGTACACATGTAAAAGCAACGTAGAAACACATTAATAAAACTCGTGGTCCATCAATATTGCACTCCAGTCTCAAAAGCCATAGCCATTATATGCTGAACCAGCTCCGTAACGTCTTTTGTTTTGATCGGAACACGATGATCGCCATCCCACTCCATCAGCCGCGTGCTGTCTTTCTGACAGCAGTCTTCGAATAATTTCCGATGCAACGGAAGCCCTGGATCTCGTCTTCCATGAACGTGTGTTGTTGGAATTTGCAGTCGAATATCAGACCGATTGATATAGCTGGTGCGCCTGAGCCAAGATTTGATTCCAGCGACAGATTGTCCATTGGGATCAACAAGCATTGCTGGAAACCCTTTCTCCTGGGTTTCCATATCATCTGATGCATATATAGTGGCAAGATTCATGTCGAGAGCAACAAGCGGTGCGCGTCCAGCAAGCAGAATGCCAAACCGAAAATCCAACCTTCTGTTCAGATTCAATCTATGCACCTGCCGCAATTGCTGAAGATACAGTAAACTCGCACACATTTTCGCTCCCTGACTGAACCCCAACAACCCAATCCATGGACCAGCTGCTCCCAGATCATCGTCCTCATCCATCGCCCTGTCTAGCGCTTCTTTGAAGAGTTCAGTGGCCGTATGATTATCAACTTCCGGGCAGCCCAATGCCGATGGGATCCATGATTTAAACGGACCCCATTCTTTATACACGGAAAGGACGTCAGGACCAGGATGGCATTGCAAAGGCGCTTCTGCGAACACCAATCTGAATTTTCCTTTAAGATGTGTTGAGAGCACGCGACATTGCGATCGAAATATTCGGGCGTTAGTACCGCCACCGTGGAGGCAAAGAATGCGAGGAAGATCGAGATCTAGGTCGCAGCTAGGCATTGTGCATGAAGTACGCAAGGAGCGTCGCTTAAAGAAAGAGATTGTTTAGGAGGTTATACGAATGTGTTGAACTTCCCGGTCCTTTTAGCTCGTGATCCTCAGTCCGCTGCTGACAACATTGGACCTATTTGATACCTTAGAATATGGTCAAAGGTCAGATTAAGATATTACAAAGTTCCACAAAGATCTCCCGTTGACATGCGACCCTGAAAGCGAACTATCTCTTCCGATATCAGCATCAAGCCCTAAGGGACTACTACTTACAAGAGACTTCACAGTCCGATGTCGCCGGATGTTCTTTTTCCATCTCCGATATGGGAATATCAGGTTTTCCTCAACTATTATTACATTCTTATCTCCAAGTAGAGTTTCAAATCGGAAAGCTCTATGTTGATTTTCACAACTACTGGAATCAATATTTGGTGTTTTTAGGGCTAGAAACTCCGTCATCGAAACTCCGACATTGGCTAGAATCCTTCGAACCAATGTATGTTTTGCGCAAAATCAACCAGGGTCACATCTTCTGCCTACTGATATTTTCATCCTCGATTTGTATTCGACAAAACCAGAATATCCCTGTCGTGAGAAGTTCCTCCCGAAGCATACCTAAAGAAATGTGGATACAGGGCGCGGATTGTTATCCTACCTGCTAGCATTCCCGTTCTTCCAGTTACTGCCGACTACACTGGGATATGAACAAATATCTTTTCTGGTGATTGGGGTCTCTTCATGAATGATATCCTTTGAGGAAACAAAAAAATTTCAGGAGAGTGGCCCAGTGGTGAGAGTAGCAGAATGAGGCACACTACGACGAATATAGCCAGAATCTTAGTGTCGGCCTCGAGTTACATATCAATCACTCGAGAAGTTGAGAACATTCTCATCTAATACCAAAATATCATTATTAAACGGAAAGCAAAAACCCTTGCAGCTTTCCGACAATGTGCTGGATACTTTTTTTTCAGGCGTTCCTGCGTTATCTGTCACCTACCTCATTTGGTAATTCTTTCCTTACTTGGTAAAAAAGCACAACTCAGTCAAGTTAGTTTATCTCACTATAGGAAGATTCATAGCTCTACCACATTATAACATTGCATACATAAATATAGGACATATAGAAGAAAAGCAACAGAACAAGTGAGTGAACAGCTAGCCAGGTCAATAATAATGACAGAATTTAAAAAGTGCAAAGAACCTGAGAGTGAACCCTCTACTCGAGGCCTTTCAAAAATCTTCTTCGCGGCCTTCAACGTAAAATATTCCCCCTACTTGTGCAAGAAGCCGGAGTTCTTCCAGGACTGAATATACTTCTTTGTCACTTCAACGCTCACTGGCCCAACGGCAGCAAGAGTTGACGAATGCTCGCAACTTTTAGCAGTGCCCAAGAGGAGACCGCCGCATGACATTCTAAGAAAGTTATCATCCAAAAAGTCAATAAGCAAAGCGGCTGGATTATCCCATTCGACTAATCCAGGGAAAGCGCGTACTCGACGGACCCATTCCTTGAAAGGAACAATATTATCTCGAGGAATGTCAAGCAACTCAGCCAAAAGAGGGATCATCTCTTTCCAAGGCTGGCGTACAGGATTGTCAATATGGTAAACAGGGCACGGTTGACGATCGGAAATGAGCAGGTCGCTACATGTGCCTGCAACGTCGTCGACTGGAGTCCAGCACAAATCACCTTCAAAGTCCGGAAGCACTTTAAGTGTCTGCGATGACTTGAACAAGAATGACAAATGCTCCATCGCGTTCCAATAACCTGTCACCTTTGAACCAGCAATCTGTCCTGGACGCACCGACATAACACGGAATTGTTCAGGATATTTGTGTAAAGTTTCATCAAGCATCCGTTCACAAACGAACTTGGCATCACCGTAGCCGTTAGGAAGGACAGATTCGAGTCTCATTCTCTCTTCCGGTACCTCCACATTTCCGCTCCAAACCGGGTAGTATCCAACCACTGCAATGGAGGAAATGAGTTGCAAGGTAACCTTTGAACCCTTTGGTCGTCGTGCTGAAATATCACGGGCAAAATCAATCAAATTGCGCATCACTTGGAACTGGGATTCCAATCCAGACAATGGTCGCTTGCCAGTCATTGGCCATGCGTTGTGGACAATATGGGTTACCTTTCCAATGAGCTCCTCATAGTCGCTCTTTTCCAAACCAAGCATTGGCTTTGATGTGGTCGCCTGGAATACTTGAAGCTTTGATTGAGATGCGGCATCAATCAAAATCCCTCTATCTTCCAACGCTTTTTGTTGGCGGGCGTTTGCGTCGTTGCCACTGCGTCGGTTAAGACAGACAACTGTTTTGACATTGGGCAGAGCAGCAACATGAGCCACCAAGTGAGAGCCTAAACTTCCTGTGGCGCCAGTAATCAAGACGCATTGCTCATAAGGAGTAGGAGAACTTGCACCCTTGATGGGTTGATCAAGGTTAAAACCTTCTGTGTACTTCTGGACGTATCCATCGACGGCTGCCTTGCGACCGGCAGCAGGCTGAAGCTGAATCTCCGGTTGTGGTGGAGGAGCGACTGTTTGCCTGTCATACTGAGGGCCAGATGCGAGAGCTATGATAACACGCTGGATTTCAAGCTCCGGACTATTGCCGTCAGTCCAATCAATATGACCATATCCAGCAGCACGCAAGATACGTTCCCAGAGCGTCTGATGTCCAATGGCATGCTCACGGCCATCGTCAAACAACCACCAACCTTCAAACAGTCCGAAAATTAAGTCCACCCAGAAGACTGGTGATGTCATTTCAAGCATCATTAGGAAGCCATCTGGGCGTAGAGCTTTTCGTACGTTGGCAGTCGATATCTCGAGATTGTGGGTTGCGTGCATCGCATTGCTAGCAATGATGATGTGTTGGGTACCTTCAAGGTCTGCTGGTGGAGGTTTCTCGATATCGTGAACTTTGTACTTCATGAATGGGTAGTCTTTGAAGGTCTTGCGAGCAGCAGCCACGAATGAGCCCGAAAGGTCGGTAAACGTGTATTCAACAGGAACACCTAGTTTTGAGAGCAATGCGACCATTCCCTTAGTTGTTCCACCGGTACCAGCGCCAAGTTCAAGAATTTTCAGCGGGCCTTGGTCCTTAGGCATCTTGGAAGCAACTCTGGCAACAATGTCCTGCATCTGTACGTTTGCTAGTTTGTTCAACAATGAGTCACCATAGAGTCCGGTAACAAGTCGTCTTCCTTCGTCGCTTCCAAAGATCAGTTTGATACCGTCACATTCACCTTTCAACACATCTGCTAGTCTGCTACCGGCAAAGTGTGTTAATTTGTTGGCCCACTCGTGGTCTGGGAAGTCTCTCAAAAGTTGTTCAAGAATGGCATCGCTAGATTTGGACGGAGGTGCAATTGCTGTGCGGGTAATCTTTGAGCCGTCAGTATCAATAATTCGTGCTTCTTCTTCCAGCATCTTGTACAAATAATTAGTAAGACGTTGGTGTTGCGGATCGTGTGGAATGCGTGTCAACGTATCGCCTGCTTTGGCCGAACGAATGGGGCAACCAAGCTGCTCGAATGCTTCAACAGTAAGTGCAACACAAAGTTGTGTTTGTCTGGGAAGGACAGTCTCAATGTATCCCGCACACCTGTAGTTGACAATAAACTGATCTGTGAGCTTCCTCGACTCTTCAAAAGCCTCAATAATTGTGCTCGAGGGAAGTTGAAGGTCTCCACCATAGGAACTTGTTTGTTCCTTGCCAACATATTTATCATTTCCGTGATCCTCAGCATCAGACACAGAAGTAGTGGCCGTAGTTGCAGGTGTAAATGTGGCGGAAGACTCGTTTGAACTGGCTTCGGATCCTTCTTGATCGGAGCTGTCATCATCACTAACACCTAAAGTGCTCTTGATAATTTGTACGAGTCCGGCGAAATCTGTCACGTCCATCAATTCGTCGCTTGGTAGTGTGCATTTAAACATTCCTTCGAGTTCGCGAGCTAGCTCCATACCCATCAAGGAGTCAATGCCGATATCAGCAAGTTGGGCATCGTTAGAAATCTCTTCGATTCCCATGCCGGAGATCTCAGCAAGAAGAGCCTTCGTTTTACCGATAACATCTGGACCTGCACTCGACTTGGCTTTCTTTGGCTTGCTTCCAGTGTCTGAGGCGCCGTTCCCAGCTGCTGTAGGTTCCTCTGTAGCAGCAGAACTAGACTTCACATTAGACGGTGCTGAACTAGTTGGTAGTCCAGAAAGTCGCGCAAGAATCTTGCTCATAGTTGCTTTCGCGACTTTGTGGTAATTGACACCGAGAATGACTTCCGTGAGCTTGCCGTTAGTTGCGTTGAAAATAAAAATGTCGGTAAGATACGAATGTTCCGAAGGAAGTTCTTGGTGGTAGGCAAAGACGTCCCACGTCTCTGGTCGCTTATAATCAGCAGTTACATCTGGACTGCGCATCCATTTCTCGAAACCGGTAGCGATATACATGTCGCCGGGGTCTTTGTCTGTCATACAGTTGACCCAAATTCCCCCAACTTGGCTGAAAGTATCTGAAAGCAACGCATCAAGCCAGGATTCTCCGGTGTATTTCTTGACAACACGACCGGCAGATTCGGTTCCTTTCCCAACCAGTTTTTGTAAGCCTCGGTAAGGATTGGAATAGTCGACAACCTCGCCAAATGAGCGGTAGATATTGCGGCCTTGAATGATATCGTCCGCATCATTGCTGTTCAAAAGATTAACGCAGCGTTGATGGCCAATAAGTCGCTCGTATCTAGAGAATTCCAATTGCCATTCTGCGTTGTCGGTAGACACGAAAATTATCTGACCGGTGACGTGAATTGTGCTGGCCTTGGATGATTCGCTTGTACTGACAATTTGCCATGACCAGTTGTTGGGGGTCGACTCTTGTGACTCAACATCCAACCAAACTGAGCGCGAAGAGTCAATGCAGATCGGAGACTGATTGTCAACATTGCAAATTCTGGGCTGCAAGCCGGAAGTCGGAAATTCGGAATACAGACTGATGAGTGCTTCAACAGCAATGTCAACCTCTACCGTAGCAGGGCATATTGGAGCGGTTTGTGCAATGATATGACCAGACACGAACTCCTTGTACTTATCAGTCTCTGTGTTGATGCGAAATCTTGCGGCGCACTTCTTCTCATCCTTGTACTCCACAAAACTCCACAATCCTTTCGGCTCCTCCGACTGTCCGCCTACAGCTTGCTTGGAGGATGGTGGGGGAACTGCTTCCATCCAGTGACGAGACTTTTCAAATTGGTAAGCAGGCAGGAACATTAGACTGTATTCATAAGTCTGTAGCCTGCTATGCGCCCAGAATGGCACCATAAGGCCTTCTTTCCATAGCGATGTCGTAGAATCGACCAACAATTGGAATCCGTTGTCGGTGGTAATGTTGACCGGTTGAAAATGAGACTTTGCTGGCGAACCCAGGGCGCGACTTGCCATATTGGTGATGGTTGAGTTGGATCCAGCTTCGACGAAAATCGCATTGGGATACTTCTTGGAGAGCCTTTGAACGGCGTGGTTGAAGAAGACGGGGTTGCGCATATGCTCAGCGACGTATTTTGGAGCCAATCGTTCGGAAGAGTAAAACTCCGTTGCCCTTTCGAGGTGGATTGAAGGCTCGTTGAATTGTAAAGCTTTTCCAACTTTCTCTAGATCAGGCATCAAGCGCTCAACTAGAGTGGAATGGAAAGCATTTGTGACATTGAGCTTCTTGAACCTGAACCTTGAATAGGCAGGGTTCTTGGAAATAGTTTCACCGGCGATGTCGATGGCTCGAGATGACCCAGCAATAGTAAAGCTGCGGGGTCCATTGAGACATGCAATTGTCGGTTCTCGCTCACCAATTTTCTCACATGGTACAGCTGTTTCAGCAAGAAGTTTTTCAACCTCACTTTGGTCTGCTTCAATTGCCATCATGGCTCCCTTCTCACTACCCCAGCTCTCTCGAATAATTGTTGCACGACCAACGATCATCTTCAATGCGTCTTCTAAAGAGAGAACACCAGAAATGCAGAGAGAAGTTAACTCGCCAAAACTGTGTCCAACCACAGCAACAGGTTGAATTCCGCAATCTATCCAACTCTTGCCACAAGCGTACTGGATTGAGAAGAGCATCGTTTGGAGTTTGACGGTGTCTTCAATGGGGCTCCTCTGGAAGATACCAGGAAAGATGCTTTCGCATCCCAAAGATCGGCAGACATAGTCACACTGGTCGAGATAATTGGCGAGGACTCTCACGTTCTCATATACGTCTTTACTTAGGCCGACGTAGGTGGAAATCTGGCCCCCGAAGCACAGAATAACTGGTCGAACTTTGGGTTGCGTAATAGTGGAAGCGACACTAGCGTCGCCAATCTGGAACCAATGTAGCTTCTCAATTAGCTGTTTTACTGATCGACTAGTAAATATCAACGCACGATCCAACGTTGGATTCGACTGTCTGCAGATATTGAATGATAAATTTGAAATGGACACGTTGTCAACACCCTTGGCTTCCAGTGAGGTGGCAAGCTTTGCACAATAGTCGCGAATTGCTCGATCATCCTTTCCAAAGATATGGAAGGGATAGTCAATTGTAGGGAATGACCCCATGCGGGCAGTTGACTTGTGAAGGTGAGGTGCCTCAGTGACAACGGCGGAAGCGTTGGAACCAGATGCTCCATAGTTATTGATTAGTGCCGCTTTATAATCATCTTCCCAATTCGTCTTTTTGGTAATTATCTCCATCTTATCATCGGACGTAGCATTCAAATGCGGATTTAGTGACTCGTGACTTGCTTGTGGCGGAATGGTCTTATTCTGGATCATTAGGAGAATCTTGATCAATGAGACGAGACCGGACGTCGCCTCTGTATGACCAACAAGACCCTTCACAGATCCGAATGCAAGTGGTTTGGAGCGCAAATGAGAGCCTCCGAGAACTTTGCGTATACTGTCGTACTCTGCTGGGTCGCCCACCTGGGTTCCAGTGCCGTGAGCCTCCACAACGGAAATGTTTTTGGGATCGACCCGCGCGTCTTCGATAACATTCTGAAACAATGATGAAAGCGAAGGGGCGTTTGGTACAAATATAGGGGTACAATTTTGATTTTGGGACACTCCTGTGCTGGATAGCGTACCGATGATCTGGTCTCCGTTGGCAATAGCTTCGGACATTCTCTTCAAGAAGACCACGCCCACGGCTTCTCCTCGACAATAACCGTCTGCTTTGGCATCAAAGGGCTTGCATTGTCCGGTAGGGCTAAGAAATGATGCAGCAGCAAGGTTCTGGAACCACAAAGCGCTATTCATCATGTTCACACCACCCGCTAGCGCAGCATTGCACTCACCACTAAGGATTGCCTTGCACGCGAGATGGACAGCCACCAAAGATGATGAGCAGGCGGTATCGAGAGTCAGCCCGGTACCTGTCCAACCAAAGTAGTGACTAACTTTTCCGGCAATGAAGCTTTTCAGGTTACCTGTAGCGGAAAATGCGTTGGGCTGATGACATGCCACGTTGTCTGCATAGTCGTTCGCACATTCCCCGATAAAACAGCCGATTTTCTTGTCTTGATCTGGCGAGTTGAAATATCCGGCCTGTTCTAAAGCCTGATAGGCTACGTGAAGCAGTACTCTTTGCTGGGGATCAGTTGAAGCAGCTTCTCTGGCACTCTTTTTGAAAAATTTCTGATCAAAAACATCATGATCGTTGAGAAAATTGCCATAATATTTTCTCTTAGGATCGACTTCGCGCCATTCACTATCAAATCTTATCCGATTGCGCGGCACCTCTCGGTGCTGTGACTGTCCCACACATAACAGATTCCAGAACTCATCAGTGTCATCAGCGCCTGCAGTTCTCAGCGACATACCAACAACAGCAATGTCATCATCCTTGACTTGCTGAGGTAGCGAAGTAAAAGGTCGTGTTGGTTGAATGGCGGATGCATTGATGACATTTTGCTTAATCTCGCGTAGGATCGATGGCGGTACACAGGGTTCAGGGCCAAAAACAACGACGGCCGTTTTAAAATCCTTGAGCTGGGAATCATGGATGGATTTGAAGGTTTGATACCAATTTGAGTGTTGTACGAGAATGGTTTTTACCGCATGGGCATGAAGCTTTCCGCTTGTTATAAGACCAGTGCCTGAGTTGGATCGTGTTCGGTAAATGAGATCAGTGGCATCTGGAAGCACAAGTTCTGGCCGTGACGATATGAACTCAATGATTCTGTCAACATCCTCCTCATACCACTCATTATGAAAGCGTCCAAATAGACCTATCTCATTTGCG
Organism: Talaromyces ruber; assembly: GCA_022813215.1. Classification (NCBI taxonomy): domain Eukaryota; kingdom Fungi; phylum Ascomycota; class Eurotiomycetes; order Eurotiales; family Trichocomaceae; genus Talaromyces; species Talaromyces ruber. The sequence goes on along the minus strand of JAKLMW010000011.1, from coordinate 145,106 downwards.
ACGATTCCAGCACTACGGAGTTGCCCTTGTAAGGTAGCAACGGTTCTAGAGGCCGTAGTGATTGTCGCACGCTGGTCGTCATACGATACCGAGACATATGCCTTGTAAAGGTTAGCGTTTATTTCTTTTCTTATCATAGAGGAAAGTTCTCACTTCTGGGAAACGGCCAACTATCTGTTTGAGCTCTTCCGCTCCTTTCGGTGAATTCCAAGCTGTTGCCAAAGACTTGGATGGTCCTCGAGTATCAGAGGCATCTTGTGTATCCACAATTCCACCAATGATCATTGCTAGGCGGATTGCGGTCGCTCCATATCTCCGAATGTCATTACTTTCTTTGCTGACTGACACTGCCAATGCACTCAAGAATCCCATGCAAAATCCCAAAGTCTCAGTCGACGACACCTGACTTGGTTGTCGAGCACCGGCATTGAGATACTTGAGATATTCAGTGATATGCGTGATGATGACAAGAGGACTGAGAATGATGTTCGCGAGGCGGTTCTGAGTGCCCAAATCAATGTCTCCAGTCTCAACCCATTTGGCTAGACTTTTTAGTAAAGTGTCGGCCGGAACCACGCTGTATTTGGGATAATACGTCACAAAGTCATCCCAGATATTTGGGAGATGCTTGATCGTATCCGCAATCCATGGGTGGTGCTTCACCGTAGACTGCAGTGCGCGGAAGTCGTTGGCATTGACAGAAAGAGCCTGTGGCCCAAAGACCAGTAGTCTGTCAACTTGCTGTGCTGAGGACCGCATGTTGGATGATATTAATGTATTATGTTCAACCGGGCTGATTTGGAAGGTGTAAATAGTAAGGCATGTAGAAACAAGTGCAAAGTGACAAACGAACGCGCCGCACTGTTGAGAGTGTGGAAAGATAAAGTTGAGAGTTTGACTTGGTGGATATTTGTGCTTTTATTATCTTCTGTTTGCTGTCAGCTCAAAACCGAATATAAGTGAGTCTAATCTATATCGGAACAATTACCGCTCGACACCGAATCTATGATTGATAGTCAGCGGGGCCCGTGGATCAAACTCAAATGTAAGGTACCTTAACGATATTCTTCAAGCTTATCCTAATTACGTCCAATCTGATTCAATCATTTATACAAGGTGTGGAAATGGCTGCCAGGAAACTCCGATCAAAAGCCCTAAACAATTGGCCGCACCGCCGAATAAGTAAAACTCCGCGTGATGATTGACATGATATCTCACTGCTACGAGCTATACATATACTAGCACTGTAAAGAGAAACCATTATGTTAATGTTCGGACACGGCCTAACTTGGATTTCGAACAGATTGCGAAAACCGGCAATTTCCACCTGAGCATAGATCTAAATCGAAGAGGCTGCAGAAGGAGTTCCCTTCTTGCTTCGGAAAAGGGCAAGAAGCCAATTCCAACGCAGTTTAATAGTCGAATACATTCTATATGCCTAGCTTCCTCCTTGGTCTCGACAGGATTGATCTGAAAAAAGACCTCACGGTGGATTTTTTCCATCGACACATCACTAATTGTCGCTCCTACCATGGCGTCGTTCTTAACCTGGTTATCTAATTTGTCCGTCTCTGCAATTTCAAGGATAATATTATCCGCAAAACTCTACTTTCCTTTTAATAAATTCAATTTTTCGCATCGGAAGCAAGAATCTCTTTTCCAAAAAGAAGTTTCTCTTGAGAGTGGCCTTTCCGCACCACCGGCGACCAACGAAAAGTTCACAGATTGGCAAGACTTAGATCGTTATCAAGATGTTCTCGGCCAGCTTCCAATGCTTCAGGTCTATGCACACATTCTTTACCTCTTCCCACTGCCTGAGAAGGTACCCCGTGAAGTGGTGCTCAACGATCTTTCCAGGGCAATTGCCAGCGTTCGAAAGGCGGTACCTTGGATGGGAGCTAAGGTGATTAATGATGGCCGGTCAGAAACTAGCTCTGGGCTTTACAAACTGGCTGTCTGTGAATCACCGCTCTATGAGATAGAAGTCAAAGACTTGGCCAATGATGAGACCTGCCCATCATACAAAGATCTCAAGATGCGCAAAGCACCCATTTCAATGTTAGACTCTGAAAAATTCACCTCCGTACCTGGGTTTCCTGTACGATTCGAAGATTCGGAAAAAGATCCCTCGCGAGTACTACGTCTTAATGCCGTCTTCATCAAAGGCGGGTTGGTAATCGACTTCTTGATTCACCACAACACTGCTGATGCCGGAGGACATTTCGGCTCAATCAAGATGATTGCAATGGCTATGCGTGGTGAGCAAATTCCAATTGAAATACTGGAGCAAGCAAACCGAGATCGAAGGAATCTTTTTCCATTGCTGAATCATGACGAGCCAATGCTGGACCATAGCAGTCACATTCGTCCACCAATTACCTCCGCTGCACCTTTAGTTGCATCAAAACCCAATGCAGCAAAATACCATGTGATAAGATTCAGTGCAGAGAAGCTGGACATGTTGAAGGACATAGCGAGCAAAGAGCTAGATTTCGATGTACCTTTCATTTCAACCGATGATGCATTAAGCGCCCTGTGCTGGAAGCATTTTACCCTCGCACGCGCTCATAAATTTAGTCCTCATACAAAGTCGCGTTTTGCTCGGGCTGTAGATGGCCGCGCAGCATTACAGATCTCAAAGGATTATATGGGTGATGTGATCCATAATGTCTCGACATTTCTGACCTTCGAGCAACTGACTACCTGGTCTCTTTCTCGAATTGCGTCGCATTTACGAAAGCATCTCAACACCAAAAACACAGCCTATCACATTCGAAGCTTTGCCACGTTCATTGCAAAGACACCTGATAAGTCGACAATCACATACGGAGGGCAATTCAATCCCGAAACTGACGTTGGATGCTCAAGTGTACGTGGGCTAGGGAAGATACTATTCCCTAATTTTGGCATCTTAGGGGAACCAGAGTTTGTCAGAAGACCAAAACCTGGTGTTGCATTTCCCGGACTCCTGGTATTCTTTCCCGGTAGCCCCAGGGGTGATTGTGATGTCTGGGTGTGTCTACCTGAAGATGAGATTGCTACGTTAATGGAGAAGGATGAAGAATGGAGGAAGTGGGCCGAGTATATTGGTTGATCTTACTTATAATTTCTTATTTGGGATGAGTTCTATCTTCCTCTATCGATATCACCAATAACTGTGATATTTACGTTGCCAATGGGGTAGCCTAGCGCTCCAACAATAATATTGTTGGAGCTTGGCTCTCCTGAAATGTACTTTATGCTTTAGTCGATCACTTAATCAGGCGGAGTTGGATATAAGTACATCTTTTTAATTTAGTAGTTCTTCCCAAAAAATGCAAGACCATCGAAATTTTGAACCTGTGTCGATCAAGTCAGCGTGACATATTTCTTTGCATATTAGTGAAGTCTGTAGTGTTGGCAGAAATAATCTTTGTGCTGTTTCTGCTATACGTTTCTGTCTTTATATAGATTGCTTTATACATAAAGGTAGGTTTGATATTTCACAACTCTTTGACTAAATTGCTTTACGTTGGAGTTGTAAGGAATAGATATTCTTAGATAGGAAGTATTGCTCTGTGGCTTACAAGCATAAATAGTTAGGGATTCCCACAGCTAGTATAGAAATTAGTTAGACAAACTAATATGCAATATTTCTTCCCTTCTTACAAATCTTCCCACGTCAACATGTAGAACACTTTCAATCACCAATGTAATTACTCAATAGCCAAATAGCCTGCATTTCTTGCAGTTTCCTCATCAGCCGCTCCGTCAGGACACAATCTGTTCGTACGGACACCGAGCGTAAAGATTTATGTTCAGAAAGTGTTGCCGGACTTTCTATTATGGAGATCGTGTGTCGGACAAGCATAACCCGCTTCTACTGTAAAGGGCGACCAATTTCTATAGTATTACGATTTCCTTTCGGGGTTAACTTAAATTTATTTGATATTCCCAGTCAACTATAGAAGGATAGAGGATTCACCGAATTCAGGCTGAGTCCTGGGGTGTTTCTAGTATATGTCTAACGCATACTTCTCTCGATATATAGGCACCCCCCGAATGATCTCTATTTTGTCTGTATATGTGGTCGAATATGAACATGGAATGGAAAGAAAGTCCCGAAGGCACATGGCGTAAAGATCTTGGTGGCGCGGAGAAAATCTATCGATTTACATCTACTATCTTTCGTGCAACAGGGCACGAGCACTGGGGTCTTTATACGGCCTGTCGAGTCAAAATCAATGCGAGTATTACTTCAGATGAGGTAATCGTTGCGCTTCGTAATGCGTGGAAAGCACTGCGGTTTGAGTTTCCCGCTTTGACTCTCATCCCTGACGGCTATGAAGCTGTTTATCCTAGTGTCAGCAAGGAGGTGAAAGTTGCTGCTCAGGACGCCGTTGATGACTGGGCTCAGAAAACATTTCGAGTCGATCCTCTTTTGGCCTTGGAGGAGATACTCGCTGATTATAATTTACACGATTTGCCTGAATTAATTTGGCTGCCTGCAACATCACAGGTCGTTCTACTAGTTTCACATTGGCGTTGTGACGGTCTCGGTACCTGCATGTTACTCAATCGACTGTTCCAGTTGGTGTCGACCAAGGCATCAGGTATTGTGCCTGATGACTGGACTGTCGAAAAAGATTTAGCCAAAATATCGCCCAGCATTGAGGATGCAGCGGGGGCACCGATGGTCAGCAACCCGGAAATTGAAGAGACTGCAAGGGAAATGAGCAAATTTCGCGCGAAGACTTTAAAAACTATTGGCCTGCCTTACAATGGTGACCTAAAGACGCCCCCAGGTCAGACTGGGGTGCACGTTACTACATTTACGGCCGAGAGCACAAAGGCTCTTATTGAGGCATGCAGGGCACGCAAAATTACTGTGGCCGCAGCGATCCATGCAGCTCTGGCAACGGCTGCCTTCGAGTTAACTTCTGCAAAAGAAGTCGATAAGTACGTGACGGTGATGGCTGTGAGCTTTAGACCATATCTTCAAAAGCCCTACAACACAGAAGCACATGCATGCCGTACCTATGTTACAGGTATAGCACCGGAGGTCCCGAAAGACGCCAGTTTCGAGGAACAGACTGCTAGCCTCACAGAATTGTTCAAAAATTGGCATACCGACAAGATGTCTCGCGCTTTACGGGAACTTTATTGTGGAGCTGCACAAGCCCTCCTTTCACCCCCATCCCGACCAGCTGGACCTCCGCCCAGTCCTCCCAGTGGTATTACGCACAGTAATCTCGGAGTTGTTGACCAGTTTATCAAAGAAAAATACTATGGCGACGATCAGGACAGTAACTTTGCCAATGCTCCTTTTATCGAGGTAACGGACTTCCGATTCGGCGTCAGTGTCTTGACTCGTCAGTTAATGTTCTATCCATGGACCTTTCGTGGACGGCTCAACTTTTCTATCAACTACAACAACGCGTACTATGACTCCGACGCTGCTGATAAAGTATTTCTTCGGATTCAGCAGAAGTTGGAAGAAGAACTTAACCTGGTATTGGAAAGATGTATTTAGCTTTACGATTGGTATATGAACGTCTTTCAGCTAATCCATGTCCTCAAACACGTAGTAATTTGTTCGGACCTGAACTGAATCTATGAAGTGACATAAAGTAATAGATTTTTGAGTGGCACGGTTTATTATTGCCAGCTTCCAAATTGTCGAGACTAAATCCAGATTTTTTAACTTACAGACTGTTGACGTGGGAATATTTTGTAAGAATGGGAAGAAGTATAGTAGGTTAGTGTTATCTAACTAATTTCTGTACTAGCTGTGGGAATCCCTAACTATTTATGCTTGTAGACCACAGAGCAATACTTTCTATCTAAAAATATCTATTTCTTACAACTCTAACGTGAAGCAATTTAGTTAAAGAGTTATATAAAATATCAAAACTGCCTTTGTGTATGAAGCAATCTGTATAAAGGCGGAAACGTATGGCAGAAGCTTCACAAAGATTATTCATGCCAACACAGAAGACCTGCCTGTGATTCGCAAGTTATTACTAGTAATATCCGTAGTACAAGGATTTCCATGGAGTGCATTTTTTATAAGATTATGATCGAAACACATCGTAGCTTTGTAATAATTATTAAATAAATCTAATCAAAGGGATGATCGGTTATTTTGTTATTTGATTGTACACTTTCTCAGATACATGTAGAAACTCAAAAGAACAGTATGACTATTTAACTATAAAGCATCCCGAAGTGGCTGTTTCAAAGTTCTACTCCGACCACGGATCTCTTGCAATGGAATGAAACATTCGATGGAATGATACAAAGATTACAAGGTAACAACAAGTTTTGTTGCCGATAAACCGCCTGCCTTGAGGGTATCGAGTCCCTGTTGAATGCTCTCCAAACCCTGACCAACAATTTTGGGTTCTGGCGCAGTCCTGTAATTTCCACTCAGAAGACCCTTGGTCACAAAGTTATTGAATATGTGACTGCCGAGACGCGAGTTTTTCAAAGCGCTACCAAAGACCATCTTGGAGGTAACACCTTCTGGCAAGTCTGATGGTGGCATGTTGGATGCAGCAACGTACTTGCTACCTTCAGTAATCTGGCTCATGATCTCAATAACGGGCTTGGCGGCAACAAATCCAATAGCGTAGGCGCCGGCGCTCTTTTTTCCCTTGAAGGTCTCAACAATGTCAGATACGACAGTGGGGCTGTTGTAGTCAAAGGCATAGTCGGCTCCCAGACTCTTGACGAAATCGAAGTTCTTTGGTGAGCAGGTCGTGATAACGTGATATCCAGCTGCGACTGCCAGTTGGATAGCATTGCTACCAACGCTGGATGCACCGCTCCAGAGTAAGAGCCACTCATCCTTTGTCGGCTTAGCAGGCGAGGTGGGAAGATCCAGCTTGAGCTGGTCATCGGTGAAAAGGCCGCTAGCGGCTGTTGCAATACCGAGAGGAATAACGGCTGCTTTCTCGTAGGGCACATTGTCTGGGATGTGTGCAGACAAATCTCCACGAAGCACAACGTATTCTTGGAAAGCGCCATCGGAAGGACGATTGCTCTCCAAACCGTTACCAAGACCAACAACTCGGTCGCCGACTTTGTAGCTGCCAGCAGCTTGGGAACCAACTTCGACAACTTCTCCAGCGACGTCGGTGCCAAAGACTGTGGGGTATCTAGTCCAAGGGAAAAGCTTGGAGCCCATGGCTTGGCGGGCAAAATCGACTGGATTCAACGCGATGGCATGGACTTTGACGACAATTTCATTATCGACAGGCTGAGTATATTCGGCATCCTTGATCTCGAGAGGGTAGGCTTTCTCAGCGGTGATCCAAGCAGCTTTATTGGCGGGAGCCATGTTGCTATGGATTTGAGACAATGAATATCTGGTTGGGAAGAGCTGTTGTGGAATTGGCGATAATGCTTGAGCAACGGATGAAGTGGTACGGCAGAATACATGATCGAGAGCGAACGAGGTAAATGAGGGGTAATAAATAAGCAAGACACTGCAAATGACAATGAATGCAGATGACAAAGAAATTGCAGTCGGGCGAATGGCAAACAAGTCATATTTTCCCGAATAGGCAGGACAGAATTCGTCTTATTCCGGACTCGGGGAAAGGCTGGCACGATAGCCAAGGGAGGGATGAAATTACGAAACACAATATTTACTAAGAAGCCAGTAACAGCCCTGCGTCTCCTCTACTATTGATGGATCAATGGAGTCAATAGTTACAAATTAGTTCGCGCCCAAAGGGAAAAAATATGTCTCCGGTTTTGGAAATTCCCGAGTCCGCTAAACTCCGGCTCCACCAGTGCAATTCACAAGCAAAAGTAGACGAGACAGCCAATTATATTACGCTAATTTTACAGTGCAAAAAGTTAGCCGCATTATGTGAAGAATTCCAGTCAAATGAAAAGGATTTCAAATTGCCCGAATACATCAACGACTTTTCTCCCTTGAGCCGCCTGCTTTAGCATTGCCACCTTACGCACTAAAGTCGGAGCGACTGTGGCTCAAGAACCTTCAAATAGGCTTGCATTATCTTCACTGGTTTGCCATTATAAGCAGTGAGAAGCACATCTACCGCATCACAAAGTAGCTGTAACTTTAGGTGGGGATGTATCAATAGCCATCGGACCCCTACCATGTAGTTAAAGGTACCGTGGCGGTGTCAGGCAACTATGGCTTGTTATTCGTTACGATGCCCTCTGCACTAAATAATCATCGTGACTGCTCTGCGTTCTTTACTCCGTCGTAAGATGTGTCTCTTAATATCCTGTGTGACAAGCACGGCTGGACTCTGGAGCCACAGCAACGGATACCAAATTAAAAGTGATCGACGGGGCTATTGATTTTAGTTACATACAGCCTTAAGATAAAACCCAGCCCTGGAGATCTTCACATAGCGCCCCTTAGAATGAATCGTTGTCGATCATGCGAGAAATGGTGAAATGGAACAGAGACAGCAGACCACCTGAAATCTGAGGAATTGTGGCGCTACAAAAAATCATGGACATACGTAGTATATCGAATATTTTGCCAGACTTTCATATATTATGTAGTTATACCATACCTAGGTATGATGGACTTGGCAATTACCCGTCGCGTCACCTCGGTTGGTAGGTGGGGGGAGGTGACGCGACGGGTAGTGCACATTTGGGTGGATCGGAAATGGGGAAAATATGCTTCTTTTCCCGAAAAGCACGTGACGCCGGTAGCCCTAAGGCAAGAAGGAGGCGGCAGTCTACCCCAGGAGGCAAGCGAAGAAAGCTTTCGTCTGGACTGAATTCTTTGAATACTGTCTAATGCTTGAATAATCTATAGTTGGTACAAAGAGACGATAGACATAATACCTATTGGATTGGCAAAGCGGATGCTCGTGCTAAGCGATGGAGTAAACAAAAGTCCGCGTGGGAAAACTTATATCTCCCGGATAACTAGTAATGACTTCTGGGAAGCATGGAAGACATAACACGCTTCATGTGCCTAGGAACCACTCAATAAGCCAATAGCTCCCGATATTGGTGCTCAATATGTGTGTGACAGGAGTAGAAGAAGTGAAAATAAAAATCGTCCAGTCCCTACACCTTGCAGTGTCGTTGGATATAACTCCCATGTACGAAATTTTTTACAATTTAACAACCGTTTAAATCAATCTGTATACGATATTATATCATTATTGGAAATGTCTTGGGTAGAGATCGCCAGTAATCGTTTCCAGCGCCCTCTGGGCGAAAACGAGCGTCTCATCAAATTCATCGGTGACCGCGCTCATCCCGCAGGCCGCGAACAATGGTCAGTCACATCGACGGCAACCTTCACACCATGCGATAATCGATCAGCGACAGAATGGGCCGCGACAACCCTTCGTGATGCCTGGAAACTTTTGCGTTTTCGCCATCCTAGCATCGCGTCGACTCCTGCTGGTGAAAGCGATAGCTTGGAATATGTTATACCAAGTGAGAAAGATTTGGAACACTGGATACAGAGGTCATATGACGTGGTTGAAGGGAGAGATTCAGAAGATGTAATTGCCGAAATAAAACCATGCCATTTCATGACTTTGCATTTCCTGCCTCATACCTGGGAAATCGTCCTCCATACTTCTCACTGGCGCACGGATGGCTATGGAGCGTTTCACCTACTCAACGCATTTTTTGATGCGGTAAAAGCGATTGTCGATAACGACGGCCTACCCGCAATTTTCTGGGGCGAAGAAGTTGCTCGTCTCGTGCCTAGTGTGGAAAGCGCCTTGAACCTGCCTGAAACAACAACACCAGAAATAACTGCCAGTGCTATCAAGTATGCCAGTACTCACACATACGTTAAAGATAGCGTCGGAATACCATACAAAGGCGATTCTACTACAAGGCCAGGTGGGACGCGATCTGTTCGAATGCAGCTGAGTACGAAAACCACCCAGGAAATCAAGAAGGCTACAACAGGGAGACCATTCGATATGTATTCAGCTGTACATGCTGCTTTGGCGAAAGTAAATTTTCAGTACGCGATTTCTTCAACCTCTAACAGCGCGAGGAATGTGCAGGAATATGCTAGCGCGATACGAATGAGTTTGCGACCACATCTCATTAGCCCGTTTACCGACAGTCCCTCGGTTGCAGCTGGTCTCTACACCGGCGGCTACGTATTCAAAGTTACTGCTGACGACGATTTCAGCACGATCGCTGAAAAATACCAACGTGAGTATGATAATGGAGTTACCCCAGAATTCATCGAATCTCGCCGCCAGTTTGCCATCATGGCACTTGGGGGTCTCCAAAAGGGTCTACCGCCGCCAAATCCACCCCCAAGTTACGTTGATATGTCCTTTGTGACTGAAGTCGATGATATTGTAAAGTCTGTCTTCGATACCAAGCATGGACCACTGGAAGTCTTGAGGGTGGGACTGGGAGTCGAGACGTTGACGCCCCAGCCATATCTTTTCTTCTGGGAGCATAGAGGACAACTTGATCTGAGTTTTGTCTATAACGAAGCGTTCCAGCACTCCAGTGATGCCCGAAACATGCTCAACAGCATGGTGGATGTATTAGAAAATGAATTACTGGGTTCAAAGTAATCTCAACCGAAGCGGCACGCGAACATATCTTTGCCAATAATATTACATTACTTTAATGTTCGCAATTTATTTCTACTACAGAGAATCGGCTTGTATGTACTTGCTGAATACAAGATATGGGCGTAAAAGCTAACAATTAACTATTGATGGATCTCAGGGTTCGTGAGCGTAAAACTGAAGCTCACTTCCCTTCCCTGTAATTCAAAAATGATCTTTTATGATAGGCTGGAATGTCAGACACACCACCTAAAACCACAGGCTTGATTAAAATCGCCAAAGAAATATTATTTCAACGTCAAATGGGACAATCTGGTATAAAATCTTCTTCAGCCATGCACATTGCAGATACTTCTCCCAATCTTCTATCCACAAGTTTTTCTGCAAAGTGACTCCGTAAAGTACTAACAGCCGTATCTCTGGTCTGGTCTACCAGTTCAACTCTGAATCCGATTCTCGGAGGTTCCGCCAAACGATATCATGTTTAGAACAAACACATAGCCACAGATAATCCCTAAGGGGCAACTTTCATTTTTCGAATACGATTCATGAAGGCCTATCATTTATCAGGATTGTCTGAGTATGGGCTTATTTCACGGTCAATTACGACCTGGCAAATCCCAACTCTGGTTACGGAGTTTATATTGGGGTCGTTACGACAGATGATCTCGGACTTATCGGTACGAAACACGAACCTTCTCAATCAATTCGGCTTCGATTCAAAAAATGGATAAGACATGAAGTTTATCAATAGATACTGTGTGACTATCGGAGTTTCCACTCCATAGAACAGGCGTCTGAGTGGTCGAGGTTGTTTGTCTTCAAATTTAGGGTTGATTTATCGCGGGTAGGGTTCCGGATCATACGATATCAATGTTAGGGCTTGAATATAATAAGTGTTTATATACCAGCTAATGCTTTCCAATATATATATGTAATAAAAAAAGTATCAACTCCCGAACACAGCGGGATTTGGTTGTTTCCACTGTCTTACAGAGTGGCCAATCTAGGCATTCATTCCTTTATTCAAGTCGGTACTCACTACCACAGAGACTTGACGCGTTGTCCTTTGTTTCTCATTCATTACCCGTATTTCAATATCACCCTCAAAAATTTCATTATCACAGCATTTCCTGTCTTACAACTTGCTATAATCGCCAACATGGATCACAAGTCCTCAGACATGGGGATTTCGGCAGCATTCTTCTGCCCACAGAACAAACCACCAGAACCGAACTATCTCGACCTCATTCGTCGTTATCTACGTAGCAATGCTACTCTTCAACCGTTCCGAACAGCTATACTTGAGTCACTTTCCACAACATGGAACATTCTCACAAAGACGAACCCTGGCATCGCGGCGATGATGCAAGGACCTCGATACATACAATGCTTCCATGACTGGATTGTTGCTACAGAGTCACCATCAACATCAACTGAGATGCAATGGACGGAAACAATGTCTGGAATGATCTCACTTCCTTTGCTAACGATTATGCAAACCGTTCAATACTTTCAATACCTCGAAACTAGACATATTAGTCACACACAGTTTGTCGAAGAAATTAAAATTGGTGGTGCTCAAGGCTATTGTGGCGGATTGTTGCCTGCAGCTGCAATAGCAGCCTCCCGCGATGAAGAGGAAGTTGTCAAGAATGCGGGTATTGCCTTGAGATTGGCACTCTCCATTGGTGCTTATGCCGAGTTAGGGGATGATGAGAATATTCCTGGTCCGACAACGGTTGTGCTCCGGACAAAATATTCGGGCCAGGCGGAGGAGATAGTGTCCAGATTTCCAGGAGTAAGTCACCAGTTTCAAATTGACTCTTACAATTCGATACTTATTATGAATGCAACTTCAAACAGACTTATGTATCCGCTTTGACAGACCCAGAGACGATAAGTATTGTCGGGCCCGTGAATGTTGTGGAGGAACTTCGAGCCTACGCCGAAGGCCAAGGCATCAAAGCCACCAAATTACACCTCAGAGGCAAAGTTCACAATCCCGAAAATGAGGACTTGTGCAAAGAGCTCAGCAACTTATGCCAACTTTATCCTGATCTATTGATGCTACCCTCTACAGCTTCGTTGCAGACCTCACTACGGTCAAATAAAAGTGGGATGGAATTGAGAAATGCAGATAACTGTCTTTCTCTATCTATTGAGGTGTTGGAAAATACCTTAGCAAATAAATGCGAATGGTACATCCTGCTGAATGGTATGGCTGAAGACCTTGAAAAGGCCGGAAGAGCAGACAAGGAGCACACATTCGCTCTTTTCGGTACAGGAAGAAAGAACTGCATTCCCACAACGCCATTTGAAGAAAGACAACTCCGTATTTCCAAAGTGGATGTTGTGAACTATGTCGAAAACCTTGACATTCCAAGAGACGGACGGACACTGGATCAGTACCCCGAAAACGCCATCGCTATCGTTGGTGCTGGTTGCCGATTGCCTGGTGCAAATTCTATCGATGAGCTTTGGGAAATACTCAGTGCTGGAGCTTCAAGAGTCGAAAAGTTGCGATCATCGCGATTTGATTTATCAACGATATCTCGTGGCTCGGTTGGACCGGACGCCAAACAGGCTGCCAAGCGCGAGCTTTACGGTAACTTCCTCGATGATGTCGAATCCTTTGATAGCAACTTCTTCGGCATCAGTCCTCGTGAAGCCACGTACATGGACCCACAACAACGTTTACTGCTTGAAACTGCCTACGAAGCTTTAGATGCTAGTGGATATTTGCGGACTCATTGTCGAGATAACTTTGACAATATCGGTTGCTTTATCGGCGCAAGCTATACTGAGTACGCGGAAAATACCAGTTCTTATAATCCAACAGCTTATACGGCCACCGGGACCATCCGAGCCTTCCAAAGTGGGCGTATTAGCTACCACTTTGGTTGGAGCGGGCCTTCTGAAGTAATCGATACCGCGTGCTCTGCATCACTTGTCGCTGTCAACCGCGCCTGCAAAGCTATCCAGTCCGGTGAATGCCCCATGGCTCTCGCTGGTGGCGTGAATATCATCACTGGTGTTAACAACTATCTCGATCTTGGTAAAGCAGGATTTTTAAGCACTACAGGACAATGCAAGCCGTTTGACGAGACTGCAGATGGTTATTGCCGCGCCGATGGAGTTGGCCTAGTGGCTTTAAAGTCTTTGCGTCAAGCAGTTGCTGATGGGAATAATATTCTTGGTGTTATTATGGGAGTTGGTACCAACCAGGGCGGCCTCTCTCCAGCAATTACCGTTCCCTACTATCGTGCTCAGATCAGTCTGTTCAAGGACGTTCTCAACCAGTCCGGTCTCAAGTCTGGACAAATTTCTTACGTTGAAGCACACGGCACTGGTACTCAGGTCGGTGATCCGATAGAAATATCCAGTGTCCGTGAGGTTTTCGGTGGTCCCGATAGAAGCGAGTTTGTGAATATGGGCTCCTTGAAAGCCAATGTTGGACACAGTGAAACTGCCGCTGGAATTGGTAGTTTGATGAAAGTCCTTGCGATGCTCAAGCACGGAAAGATCCCTCCTCTAGCTGGATTCAAGTCACTGAATCCCAAAATACCTGCTCTCGAACCTGACTACCTACGTATCCCGACTGAACTTCAAGACTGGAATTTGTCGTTTAGAGCAGCATGTGTCAACAGTTACGGAGCTGCTGGTAGTAACTCAGCTTTGATATGTGGTGAGGCACCAGCACGTACAGCCATGACTAGTGCACCAATTACAGAGAAAACTTGTCATGTAACCAGTCATCCACAGTATCCGGTCCTCCTGAGCGCTGCAAACAATGCTAGCCTCAAGGCTAATGCTACCAAGCTTGCCTCATATCTTCGGAGCCATAAGCTACGCGTTGCTGATGTAGCTTACACTCTCTATCATCGCCGTAAACATCACAAGGTGCAATGGGCTGGCTTAGCAAATGACGTTGAACTCCTTGTTCAATCACTAGATAAAGTGGATGGAGGCGTTGAAGTACCGTCTTCTTCCAAATCTGTGGTGCTGGCTTTCTCCGGTCAGAGTAAGCAAATGATTGGACTTGACCCGTCGTGGTACGTCAGCTTCTCCCGTTTCCGACACTACATTGACTTATGCAATAACACGCTCATGCGGTTGGGTTATTTGGCAATTCTGCCGGCGGTGTTTGCTACTGATCCTGTCGAGGATGTAGTTGCCCTACAATGTGGAACTTTCGCAGTACAGTTTGCATGTGCCAAGTGCTGGATCGATGCAGGATTGGATGTGAAGGCCGCCGTTGGCCACAGCTTTGGCGAATTAACAGCTATGGCTGTTACGGGAATTTTGTCGCTGGAACATGCCCTCAACTTGGTAGCAGCACGGGCTTCCCTGATGCAAACAAAATGGGGTCCGGAAAGAGGCAACATGCTTGCAATTGAGGCGACTCTCGACACAACACATCATATCATCGATGCTGTCAATCAAAATATTGAGATTGCTTGTTATAATGGTCAAAAGAGTCATGTGCTTGTTGGGACTGATAAAGACATTGCTCAGGTCGAGCGCTTGATTGCAACCGACAATCAGTTCAAAGGAATTCGTTATACTAGAGTCAAGACCAGCCATGGCTTTCACTCCGCCTTCACTGAACCAATACTGCAAGAT
Organism: Talaromyces ruber; assembly: GCA_022813215.1. Taxonomy (NCBI): domain Eukaryota; kingdom Fungi; phylum Ascomycota; class Eurotiomycetes; order Eurotiales; family Trichocomaceae; genus Talaromyces; species Talaromyces ruber. The sequence continues at coordinate 129,939 of JAKLMW010000011.1, read as the reverse complement.
CTCGATGAAGTGGCCCAAAAGTTACAATTTGGAGAACCTTTCTTCCCACTCGAAACATGCACAGAAAGGCCTCTCAGTGAAGACAATAAGGTTATTGAGCCAAGCCGCATTGTGGAGCATACTCGTACACCTGTGTATTTTGGAGACGCAATCTCAAGGTTAGAAAAACGTCTGGGGCCCTGTATATGGCTTGAGGCAGGTTGCGATTCGCCGATTATTCCCATGGTGAAGAGGGCTACTCAGAACCCATCTCAGCATACCTTCCTTGGGCTGATGGCAAAGGACAGTGCTCGTCCAATTGATGTCATATCGCAAGCAACTCTAAGCCTATGGCAAGAAGGAATCTCCGTGTCTTGCTTTGACGGATTCTACTCTAACCCACCGGATGGAATCAAATCCAATGCTTTCAATCACATTTGGCTTCCGCCATACCAATTCCAACATACTCGGCATTGGTTACAATACATGGATACGGTGACAGAAGAGCGTAAGAATTTGGAATCAAAGCTTCGTTCAGCCAGTGCAGTCGGAACTGCCGTCAGCCAATCTCAAACTCCAGCATTGAGACTGGTCACAGCGCGTAGACGGGATTCGGAATCTTGGTCGTCGCTTGAGTTTGCCATTCATAGTGAGACTAGCAGATTTACGGATATTGTATCTGCTCACGCAGTTCGTGACCAGCCGTTATGCCCGGCATCAATGTACATGGAATGTGTAGTCATGGCAGCACAGATGGTAGAGCCTAGTGTTTCTGTCAAGTCACTGTCCTTCCAAAATCTTTCTTTCCAGGGAGCGCTAGGTATTAACTACAATCGGGATGTTTCCCTACTTATGGAAGGTGATGGTGAATACCTGGCCTGGAATTTCACAGTCCGCAGCACTGTCAAGGATTCGAAGGGCAGGCCCACTACTCACGCCAAGGGACGATTCAGTGTTACCTCCCATGTTGACTTTCAGCTTTATGAGCGAATGCTCGCAGACCGAATGAACGAGATTCTAGTTCATCCTCAGTCTGAGAGGCTCATGGCGGGCAGAGCATACACCCTCTTCTCCCGGGTGGTCAACTACGCTGTAACATTGCGTGGCATCTCAGAGATAACCATCCTCAACAATCGATATGCAGTGGCCGAAGTGTGCCGGCCTAAGGTGTCCGTAAGCTCTAGCGAGAGTACCGCGGTCGGAGTCTGTGATACAGTAACCTTGGACACGTTCATCCAGGTCGTTGGTCTTTTGATCAACAGCAGTGAAACTTGTCCCGTGGATGAAGTTTTCATTGCTACCGGCATTGATAGCATCATCATGCAAGATTGTGACTTTTCCGACCCTCAACACGACACATGGAAAGTTTACGCCATGGCAACTACACGCAGTGAAGGGCATGTTGCTGGTGACATGTTTGTTTTCACAAAAGACGGCAAACTGATATTCACTGGTTCTGGTGTCCGGTTCAGTCGTTTCCCTATTTCCAAGCTTGAAAAGGTATTGGAAGGCATCGGAATGAACACCCCCAAATCAGCGGTCGTGAATGGTAGTATCGGAGGAGTGTCTGCTCCGTCATCCACTACGGCTCATGTTAATACAAACTTCCATACAAACCACACCGCCAACAGACATGGATTGAGAGTTAGTACGGCCGTTGAGTTCGATGAGCAGACTCTTGTAGCACAGGACAGTGCTTCAAGACGACCCTCTACCTTCAAATCAGCCATGATCAACAACGATCGTAACTTAGGTACTCTGGGGCTAGATTCACTCTCCAAGCTTGAGTTTGTGAATCAACTACGTGCTCAAGTGGGCAACGAGATTTCCCCAACACAAGATCTTTCCCAGATAGCAGATCTTTATAACAAGCTATTTTCACATGATTCAACGGCAAATAACAAATCTGTACACATCGATCACGTTCACGAAATCGAATTCGATGGTCCAGCCACTCCCACAGCAGTTAACTCTTCAGCCACGGCAGGAGACTCGCAATCCAATCTAAGAATCAGGCAGCGGATCCTCGAATTAATTACAGAAAACTCTGGAGAGTCTGTAAACAATATCAAAGATGAAGTGAGCTTACAAGACATTGGAATTGACTCGCTCTCGGTTATTGAGCTCAGGGAGTCTTTCGAGGATGCTTTCAGCCTCCAGTTTGGTGACTGGGACTTTGGACTACACCTAACTGTTAGGGAACTCGTGGACTACGTGATTGTGGCCGGCAATGTATAATATTGTGACCTTCATAATACTTATGCTAGTCTGATGACTTTTTCCCTCGATACCTATAATAATCAGATTGAACGAATAAATTATCTAATGAGTGTTTCTACATGGGCTTCCCCACTAAAGACATTAAGTCTAAACAGAGTGAATGACTCAAGGCCAATGTAATTTTCATAGCTGTCCAATCCAGTCGAAAGTAAATTACTTGTGAGGCGGACATCTAGGCCCAAGGTAGAACAACTTGTTTTGTGTTGATTGTTTAACGCTTATCTAGCCGGCATCTTTTCAGACGTTGCACAGACATTCAATTAGGAAACTCTCCATATTCCATATTGATGACGATCAGACTACATCTTTTTGATACAGATTGATGGTGGAAATCTACCATTTCCAGCCAATAAGCTAATATGTTCGCTCTACGATTGCCGGAGTTTGTAATCGGAGTTTGTTTCGTAGGGATGTCCGATATCCAATATCTGAACACTAAGTATCAATGCCCTAGTTTCTACGACCACCACTATCAACACTGCGTCCTTAGCCGTAGACTACGAACTAGAAACCATTGAAAAAAATAACATATTGAAGATCTTCGAGCCACTTCGTCAAGATGTGGGGCCATAACTGGTAGTATTTGCCTCCCTCGCTAACATACAATATTCAGCTATACTCGGGATGGTTACCAGTCTGTCAATCCAGTTTGTGCAACCCCGACAGCCACATCCCCGGTCACAGTGGGGTTTACGTGAGATCCGGGTTATATCAATTAGTTGCAATTGGAAAGTCATTGTTTTTCAGATGCTCGATTCACTACCCTTTCAATAAGAACAGGAAGCGATCGTATTATTCATTTGATTCTCGAGATCAGCCCAAGTATATCGGAAATCGCAATGGGCTCTACTGCTCCCAAAGGAAAGGTATTCCTCACTGGTAAGTCGATTTTCAAAAATTTTCTGGCAACTCTTGAGCAATAGGTCAAACGGATTAATCAAGAACAGGCGGAAGTGGCTTCATCGCATCTCATATTTTCGACCAACTTCTTTCCAGCGGGTAGATCATACTTCGACATAAATAGAAAGTCACTTCTTTCGCTAACAGTAAAATGATGGGCCAGGTATGAAGTAGTTGTTTCCGTCCGATCTGCCGCTAAAGGAGACGCCATTATTTCTGCATTGCCTCAGGAATTCAAAGCAGCCGCCTCATATGAAATCGTGCAAGACATCGCGGAGGAGAATGCATTTGATGAGGCATGAGATCTTCCTGTTGCAGATAGTGGTGTAGCAGCTAATCAAAGTAGGCCATTGAAAAAAACTCTACCATTGACTTCGTGATTCATACCGCGTCTCCGTATCACTTCAATCTAGAAAACCCTGTCAGAGATTTTATCGATCCCGCCGTCAAAGGAACAACCGGCATTCTACATTCGGTCCAAAAGTATGCGCCAACAAGCGTGAAACGAATTGTGCTGTTGTCTAGCACAGCAACGATCACGAATCCGCCTCACCACCCCGAAGTATATACTGAAGAGATATATGGCGAGACAACTTGGGAGCAAGCTATATCTGGCACTGGCTCTTATCGTGCTAGCAAGGTATGCTTTCTCGCCGAAGAAAGGCATGAATAAATCCTGATTATTGTCATATAGATCTATGCCGAGCGGGCGGCATTTGGATTCATTGAAAAAGAAAAGCCCTCCTTTGACCTAGTCAGCATCAATCCATGTCTCGTCTTTGGACCTCCACCCAGACACCTCCCCGGTCTCGATGCCCTCAATACCAGTAACCACCGTATCCGTGACATTGTGCTTGGCAAGAACAGAGAAGAAATTACGCCGACGGGGCCTATGTTCCTCTTTGTTGACGTACGTGATGTCGCGAAGGCGCATATCCGTGCCATGGAGCTCCCGGAAGCGAGCGGTCAGCGTTTCATGCTTGTAGGGGGGTTATTCAGCAACAAACGAATTGCAGATATCATTCGTGAGCTCTACCCCGAATTACAAGATAAGCTCCCACTTCCAGAGCTTCCAGACGATTTTCCGGAGAACTACTACAGCTATGATGTGAGCAAGTCGAAGCGTATGCTAGGTATGGAATACAAAGACTTGCAGACTTGTGTCAAGGACGCGGTTGATACCATGATCGGGAAGCCATGATTGCATTTCTGCTTGGAGATATTGGAAGATCAATTGCGTTGCTTTACCGGTATACGAGTAGAGTTTTTTCATTGTCTTTGTGCGTGCCGTTGGCCACAGCCTCAGAATATATCCACGATTTTGACCGAAGTATGATCGTACATTAAAGCCGTATGTTCGGTAGTGATAAAGAATCTTCGTCAAATTGAGACATCCAGCGATGCTTGAGTGTACGTACAAAGCTGCAAAGATGACTTAAAATTCCCCAGCTGCACCCACGCTAAATGTTTGCAAGAGTGGATCAAATCTCAGCCGCAAAAGACTAACCCAATCGGATCAGAGAGAAACAAAATGTTCGAACTAGTGTTGGCGCTTTGTAATGACAAAAAGGGTAATTTCAACGTAAATTAGAAATGCGTAATGTAAATAAATTTACATTTGTAATTACCGATTTATTAACAACCTAGGGGGGATACGGGAAGAGCGGCAAAAAGCTGATTCTGAGGCTTTTATTGGTCTAAACAGACTCACCGCCGGCTACAGAATGATCACGTAAGGCTTGGCATGAACTTGGCGTATGTACGTCTGTATGTAAATTAATGATCACAATCTTGGTGGTAATTACACTTTACCGTAAATTAGAGGAAATTTTGTAATTACACCAACACTAGAACTTGGAACCTGCTCCAAGTGTCGCGCAACTGCCCAAAGCGGAAAAGCTAGTCTCTGATGGGTCTGGCTTGAGGAGCCCAACCAACAATAAAGATCTGGAGGAACTTGAAGCACTCAAGACAAACGGAATGCCATGATGCAGTGGCAGCCTCAAGCTCTTGAGCCTTGTCTCTTTCTTCTCAGCAAAAGGTATCTACAGACAGCGTTTGCAGTTGCTCCATCTGTTGTCGAACTTGCGATTCATGAACAGCCTAAACAATGGGTCCCGTGTTCAATATTGTGGAGCACGTCCTACCGGGTCAGCACATTCGCGAGTATGTTCATAGCATCAATGGCCCTCAAGAGACTGTTATACAACTTGCGATCAAGCAATATATTCCCAAGGATTGGCCCAGCCCAGTTCCAAGAAATGCAATCACTATCATTGGGACTCACGGGACGGGGTTTCCGAAGGTTTTGTTTCTGCTTTGGTCTTTTTTCGATCCGGGTGAAATCAAGTACTGACAGCTAGAAGGAACTATACGAACCATTATGGGAGGATTTATGTACCAAACTAAAGACAAATTCAATTCCACTCCGTGCAATATGGGTGGCCGACATATCGAATCAAGGTGCAAGCGGCATCTTGAATGAGGATATTCAAGGTGATACGAGTATGTACTCTAATCAATACATCTCCCTCATATCTGCAAACCAAAACCTCTTACTAATAGATCTTCTAGCAAACTGGTTCGATCATTCTCGGGATCTTTTACACATGATCAATCACTTTCGTGAGGAAATGCCTCGACCAATAATTGGCGTCGGACATAGCATGGGATGTGCCCAGCTGTAAGTGCCACTATACCTCTTCAATGCGTCAATGAAGATTTGAATTGACATAGCGTCAAGCGTACACTTGTCTGTTCTTCATCCACGACTTCTATCTACGTTAATTCTATATGAGCCAGTGATCGTCGACAGAGCCGTTCCAGGACCCAATCCCGCAAAATTCGCTGCCATGAAAAGAGATATATGGCCCTCAAGGCAGGAAGCACAGGAAGCCCTGCGTAAGTCACTCCGTAAATGGGACTCTCGTGTAGTTGATCGATACCTTGACTTCGGACTTCGACCAGTACCTACACGGTTATACAATCCTGACACTGATCCGAGCGTGCCCGAAGCTGCTGTTACTTTAACAACATCCAAGCATCAAGAGGCCTGGAGTTACACTATACCGAATCTTGAGCCCGACTCAGCTGGTCTAGACAGACTTCTGCTGCCTGACTGGAATTTTGCCTCGACACGTAATTACATTTACTCTCGACCGGAATGCCATATCGCCGCACAAAATTTGCCTTATATTCGCCCAAGTGTGTTGTGGGTATATGGTGGGAAAAGCTACCTTTCACCTCTCGACGAGCAAGACTCGAAGCTTCATGCTACTGGCACCGGAGTTGGTGGCAGTGGAGGTGTCAAAGAGGGAATGGTTGCCAAGATTGTTTTGGAAAAAGGATCTCACACACTTGTACTAGAAGATGTCGATTGGAGCGCAACGGTCGCCTCTAGTTGGATTCAGAAATGGTACTCGAGGTGGACAGAGGAAGAAGGTTTTTGGGAAAGCTATCGGAGTAAACGCTCAGACGCAGAAATGTTGCGGCTATCTCAACAAGCTTTCAAGGTCTCGCAATTGAGGACTGTAACTGAGAGGACAAAGGTAAAGTTGTGAAGATAATTACAGATTGTCCGGAGCCCGATCTGTTCCTTAGTAGTCAAACATTCAATATGATCCCTCAATGAAAACATTTATCCTCTATATTGCCGATGTTGATAATGGAAGGAATTGACTGTGTATCGAGAATCTAAAGAGAATGGAATAGACAAGTTGCTGTATGTTGCAAATAGCAGTCAGTCTGAAAGTGTAGTAATTCACTACATGATTTGGAAAAACAGAATCGGCGATATTCTTCAGAGATTGCATGAGTCAAAGAGTAGGATGGTACCAGTGTTCTCGGAAATATCTGGAGATGCGGCTGAAACTACCACGAACGGAAACTCAGCACTGCGCAACGCTAGCCTTATTTAGCAGTTCCGTCCACGCACCAGACACTCAGCCCTAACCGATTCAGGCAAAGTCGTGACGAGGGTTCCAGCCCCGATTTTCAAGTCTCAGCTTCCAACAAGATCAATCACTCATTTGAGTCACCAACAAATTATTCCACAGTCTTGTGTCGCTTCATTGAGGTACGTGGTTCGTCTCCGCGGACTCTCCACCCCTCTATCGAGCGGTCATAAACTCTTAGTGACTGCTTCGCGACTATTCTGGGCTATATGGTCTCTCCTTAACCTCCGGTGACTCAAGTAAACAAACATGGTCAACTTAGGGCCTTCCAAGGCTTGTCTGACATGCAAGAGACGTCGAAAGAAGGTTTGTTCGCCCGCGCACATTTCAGTTTTATAAATTTCAGCAGCTAATTGATCCACTCATTATCCCTGTAGTGCGACGAGACTCGTCCGGTATGTGTCCCGGTTCTAATGCGCATGCAGATTATAGACTAGAGCCCACCATATATTTTATAAGGCACGACCCAGTTGACCTCTGAACATAGTCCTGCCTGCGATGTCGCAATTCAAAAAGGACATGTGGAGGCTATGAACACACCGCTCAAGACTATCAGATTCGCCAATACGGCAATAAACAGCAACGGGTCCACGACTCGGTGTTGGGAAAACCAATAGCAAGGAAATGCACTTTACCAAAGAGAGAACTTTTCCCTGGCATGTCGATTCTCCCGCCTGATGCCTGTCCCAAGGAAGTCAAGGTCGAAAAGGCCGATCAATATGCCCTCCAAGCATTCTTTCACGAATATTGTATTCCATCGTCTAATACCAGCATATCTCCGGGCTTTCTGAGGGGTCTTGAACAGAAGTTCTACAATGTTGCACCCGATTCCATGCTTAAGATAGCATGTCAAGCTGTTGCATATGCAAGCACAGGAGTCAGCCTCAATCGCCCATCATTGTCACATCGATCGGCCGTACTGTATCAAGATGTCTTGTCACGATTCACCGTTTCAATGCATGATTCAGGATCAATTGAACGTGAAAACTCCTTATGTGTAGCAATGCTTCTAGGTCTTTACGAGGTAATTATTGCATTCTATCCCTCTTAATGCTTACCACACTTGCAACTAACATTGAAACTAGATCATCGTTGGAAATGAACTGCACCCAGGATACCACAATGCACACGCTAGGGGTGTTGCTGCTTTGCTTGGAATACAAAACTCCCCACTTCACCTAGTCGAAGCGGTGCATCATGGTCATTCAGCCCTGTCATGCAAAGGAGCCAAGGTATTCTTTTCTATTATCTTGTGTCAAGTGAAAACTAAATTGTATTTAGAGAAATACTGATTCGATTTTTACGGCACCGGGCTCATCAATCTACGCTAGGAGGTTGGATGATATTCTCCTTTCGCTCAGCTCGATCTTGAAACGTGCAAATACTCTCTTTGAAGGCTCTCCAGCCTTCCTCGGTGACACACTCTATCAACTACAAAACGAAGCAGTAGATCTGGATCGTGCTTTCTCAACGTGGGAACAGACTAGAGAAAAGTCATTTCATCCAAGCACAGTTTTCCAAATCGAGGATAATCACGGACTACCTTGGTGTTACGTAGGTTTTTGGCCCGGGAAAGTAGACACTTACTTTGATCTTTATACATCTACTGTGTGGAACGTCTACCGCGCCAGTCGCTTAGTGCTGGTTGATTTAATCCTAAAACTGTCAAATGCGCTCAATGACGGCAGAAGTCCAGACGCCGAAAATGAGGTCGCCGCTTCTCTGATTGACGGCATGCTGTCTTCGATTCCTTTTCATCTAATTGAAGACTTGCATGGTTTCTCGCGTGAGGTACATACTTCAACATCGATCAGGAATCCAGGACGAGCAGTAGGTGGATTGTTGCTTATGCACTCGATATCTATAACCTCGCATCTCGATATTGTCAATCGCCCTACACAAAAGTATCTAAAGATGTGCCTGGGATGGATAGCGGAGAATATGGGAATTGGGCAGGCTTCAATCCTGGCTCAAGTACGTTGCCTCTTATTCTACGTCTCTGGGAAAATTGGAGCATCTGCTAATTTACATGATAGGCTCCGAACTTAGATTTTGAGTACCTTTCTGGTAGTTGTATGATTCTTCTGGTTGGTCTACTCGTTTGATAGACTCAATAAACAAATTTTTAACACAACATTCGAGTTTATAAGAAGGTAGAGGTCAATATACATCGGACCCATCTAAGAATTACAAAGTAACAACAATCTTAGTCGCGGAAACACCCTTCATAATCGCATGGATGCCATCCTGAACACAGTCTAATCCCTTTCCAATGATAGTCGGCTTTGGTGCCACCACATATGATCCTGCCTCCAACGCTTTAGGCAAAAAGTCCTCGTAGATTGACTTTCCCAACGAATTTGTAACGAGAAGATCACCGCGGATGTGCTTGATCTCAATACCTTCAGGTGGAGTAGGGAAGCGAGGCTTGGTAGTAGCCACGAATTTGGTTCCTTCGGCTTTCTCGGCAATTTCGAGACAGTGCGGTGTTGCGGAAAAGCCGATGCAGTCGAGAACACCAGCCAGAGTCTTGCCATTTAGGTCGCTGAGGATGTCCTCGGTAATAGTTGGGGAGTTGTAGTCAAACACCACATCTGCGCCTAGGCTTTTGACGTAGTCAAAGTTTTTGGCTGATGCGGTGGTAACAACCTCGTAACCTGCAGCTTTGGCTATTTGAATACCATTACTACCGACACAAGAGGCGCCACCCCAGATAACGAGAGTCTTGCCGATGGGCTTCTGGGCTGGGAACGTAGGCAACTGTAAACCGAGATAATCCTTATGAAAAAGACCTGTCGAAGCCGTCGAGAGACAGAGGGGAAGCACAACCGCATCCTCAAACGCGACATTCGCCGGAATCTCAGACGCCATGTTGGTCGCCACAATAGTATAGTTCTGAAACGCCGCACCTTCTGGTTTTAGATTCCAGAGAACCAAACCGTGACCAATAATGCGGTCACCCTCCTTCCAGCGGGTAACATTTGGTCCAACAGCGACGACTTCTCCTGCGACATCAGTGCCGAGGATCGATGGATACTCAAGTGGGAGATACGCGAACTGCTGGACACTGCCATCGACAGGGTTGATGGCAATGGCGTGGTTTTTGACGAGAACCTCATTCTCCTTTGGGGTCCAGAGAGGAGCTTCTTTGACTTCGAAAGGGACCTTTTTGGCCTCGGTGATCCAGGCGGCGCTGTTGGAAGGCATCTTGAATGGTTGAGAATGTGTGTATCTGGGAAGATATGTGTATGTTGTGAGTCTAGGGAAATGTGAAATAGTGGATCGTCTTAGACAAGACAGCATTCGGAGTCAGGTAAAGATGGAATTATGATTGATGGATGGAATGAATAGAAATCTGGGATGACGGGGTGGAAGGTCCTATTTATACCCTTGAGATGCATCTTGTTGGACGAAAGTATCGGTCGGCACTGCTATAAAACGGATGAGGGATGATATCAGAATGTAAGATCGTTGTATATACACTGTGCTGACAGTTTGAGATTATATGAATCGCGCAACGCTAATCTCGATCTGATAAGAAGGACTCGGATTTCACTTCTCAATCAGGCTAGCGTTGAGCGCTCTTCCCTTCGCGTGTTATCCGCCACGGTGACAACTTATAATATTTAAATAAAAGATCGAGTATTATAGCGTGTATTAGCAGCATACGAGGACTTAGAGATCATGCTGCCAGACTTGTGTCTTCTGTCGACTCGGGCCCTGCATGTTAATTCCGTGCTTGCTAGTTACTGTAAGACGGCAATTACTTTGCCGCGATCAAGTCCGCATTGATCAATTGATTGAGATGTTAAGATTTAGAAGATAAAAAATTGGAAGATGATATATGAGAATTACATCAGAGCAAATCCTTCAAATCGAACCGAAATCTTTCCGAGTCAGTCCTCGCGAGTGTGTTGACCGTCCACTTCCATAGATCCTCCTGTTTGTCCTGATCGTAGCTCACGTCACTCGACTTGATCTGCCTGTTTCCTTCATAGTATTTGCCACTACCAATCTCTTCATCCGACCCAATCACTAATCGAGACAACATTTGCCCAGAGTATTCCGCTGTATGGATGTTTGGTGAAATCAGGAGACGCAGGAGCGGCATGATTCTAGGCAGAACTTTGAGCCACAGGAATTTTTCAAGCCCAGTGGCATCTCGTGCAAGTCCAGTGCCGGGCATAAGACCTGGGTCAAATGCCGCGACCGTCCACTTCTTTCCTGTCTTCTTGTTGATGGCTTCGAATCGTCGGTGGAGGGCATAGCTGTACAACACGTTGGTCAACTTGGTTGTAGCGTAACGCTGACGGCCGTTGTTCTTTAAGGCATCGCCTTTGGGATGAGCGATTTCTTCTGCGGATGAGTAATGGGCATCCGGCAGACCAGACTTCTGAGCTGGATCATGTGTGCCGCTACTGACAATGACCACTCTGGCCGTATCGGCCAAGTGAGGACGCAGAAGAGAAAAAAGAAGAGCATGGCCGATATGACTGATGGCAAAGGTCTTTTCGAATCCATCGCCGGTATACTGTACATCGCCAGGAAGTTGCAGTGCCGCATTGAAGACAAGCGCATAGATTGGAGGGAGCTGACTGGCTTCCCACTCCTCCGCAAAGGATCGTACTTGAGCAAGACTAGACAAATCTAGGGGCAGGAACTTGACGTTCTTCTGGCCGAGTAAGCGATTAATGCTCTCGGCGGAAGAATGAGGATCGGATCGCGATGCTATGACGATTTGATAGTCGGGATACGTTCGAGCAAGATTAATCGCGCATTGATATCCGAGACTGGCGGTTCCGCCTGTGACGAGAACACTTCGATGGAATTTGCTGGGCATTTTCTTGATATGGAGATCCGGCCTTAATTTTCCAGGTAGTTTTGCAGATATCAGGGTTTGTACAGGAATAAGGACGTTGATGTTGGATGGGATGTAGAGAACTTATAATTCTGACTATCGGGAGAAGAAGAGGCTGGATATTTATGCTGCAGCATCTTACGAGCTGCTCGACTTGATTTCAAATCAAAAGGATCGTCACTTCGTCCGTGTACTGGATATGCACCAATGAGACGCACAGTCATAATCTCAGTTGCCTAAATTTGTAGAAATAGATGTCCTTCGAAGAATAAATTCGGGATGTTGATGCTGGAATGCGAAGTCAAAAGCGGTCGGTGCCGTTCCGGTTAGCGCGCCGGCCGCTGGTATAGTGGAGATCTTGGCACTGGGGGGCTACAACGATTGGCTGGAGAGCGGCGACGGTCCCGTTCCGGCATAGCGCATCAATACATGCTCCAGGGTTAGGGTAGTCACGTTGTCCTTGAGTCGAAAGGTGAATAATTTCTGGTTCTATAGGGGCTGATATTCCTTCAATTTCCCATGGCGGCTCTACTATGTACTTCGATGACCGAACTATCTAGCGAAGAGCCCTCTATACATATGCGACGAATCCGGACTATCACCTTAAAGGGCACGCCATTCGATTCGCCACTGAATTCAATGGCCTGTCGTCAAAGTCGTGTAGAAGCATCTTGGCGGAACATATCACTGAGCCATGTCGCTAGCATCCCGACCATCTCCTTCGTGCAACTATGACCGGTGTTGTCCTGTACAAATAGCTTGATATTGCTCGACTGTTTCCTCCTCGCTACCCATTCTTCCGTGTATTTTGCCGGCACCAATGTATCGTATTTCCCATTGCATAGCAGTAAGGGCACATCTGTCGGGAAGCTTTCAGCCACCACCCGGTCTCCATCACGAACCAGCTTGTCGAGGGTGTTTGGCCACATCCGCCGTTGCTGAGGGTTCATCAATTCGTATAACCTCTTATATTCTAGTGAGTCGATATCGGATATATCAGTCTGAATGTTAAGGCGACTGAGAAGTAACGATGTCAAATTTGGTGAGCCGACCACTATTGCGAACCCATGCAGTCGACCCGGAGCTAGAGACGCAATGCGCCATGCAGTGTGACCGCCCAGAGAGATGCCGCCCATAATATTGTATATACGGGCACACGGTGGTAGATATGCTGGTATGAAGTCCATGATCAGTTTGAAGTCTTGTGCAGACCCCTCGATCATAGAGAGAAGGTCTAGCCTAAGACAAAAATTAGGACAATGTGTGAAAACGAGGTATGATTAGTACATCACATACCCGTGATTTTCATTCCCGTCCGCCCAAGTTCGGTTTGCCTGAGGAGAAATCTAAGGGGGGAATGCTGATCAATATCGCAGGATTTAAAACTTGGAGCATGTAGAATATGTTTTTACCTCTCTATCCCCGTGGTTTCTCATATTCATAGTTACAGCAATGAGCTGCGCCCTCTTCCGCCTCCCATCTGTTTGATATCGATGTAGCACTTCATGCGCAACGCCTTCTGTGACTTTATAGGTGCGAGTCCTATTATGGGCAAGATATAGTATAGCAATATTATCATCAACACTGCATTTCAACTCCTCTAAGCCATAAACATAGACTCGGACTCCACCAATCACAAGCTCTTTCTTGCTCGATAATGGCGTGTTAGATGGGAGAGAAAAGCGCGGCTCCATTTCGTGGTAGTTTAATTTTAGGTTGAAAGTTCTCTGCATTCATTCATTGTTATGATGCGAGAACTACATATGATAAATCGTTGTCAAGAGCTTGACAATCCGGCACTTAGCGTCGTGGTTGCAAACCCTAGTCTAATTGCCGAAATTGCCGCGGTGTCAATGATCGGTACTTCGGTACAAGTTTGAAGATAGTCGCTTTAATTGCCCTTTTCTTTGACTTTGATTCGAAATTCCACATTTTTGATCTGTGTGCATCCTCCTTTTGGAGTCATTATTGAATTCCCGAGAATAATTGAGTCTGAACGGGACTGCTTTTTGACGCACATCGAGGTACATGTATAAACTGATCGCTGTGTGCTCGTTTCAATTTTACAAAGCGAAATTTGGAGTCCATGCTTGAACTAAGGCCTGTTGACAGACAGGAAGAAAATTCAAGGTCCAGCTTTATAAGAGATGGATATAATGATTCCTACGAACAGGGAGCCACAATCGGAGCACGAGCCCCGTAGCTAAGACGGGTCTTCATATATCCAGGCAATTGCCGGCTTGCTCATAGTTGGCACCAAGCCTACTAACAGAATGAGCTTCGAAGAAGTTCATTATGATTGGCGTCGCATTGAATGATGCTGGATGATGACCGGCTACCGAATTATCTGAATTTGGAACCGTACTTGGCCAGTCATGCCCAATCACAGAATCGTAAACAAGCCCAACAAGACCATCGCCAAAACTGTACATCACAGTGTCAGTGGCCAATGGTTTTGTAATGTTGTGAGCAGGTAGATCATCTCTTGCTGCCCATTCCTGGATAAAGTGTGGTATAGATGGCAAGCACTCGTCCTTTCGTTCCCCGCCCGCATATGCGATTGTGGTGTCATTACCTCCGTGGAACGCGAGGACAGGTATATCCTTTCTTCCTGGAGAGCACGGAATTGGAACGGTGTCCGGGTTACAAGTTTCACTGTCAACATAATACGCCCCGGAGACGGGGGCAAAGACCGAGAACCGAAGAGAAAGGTCTGAATCACAAGCTAATATGTTGCAAAATCCAGCACCATCCGATTTTCCAGTCGTCCAAACTCGACCTTGGTCGATGCAATAACGGCTCTCAACTTGATTCAAAATGTCCGTGGTAAATTGAATGTCGTTTGTTGTGTCATTTGGAACACCTTGCCATTTTTCCTGGGTCAGTGTTAGTCGTGTACGTCCTACTAATGGCATCAGCTACTTACATTGATCCCTTGGGGGTAGACTACCAAAGCATGTGTATTGAATTCAGGGCTGGTCAACTCATCGAGTTCCAGTTGATCCTCTGCCGTCCTATCGCCTCCATGATACGAGAAGATGACCGGAGTCTCAGCATCTGATGAATAGCCGGGGGGAATAAAAATCAGGTAGCTACGTTCCAGTCCAGTGCTGGTTATAGTGACGTTATAAGTGCCTTTTTTTGCCTGACCGGATGGTAGATTCTTTCCACAACCGTTTGCGCGTATGCTGACTGGACTTGAGCACACTGATAACACCAGCGCGAGCAACCAGGTAGTCACTTTAGCATGGCCAAACATGATTCAAAGATGGAACACAGGAAGAACGACGGGGCTTAGAAAATTATAGAAGAAATGAGGGCAAGTATGACTTGAGACTAGGTTCTGATTGTGGCATTTGATATTCAACAAGTATGAAGTATGAAGACTGAAGAGGCTCATACTCAGTATTTATACATTCGGAATGTCCCAACCTCCTTGCTTGACACATACCTAGGTACCGACGCACTGTATTAGTTTCAAGCCGACATCCATGACAGAGTGACAGACATAATGTAATTACCGCAGAAAAGTATCAGAAATTCACTAGTATTGTACTTTGACTGTAATATGCTAGTGGCCATGTCCCGGCAAAAAGCAAATAACTCTATGACAGCTCACAGCATAATCGTCGGTAAGTCCTATCCAGCAGCTGGTTAAACTTTCAGTGATGGTCTAATTCTTAATTCTGAAGGTCATTCGCCCCAGTTTCACCGTGTTTTCACTAATTTGATACGTATATGGGATGCGGGGAACATTGATTTATGCGGGGATATTCATCCGCTAAATTATACTAATGTACATGTAGGCCCATATAAATGAGGGAAATGAGTTTCTGCCAAGTTTACCGCAGTTCGCCGGTGAATAAGATGGTAGGTGCCTGCTATAGTTATTGTTCGGCCGCTTTCTTTTATCTCGAAGGATGTCCTTCAATGTACTGTACCGGCTTGATTATGAAAGTCTCTCATACTCTGGCATTCCGTGATCCAGTAAAGTCGAATCTAGATAAGCAAGGTTTGAAAGGGTTAACCACAATTCATTGGTTATAGCTATGTAACAATTTTAATGCTTGATTATAGGACATATCTGAATTGCTTGTTCTCCATATCAGTCAAGTCCTCGTCAAGAGAATGATGTATGCTTCCAATGCCGTTAATTCTATTGCGACGGGCGTTCTCAATCCTCAAGAGAAAATATGTGCCAAAGACAACAACCATTACCAAACATAGGCAAACAAAACTGCCAATGAAACCAGCACGGTAAAGAGGACCCGGGGAAGCTCCAAAGATCAAGGGACCAATGATGTTGCCAATGCAATAACCGACAAAAGTAGATGCACTTGTAGTTGCTTTCTCTGTATCATGGATTCAAAATTAGACAGCGGCTTCCGATAGACACCGCAATGAGTCAGTGGGGTAAAACTTACTGGTATGTCCGGCGATGTTGGATGCAGCCAAAGAGACAGCCAATCCACCGGATGCGACCTGTACGGCAATGAGAAATATTCCAGCAAACAACAACCCTCTATTATCTCGTGGACCCAACCAGCAAATTAAGGTCCCGACGATTGATATCATATCACAGATTCCGATGCATAGATACCTGGTGTTTGTGAACTTCCTGCTCACATAACTGACCAGGAGAATACTCAGAGCCGTGATAGCTCCGATGGGACACGTAAGAGCCAGAGATTCAAAATGACTGAAACCGAACCCGTTGATCACAATCGTTCCGAATGTGCCGATGGCACCAGAGGGAACCCCGGTAAGGAGGATAAGCAAACTACAGCTGTACATTTTGTAATCTCGAAATGCTTCAAGGAACTGCGATCTGTTGAAGCTATGGGTGATAGTACCAGCCTTGTTCCGTTCCAAGCGTTGGATGGCAAGCTCCCTCTCAGCATCAGTTAAGCCCTTGGTCTCCATCGGGCTGTCGGGGAGTCCAAAGAAGAGAACTATCGACCACAGAGTCGTGACAGCGCCTAGAATCAGGAACATCGGTTTCCAGGATGCTAGGGGTCCATGTATCTGCCCAAGCCCATAGTTGATTAGAGGCGATATAGCGGTGGCAACCCCAACGCAAGAGTACCAAAGACCAGTTCGTAGACCCTGTTCTTCCCTCGTCCACCAAAATGTGACCAGAACAGTGAAAGTTGGAGCCACTGCGGATTCCAGGATGCCTAAAACAAGACGGTTGACAATAATGCCACCGTAATTTATACAACCCGCGGTTGACATGACCACAATGCCCCAGAGAAAAGTAGCACCAGAAATGACACGTGAAATGGAAAATCGTTGGGCTAGGTATGACATCGGGTACGTGCCAATAACATAGCCAACATAAAAAATCATAGAAGCATTGGAATACTTTTTATTATTGGTAATCGGTGTCCCATTCGCCTCATATCCAATCACTGTAGTCAAGCCCAAATCGGCGTTGAGGTCGAACTGAGTTGCTGCACTCAAAATTCCTTTGTCATAGCTTTGCAGCATATATGTAAACATCATGAGAGGGACGATCCTTTTGTGTTTGGTGATGATTTAGTTAGGAGACTCGAAAGAGTTTTGAAGAAAGAGTTCGTACCAGAGATCCAGCTTTCGTACGAGTTTGCGTTCTTCCTCATGAGTGAAGACCTTGAGTGCCTTCTCCTTCCCCATATTTTCGACTGTTTCGACTGCAGGCATAATGGTGTCTTTCGCTGGTCCACCCTGCAGTTCAAGGCTCTCAAATCGATCGTTTACGACCATAGTGACTTATCTGGCATTTGTCCGACAATTTTAACTGTTTTCAGGCAAGCAGTGAGCATTCAAACTCCATGAACAAATACATGAACCTCCTTCCCTCTTATATGTACTACCTTTCATTAGGTAGCCCTCCGGTAGATTTTCGATGCCATGAACAGACCACATGTTGTTCGCGCTACGACATGGCCGGCTATTTACCGAAACATCCGTAGTGTATCCTCAGCTCTGCTCGAAAATCAGCAGCCATTGCAGTACGAAGTACAAAATTAGGTTTGCTTTAACATTGTCAGCTTTATCAGCTTACGACCAACTGCATACCCAGACTGTGGGAGAAACAAAGTCTGCACAAAAGAGCCGAATTAACCGAGTTTACCGACAGAAAACGCGGGGTTCTTTCTCCACATATCCAGTTTAAATAATTGCCGTGACCCTCCCCAGATTCCCGACCTTCTGGTTCCTCTTTTACCGCGGCAAAGAGAGGGAATCGACCATAGACTGGTGAATTGATAACATAGAGCTATACTGGATGGATAGAGCTACCTCTCAGGTTGATAGCTCTGCCACGAGCAACAGCTCCAGAAGAGTTCAGCGATTACGTTCCAAAGTTGCATGCCAAGTGTGTCATCATCGCAAGGTACGCTGCGATGTGTCGCAAACAGGCTCTCCCTGTTCAAATTGCCAGTATGAGAGCGGTGTTTGTCAAGTACTGCCACGCAAAAAACATCGGTAAGATACAGCGTAGCAACATGAACTGCTGTGTTATACTGACTAGGGTTGAGACCACGCCGCCCACGTACTACTGCTCCGCGCAATGTTGCCGAGTCAAATATAGCCGATGATACTCCCGATGACTTACAAGGCCCGGTCCACCAAGAAGAGTTTTTACCGGATGATAGTCCATCCTCCTATATTGGTAAACCTCGATCCGTGGCAAATGTTGACGAGAAGGTCTGAATAACGTTTCCTCGCAGGCGACCAGCGTGGCCCGCGTTACTCAGTCTACGATCTTTGCCATCCAGGCACCCCTCAAGATGCACAGCTCCCTACAGCTCCACGGACACCCAAAACCGATGCCCATAAGCCACATGAACTAGAACTGATTCGAGCCAATGGGGGCTTTGTGACCCTGCCTAAGGATGTTCCAGACGAAATCATCCGGTGCTATTTTCGCCACGTACACTTCCTGATACCCGTCCTCAACGCGAAGGAGTTTCTGGATGAGTACTATTATAATGGCTTCCAGAACATCAACCCTCTACTCATGTGGAGCATATGTCTAGCGTCTGCCAATGTAAGAACAATTGCATACCAGCTAAATACTACGTCAAATCTAGCGGCTAATCTCAATCACAGTTTTTAGACGAGAAAACTCTGCAGAAAACGGGCTTTGCGTCTAGAAAAGCAATGAAAGAAGCCATGTATGGACGAGCAAAAGTAGGTCGTAGCAAACAGATATTCAAAAAAAAAATCGACTGATCATCATGGTGGTCTATCAGTGTCTATATGACCTAGACCGTGGTACAGATAAGCTGATACTTATACAATCCGTACTACTCTTGAGCTTTTGGTATACCGATCCTCAAGACCATACTGGGGCTTGGTACTGGGTTGGTATTGCCATATCTCTTGCTCAAAGCATCGGTATACACCGCGACCCACAATTTACACACAATGTAATGCCTATCGAGTCACGACCTCTTGTTTGTCGAATTTGGTGGTCGTGCGTGATACGCGACCGCTGGCTTTCGCTTGCTAAAGGTCGCCCTATGCGAATTCATGATGAAGATTGTGACGTTCCAATGCCATGCGCAGAAGATATCTTTCATGAACTGTATGCCATGGATTCAGAAATTCGAGATGTGTTTGTTCCAAGTCAGCCTGATTTGTTAGCGGAGACATGGATTGGTCTCATGAAGACCAGCTTCTATCTCGGACAGATTCTACGAATCTATTATCGCGTCAGAGGTCCGAAGCCGTCTACACAGGAAATCGAAAAGCTAGCGAGCGATTTACATTCGGTTGCGCAGATGGACGTCCCGCAAGCAATCACGGATGACCTTGTCCTTATCCACAAATACCACCTGGATCTTTTTTACCAGTATGTGTTCTGTATCTGTACTTTCTGATATTGGATGTTCATTGGCATGGCCTCAGAATTATTCAATATCATTCATAGTCCTTACCAATACTGACTTTTAATTTAGGGGCACGCTAGTCGTCTTATATCGGCCATACGTTCTTAGTGTAAATGTTGAACTTGCGCCAGACGACAATGCTTCATGGCAGGAAATCGCAAAACAACGCGCTCGAGCTGCAGCATCGGCAACGAATATGACATTAGAAAACATAATACAGCTAAATGTTTTGAACGTGATCAAGCCAATGATGTAAGAAGTGATCTCCAGCCCAACGAACAAGTTGGATGTTACTAATCCGCTTTTAAAAGAATTACGGCACTGATCCCAACTATGCAAATTCACTTACACGACTCTCGCGCAACGAACGCTCTCCAAAGTGGCCTAGCAAACAACAAATTGCAGCTGTGCATGCTGTTCCTTGCAAACATTAGTGACACTTACTGGAGCGCAGGGGTGATGTATCGGCTATTCCAACGTGCTCAAAACATATTGGAAGCGATGAGATATACAAATAGTAGCAACGGAACGAAATCAAAGAGGCCACCCGTACTTCCACGACAAAATAACGTGGTTAAGCCTTACATGCCTCCTGAAACTATCGACAATAATACGCCATCCATATCACATTCCAATTGTTACGAACCTGCCCGACTCGAACACACATGGCCTAATCAAGAAGGTATAAGTATAAATGCGATTGATCAATTGTTGAATACTGACTTTGCTCTCCGTGATGACAATTATGATGCCCTATTTTCCGGCTTCGGTCTTGATGGGCTAGGCCACGATCAACTATTTCTCAGGGCCCAGAGCGAGAACCGTCAGGATATGGTCCCATAGCTCAAATATTCGCCAAATATTACCGTAGACCTAGAATGAAGAAATGATTATTGAATAAGTTCTTTTGGGATTTCGAATTCATTAGAGCTAGGGCTATTTGAGTATAAAACCCTACTAGGCTCAATAGGGCTAGAGTAAGCACCTGACCCTGGCTGGCCATGTGATTTGCTCAAAACTAGATCACTTGATACGGCGTTCCCACACGGCAGATCTCCTCTCCGATGGCGTACCCAGGCATCACCCCGGTCATTGAGACCCGGCTTCTAACATTCCTCTGAGCGATATGTCTTCAACTGAGCTTTTTCATTATTCGGAAGCTCACCAAGTCCTCATTTGTATCCCCTGTCGTTACGCCGTGCAGCCAAAGGCTATAATCCGTCATCTCAAGGATATTCATCATCTATCTAGTGACAAACGCCGACAGCTCGTTAAGTATAAGGATACTTTACGCCTGAAGAATCCAGAAGAAGTGCACCCTCCTTTCCCGCAGGACTTTCCGGTGTCCTACCTACCGATCGAGAAAGGATGGCAATGCCAATTCGCAGGCTGCGATTATCTATGCGTCTCAAAAAAGCGCATGGAGACTCACTGGCCTGCAGAGCATGGCCGCAAGGGTGTGTCCACCCGCGATTGGAGTTCTACGTCAGTACAGACGTTCTTCCGGGGTAATATGCTCAAGTACTTCAGTAAAGATTCCAGATCTCGCATTGCCGCTGTCCAAATCACTCCTACAAAGCGTCTGGAACCTATGGTCTCAAACACTCGAGACGAGACCATATCCCCATCTGAGTTGCAGTGTATCAGCATAATACAGCAAAAGTACAATCTGGACTCGGTAGACTGTTGGATATTAACCCAATATTTGGTTTCCGCTTACAAGAGCTTCACAAACGATGAGGAAACCGAACATATCTGGAAAGATATTGTTCCGGATCTCGCATACAGTAATAAATTCCTACTACATGGGCTCCTTGCTTGCACGGCTCAATATATGATCCATATGAATTATCCACAACGACAAGAGCTCATCCTAAGAGCTTGTTCACATCAAGATCGTGCTCTCCCAGCTTTTCGTGAAGCAATCGATAATCCGACAAACAACAACTGCGACGCCATTATGACATTTTCGTACTTGTTGGTCGTTTACACATTTGCCACCTCTTCCGCCAATTCATCCGACTCTCTTCTTTTTGTCGCAAATAGTGTAAAATACTCCGAAGAGGATTCTATAGTGCCTCTATGGCTTGTCTTTCTTCGGGATGGCTGTGCGATGCTTTGCGATGTATGGGATCTTATTGAAAATGGTCCTCTTGCCGTTTTAACTGCCGCCTGGGAGTCGGAAGTTTACGATGGCAATGATCTCCCATACTTGACGCATTTTTTGAATGTCGCCTTTAAAAGGAATTCCTGGTCAAACGACGAAGTACGAATATATGGCAATGCATCTTTATTGCTGGCAAGGTGCTTTGCTACCATCGAACGTCAGCAAAACGACTCTTGGGCAACTACCTGGAGAATCCTAGGATTATGGCCTATGCGTGTAGAGTCTGAGTTTATGACCCTTCTTTACAACCGCCACCCGGGGGGTCTGGTACTTCTAGCATATTACTGCATAATTCTCAAGAGCATGGAGCGTTATTGGTATTACGAAGGAGGAGCGGCAAAGCTAATGCTATCGATTCTGAGTGTCCTAGAAGAGAGCTGGCATGATTTCATCCGAGAACCGATACGCTTAGTCCTCGGGAAAGCATCTTCCGGACAAAATGATGAATATCTTTTTGACGCAGATGGATGATATTCGATATAATCAAGTCAGCCTTAGAGGGTTTCTATTCCGATCCAGCCCCGGATCTAAGCATTGAGCGTTGTATCAACTGCCTTGGAAATGCCGTGGGAGCTATTAATTCGATCCCAGCTCTAATTGGCGTTCGTCCACATGAGCTAGTGCTAGTGATAGCTGGTGCATCAGATCTGGGCAACACCGGTAGAACCGGTTTACCCGAGCTGGAACACCACCTACAAGCCCCAGCTCCCCATCTTGTCCAATTTCCCCAAAAGGACCTACAGCTTATGTGGGGTTCTCTTGGAATTCTGATTCATATTGACTTCAACTCCACCACGCTAATCTCTCAATCGATCAGTACGTTCATTATGGGACATTTTCTAGCGTCCGGTGTCTGCTATATGTGATGCCCCACAATGGGTCTCTCTCCCCAGATTACCCCAGAATCTCCAACGTTACTCCGTGTCTATGCCAAGCTCAGTCTAGGCAAATGACGTGGAGCACTGGGATGTCAGTATATTACTGTACCTTAACCCGGGGTTGTGGATATGCATCGTAGACTCACACGACAGCTTCCTTACACCCCTGTCAGTGTCTGAACAACCAGCGAAAATTCACAATGGGTCTCGGTGTGCTAGGCGACAGCCATCTGGAACATGTTCCTGGAACAGCACTATTGACCGATGTTCAAGGCATCAACACATCGCCGCTACGGCATGCCAAAGGTAGCTCCGATATCTTGCTCGTTCCTCAACCGTCAAACAGTCCTAATGATCCCCTCAATTGGCCACTATGGAAGAAGGACTTGATGCTTTTCTTGATTTGCATAGATACGGCAGTTGTCGGTGCCTGGGTAGTTTTTCATCTTGCATTTTGTGCTCTCCTCCACGATAAATGGGGACATTAGTCTAACTATCATTCAGGGCCCTATGATTACGCCTGGTTATACCTTGATGGCCAAACAATTCAACATGTCGTACAATTCCCTCAATGGTGGATTAGGATGGGGATTGTTTGTTATTGCATTCTCATGCTTCATCACACAGTCAATGGCCGTTGTCTGGGGGCGGCGACCTATTTTTCTCCTGGGCAATCTGTTGTTATTCATCAGCAGCACCTGGGGATATTTCGCAAACTCGTACAAGTCTCTCCTGGCAGCGCGTCTAGTGGGATGCATTGGAATGTCGCCTTTTGAAGTGTACGACTTCAATCTCAGTAATTCAACAGACATAGCTAATGAATCGCTTAATGCAGGCTAGTCACGTCGACCATTGCTGATATGTATTTCGTGCACCAACGCGGCGTCCGTTTAGCGGCATGGGGCCTATGCCTCTCAATTGGCGTCGGTGGTGGAACCATTATCTCAGGATATATCATTCAAGACCTCGGTTGGAACTGGACCTATGGAATTTGCGCCATAATGTACGGTGTTTGGATCGTAGTGCTATTCTTCTTCTGCCCCGAGACCGCCTACCGCCGACCCTCGAGTTTCGACACTGACTTGGGAACAGAAGATAAGATAACTCAAGCTATAGATGACAGCAAAGCGGAGGCAACCAATGTTGAAGATATCGAGACAGGTGCATCTTTGACCGATATTGCTGAATCCAAACATAGCTACTGGTATGACTTGAAAGTCTATCATGGTCGCGTTTGTGACGATTCGTTCTTCAAAGTTCTTGCCAGGCCTATTATGATGCTGATCTTCCCACAAGTTATCTTCTCATTCGTCGCATACGGATTGACTTCCTCTTGGCTTATTGTCGTAGGAAGTATGCTCGCAGAGTTGTTCATGGCTCCCCCATACAACTTTTCGGTCTCGGGAGTTGGCTTGGTGTCGATATCGCCTCTGATCGGAGCAATTGTCGGTGCTTTCATCTCCGGGCCTACAGCTGATAAGGCCATCACCTATATGAGCCGGAAGAATGGCGGTGTGTATGAACCAGAGTTCCGCCTGGTTATCATCATAGTGCCACTTATCCTTGGTGGCATGTCATTCTTCGGCTTTGGTATATCCTTACAAAATGAAGATCCATGGATCGGTCCGGTTTTCTTTTACGGTCTGCAATATTTCAGTGTCGGATTTATGACCATTGCGGTGTACGGATATCTGACCGATTGCCATCGAGACAAGGCTCCGGAAGCCTTTGCATCGATCAACCTGAGAAACGTCTATTCTTTCGGCATGAATTATTTCGTGGCATCTTGGATTTCTTCACAGGGCCCCCGGGAGGTATTTTCCATTATTGGTGGTATTCATGTTTTCATTTGTCTTATGGCAATACCCATGTATATCTTTGGCAAGCGATGCCGCAGCTGGACTAGTAGGGTGCCCATCTTCCAGAAAGTTATGCGTGCATAATAAAC
Source organism: Talaromyces ruber (assembly GCA_022813215.1). NCBI lineage: Eukaryota > Fungi > Ascomycota > Eurotiomycetes > Eurotiales > Trichocomaceae > Talaromyces > Talaromyces ruber. The sequence continues at coordinate 105,099 of JAKLMW010000011.1, read as the reverse complement.
CGATAGAGCCAGTCTATGGGGTCTTATCAGCCTCTGATGGTTCAAAGAATGCCTTTCAGCTAAAACTCATCAGAATTAATTCTCGACAGAAGAATTCTGTATTGCCCGAGATTGACTTGCCCTTCCTCTCTTCTGTCACTGTTGGAGCTCAACAGCCAAGGTAAAAGGTTCAAAGGAATAATTTCGACCGGTAAGATCCGTCGAATATCTTGTTTAGCGTGAACAATTCTATCTTCATTTGAGTAAAGAGATAATGGTATGCTTTACCTGGGTTATAATAAATTATTTGGTGAAGTGAAGCCCTATGGTATATCAAAGCCTCTTCACATCCATGGATGTCACATTTAGATGGTAAAATCACTCTCCATTACTATTTAACCAAAATACCAAACAATAATGGCTCTGACATACTAGTTGACATCCACAGGCTGCAATATACTGCATCGGACCACGAGGAATTTTGCACTCAACCTCATCCGAGGCTATTATCTTCAACCACATCAGTTGAGAAGAGATACATGGACCAGCGCAAATGTTTTAGAACATAACATTAACAACAAGACCTTTAAAAAATTGACAAGGTAATGTTATCCTTCATCGACAGCAAAACTGAGCAATCAGATAGGTAACACCGAAGCATTGGCGACGAAGATGAAAGAAGCGGAACGAAATATGGTATATTCTCAAATCGAATATACAAAATCATAATACCAAGCCTGTTTGGAGGACTTCAGACCAGTGGTAAGAGTTAGTGTTGGGTTAGGGCGTATGAGTCAGATAAGTTTGACGTCCACTACAAACGATAGAGCGCCTATAAGTATGAGTCCAGAGTATCCTCACGTTAATATTTTTCTTGAAATAATGAGAATAGTTTTCTGGTTAGCTGAGAATTCTGAAAATTGATCGTCCGAACTCGATTATTTTTGTCCTTCTACCATCTGCAGCCAGCTGAACCTCAGTTCAAAAAGACTTGCGGCATTTTCTTCGAGTCTTGCGTTGCGATGGGTTTTGATCACCATTGGCTGGTATTCTCGAGAGTAGAGCGAACCGGACAGTGATTCACACATGCATACACACAACTCGATAAAGAAGACCGTTTGATCAACATCGAGGGAGGAGTTAATTCGGGGCAAATTTACTCCAGCCCGAAGCCCTAACCGAGCATTCTCAGAGCGACGTAATCATGATCAAAAGTCCGAGCGCGGGACACCAAACCTTGAACAAATAGTACTACTACACTTATCTACCCAGTAATCCAGTTTGGAAATCTGAATATGTTCATATTGTCTGATGTTCTGCTTAGGTAGATTCAAATAGCACAAACACGAAGCATAAAACAACAAATTATTCATGACTTGCATAGTTTCATTGGAATCTTTATAGTTTTCGATGCCACTCCAAGCAAACACGATGTGGAGACGCAACTATCTTGGAAACTACTCAATTAAAGACGGTGGCCAGGAGCAAACTGCTTCTGCTTCAAGTCAAAGCGGTCCAAGTTCATCACCTTGTCCCAGGCAGCCACAAAGTCCTTGACAAACTTCTCCTGGCTATCAGAGCTACCGTAAACCTCGGCCACAGCACGCAGCTCGGCATTGGAGCCGAAGACGAGATCGTTACGAGTGGCAGTCCACTTCTTGGCGCCAGTTTTGCGGTCTGTGCCCTCATAGAGGTCGACGCTACCAGCGGACTTCCAGGCGGTGTTCGTGTCCAAGAGGTTGACGAAGAAGTCGTTGGTCAATTGGCCAGGTCGCTTAGTGAAGACACCGTGAGCGGATCCGTCGTAGTTGGTGTTGAGAGCACGGAGACCGCCGACGAGAACCGTCAACTCAGGCGCAGTGAGGGTCAGAAGCTGTGCCTTGTCAACGAGCCATTCCTCGGCGCGAACGCGAGACGTGGATGAGCCGAAGTTGCGGAAACCATCGGCATTGGGCTCCATATCACTGAAGGATTGGACGTCAGTCTGTTCCTGGGAAGCGTCTGTACGACCAGGTGTGAAAGGCACTGTGATGGCAAATCCAGCGTCTTGAGCGGCCTTCTCGACGGCAGCGGAACCGGCGAGAACAATCAAGTCTGCAATGGAAACCTTCTTCCCTCCAGACTGGGACTCGTTGAACTGTTTCTGTACGGTTTCGAGCACAGAAAGGGTCTCAGACAGCCACGGCTGGTTGTTGACTGCCCACTCACGTTGAGGTGAAAGACGAATGCGAGCACCGTTGGCACCACCACGCTTGTCGCTGCCTCTGAAGGTAGAAGCCGATGCCCAGGCAGTGGAGATCAGGCTGGATGGCTTGACGCCTGTGGCGAGGATGTGTTGCTTCAAAGCCGAAATATCATCATTGTTGATGAGGGGATGGTTGACGGCAGGAACAGGATCTTGCCAGGAAAGAACCTCTGCAGGCACTTCAGGACCAAGGTAAAGGGCTCGTGGGCCAAGGTCACGGTGCAGCAGCTTGAACCAGGCACGAGCAAAGGCATCAGCAAACTGGTCAGGGTGCTCCAAGAAGCGACGAGAGATCTTCTCGTAGATTGGGTCATAGCGAAGGGAAAGATCGGTGGTGAGCATCTGAGGCTTGTGCTTCTTGGATGGATCATAGGCATCGGGGATAATGTCTTCTGCATCTTTTGCGACCCACTGATTGGCACCAGCAGGACTCTTGGTGAGTTCCCAGTCATAGCGGAACAGGTACTCCAAATAATTGTTGCTCCATTTGGTAGGAGTCTTGGTCCAGGTGACTTCGATACCGCTGGTTGTGGTATCAGGACCCTTTCCGGATCCGTGACTGTTGCTCCAACCCAAACCCTGTTGGCTAATGTCTGCAGCTTCTGGTTCGGGACCAACCTTGTCTGATGGACCGGCACCGTGTGTCTTACCGAACGTGTGGCCACCAGCAATGAGGGCAACGGTCTCTTCATCGTTCATGGCCATACGACCAAAGGTCGTACGGATATCTCTGGCAGCAGCGACAGGGTCGGGGTTCCCATCAGGACCTTCAGGATTGACATAGATCAAACCCATGTGGGCAGAAGCAAGTGGCTTGTCCAATTCACGGGTGTGGATGTCCTGAGAACCATGCTTGTCGCCAGAGACGACACCCTTACCCTCAACACCTCCCTGGCCACCGGAGTAGCGAACATCATTTCCTAGCCAGGTGGTCTCGCCGCCCCAGTTGACTGCCTCATCTACTTCCCAAGTGTCGGCACGGCCACCAGCAAAACCGAAGGTCTTGAAACCCATGGACTCGAGGGCGACGTTACCAGTAAGCAATAGCAGATCGGCCCACGAGATCTTGTTTCCGTATTTCTGCTTTATGGGCCACAACAAACGACGGGCCTTGTCGAGACTGACGTTGTCGGGCCAGCTGTTGAGGGGAGCAAAACGTTGTTGACCCTGGCCACCACCACCTCGACCGTCGAAGACGCGGTAGGTACCGGCACTATGCCAAGCCATACGAATGAAGAGACCACCGTAGTGGCCAAAGTCAGCGGGCCACCAGTCCTGGGAGTCAGTCATCAGGTCCTGGATGTCTTTCTTAAGGCCATAGTAGTCGAGGCTGTTGAATGCGGCGGCATAGTCGAATTCCTCGCCGAGAGGGTTGGATACGGGGTTGTGTTGACGGAGGATGTTGAGCCTCAAGCGGTCTGGCCACCAGTCGCGGACGCTGGTACCAGCACCAGCGACATTGGCTCTCAATACACGCTGGTGAGCGGGACACTGGCTCTCACCCATCTTATTTGTCTGTTCTTGGAATGTGATACTTCACTCGATAGTGAGGATAGGAGTACGCGTTGCACAAGGTGAAGAAATACAGACAAGCGAAGAGGGGAGAAGTGGCGGGGAGACGGGCATTAAATAGTACTAGACGCTGACAATTCGGCAGGTGGGGGGAGGCGGAGGGGGTGAGGGGAGAAGGAAGGAAGAAAAGAACCAAGCAAGGAAGGTAGCCACCCGGCGTGACAAACAGACAGAAGGTTCGCTCCTGCTTCATCCAATGCGCAAATCACCTGATCCACAGGAGCGTTTGCACGTGAATCGAGCCAATTGGGTTGTGTGATTGGCACCACGTATTGCACAATTCCTTTGCGCCTGGAATGCGATCTCCACGATATAAGCAGACAACCATTGAATGCCAGGTCTCTATCCGCTCCTACCTTACATACATATATTACACTCTGCGTGGCATGACCTGTGATACATTGTTTACACTAACTGCAAGACATTCCACAGCTGAAGCTGTCCCGAAACAGCCATCAACTGATTCAGTCTGAAGGTCCTCGTTATGTACGTTCCAGTGGAGGTTCTTGTCTGGCGGGACGGACTCACCCCGCAAAGAGCCACAGACTCACTCCGTCAACTCCGTCGGCGTGCGGGGCGGCCGGTCTCGTCCCCATCAAATTACTAATTCTTGGCAGCCTGAGGCATTTACGGTGACTAAGGGCCATCATCGACTCGTTCATTGGCCAGGTCTAGATTCAATCGTGTGACTAAGCGGGCAGTCCTCTGGATTGAAGCGTGGCGTCATCGACTTCGGCAATTGCCGTTCCAACTTTGCCCCGGCGCGTTTGGAGTGCGTACGACAATCAATTAATTAGTCAGCAATCTGGAGTCTGCTTGGCAACGCTTTTCGATTCTCTACAGCACATAGCATCTACCGTGCTCTTTTACCGTTCGATCTAATGCGATGCCTCTTCCAGACTAGTTTCCAACTCCTTCTCCAGTACGCGTTTGATCGACAGCATCACCTCGCGCACCTCCTCCGCATCGTGGAACGCCGCATTGTATTCGGTCGACAACGTCAATTCGCCCTTCCACGTCCAAACATACAACATGGTCTGACGCGTATTCATACTGACACCAAACGTAAATGTCTCGACATCGGCCGCTTCGCCGTATTTTCCGCTGAAGTACTTTTCTACTACGCCGAGGCTGTTGATGGAAATACCGCTGGGAAGACCGGGAGGGGGACGCGTGTTCCCATTGGTAGCCGGCGCCGGTGCCGGTGCCCCGCCTGATGCTGCTGCCGGTGCAGGTTGTGGCTTGAAGAGCGCTTCTGCATGGTACTTGTAGATGGGCCGCAGACATTCAATAAGCTTTGGATCGTATCGAGTCTTATAATACTCGACCAGGTAGGATGTTCGCTCGGCAAAGGTGGCGTGTCGAGAGACTCGAGGTGTGATGCTGCCGGCATAGGTCTGCAGTGCATGTCCATCTCCATTGTATGGCGCCTTCAGGTAGTTGCGCAAGTTGACTGGCATGACAGTGACATAATCATTTTCTCGCGATTCAGGTAAGCCCATGGCAAATACGGTCTCGGCTAGAGCGGCGTGAATAGCAGCAGTCACGGTGATGCTCCGGGCTTTGCATGCAGCAATTGCCTTTTGGGTGCTCTCCCGTGTGAAGATCAGAGCCTCTCGCTTGGGACTTGCAGGGAGTGTCATGGCGTCCCCCCTGTAAGGCATACCACCCATCTGTATGGCGTTTCGGTGATGCGCGGCAATGTGGTCCGCAGCCACTTTATCCATCTCCGGTGTCGACACTTTAGGCGATCCTGCTGCATCTTCCAAGCTCGGAGAAATCTTCTGGATCTCATCAGCAGATGGCACCTCTGGCAGATCCTCTTTGGACGGGTGGGCAAGATGGTGGAACAATCGGTCGGTAACCATCCATGATCCCATGGCGTCGATGCGCCAGTGGGAGATAAAGAATAGAATCTCTGATGTGGCTGGGAGATAGTAGAGACTTGGGACTTCCTGCAGAGACACGGCTTCAGAGATGATCTCATCTGCTGTTCTGTTTGTTTCTACAAAGAATGTCTCGTCTAGCCATTTCTGCGTTGACTCCGCGGTCGGAGTCGTGTAAGTTTTCTTGAATCCGTCCTTTGGTGCCACAACCATGCCAGGAAACTCATATCGAAGTGCTTTCCATGCTTGACGCAGAGCAGTCTCCTTGTCGGTTGGTCCATTGTAACCAGGTCCCAAGTTGAAGCGGCAGATTGTGTGCAGTCTCCAGTGCTCGCGTTTGAGCGGCGCAAACACCGTTGCGGTTTTGCGGTATACGGTTTCTGCACCATCCAAGCTAGCTTCATACACTCCTGGTGCCGTCTCAGTCCAGGTGGTAGTCATTCTGTGTTTGTCCGTAGTACCTTTTTGTCGCCGACTTTGGGTCTCTCTGTGCTGGTCCTTCTAATTTTTTAACGATGCTACGTTTTCGATCATGAAAGGGTAAAGAAATGTAATGTTGGTCTACAACCACAGACATAGGCTATATAGCTTTCATCAGTTGAAATTTTGTTGAGCTTGGATTCCATACTTACGCCAATGGTTTATGTATATTTGCAGCCCCAATATTCAAGGGCAATGCTCTTGGGGATTGGTCTTAGTGAAACGCTTTAAATAAGTATAGAGTAGCCCAAGAAACTCCGACCGACAATAAATTTTCGATAGAAGATTTTGTGCATTTGTACTTATCCGATACTGCATCTGACTGGATCTTCGCCCACAAGCTCTTTTCCAGGTAGAATATAATCACCCAGCCTCGCCCCTCTACATACCTTGTACAACAAGTATGGAGATTGGACAGTGCTGCCTTTCTTACCTTTGCCATCGCCCCCATCTACAGCAAATATTAACCACATCGTCTGTAAAGGTCAATCGCAATGAGAAACGCCGTTTTACCGACCACTGCGCTCCATCCAATCAGCTGCCGAAGGACATGCAAGCGGATGGTCCGTTCGGTTCGGAGTAATTTCGCATACGCTATACAAAAACATAGTGACTAGACCCTGAAACAGTCACTTTGACCGAATGATGCCCATTAGGATTGTGTAGATATATTACATAATTCTTTTGACTACCGGCAGTGTATTAGCCCATCTGACCGTCGGATAGCTAAACCATCACAATCACATTGTTTAAAACAGTCCAAAGCTGGCGCAAAGTTCATACTGTAAGACTTCACGAACCTATCCCGTGTACACCTTTGCGAATATAGACACAGAGAAAAGTTGTCTTCATCATGGCGCTTTTATCGTTGGGTCTGGTACCCACACTCGCTGTGTTGGGTGGTTTAATCGGCCTCTATATTCTGGTAAGACTGTCTAGCCTCATTCTTGATCATGTAAAAGTGCATGAAATTAGAGCGTTTAGTGAAGCTAATGCTCACACTTCTTGTACTCAAACAGCGCGTAATTTACTTGACTTACACAAACCCAATTGCCCGGATCCCGGGTCCTGAGATCACCAAATGGACAAGCTGGTATGCGCAATATCAACTCATCAAGGGAACCAGGCCACGCTGGATCCAGAACTTACACCAAATCTATGGTATGACCAAATAGACGCAAGAAGTCTAGACATACGACTGACTAATGGCAGGCCCCGTCGTCCGCATCGGTCCCAATGAGCTCGACTTTGCCGACGTCAGCGCGGCACGAGAGATCCACAAAGTCGGCGCGGGCTATTTGAAGTCCAACTGGTATCGCAAACTTGGGTATCAAGGTTCCGAGACATTGTTCAGCACGACACACCCGCGATTTCACGCTGAGCGTCGTCGACTGTTGTCGGGCCCAATCTCCGAGCAGAATTTGCTCAAGATGGAGCCTATTATCAATCAGCGTATCTATATGACCATTGCCAGGATCGAAGAGGAGATTGAAAAGACTGGTGCGGCGGATATTTTCAAGTGGTGGACATTCATGGCCACGGATGTCATTGGAGAGTTGTCGTTTGGTGAATCATTCCGTATGTTGGAGCTTGGAAAGGTAGTTTCTCCATCCTTAGTATCAAGGAATACACTAACGGGGCATAGAAAACGCAATACATTACAGATCTCCAAAATGTCTCCCGCTTGATGGCTTTACGATCAATCTTCCCCTTCATCGAAGTTCTGTCCAGGTTTCTCCCATTGCCAGTCTTCAGAAAGGCCACTGAAGCTGGCGCTCGTATCCGCAAATACGCCGATCAGTCCATCAAACGTTACAAAGGCATCATTGATCTGAACCCCATCAATCCCAAACCAACTCTCTTCACGAAACTCTACAATCCTGGTCGAGATGGCAAGGAAGGCTTGACCGATCAAGAGATCGTCCGCGAAGCCGTTGGCTACATTGCAGCTGGCAGCGACACAACTGCCGTGACACTTACATACCTCGTCTTCGGCGTCTGCATCAACCCTGAGGTCCAGAAGAAGTTGGTGGCTGAAGTAGCCGGCTTGCCAGATAACTTGCAGCATAAGGATGTGCAGGATTTGCCTTATTTGAATGCTGTTTTGAACGAGACCCTGCGCTTATATCCTGCAACTCCGTCGCCGTTGCCGCGTGTGGTTCCTGCCCAAGGCGCTGAGTTGTCTGGTCATAATATTCCGGGGGGTACTATCGTTTCGAGTCAGGCTTATAGCTTGCACAGGAATGAATATGCGTTCCCAAACGCAGAGAAGTATGCCCTCCTTCGCAATACCGTCATGAATAGCTACTGACTTTCCGAAATAGATTCCAACCTGAGCGCTGGTTTAACCCAAACCGTGAAATGAAAGATGCCTTCCTGCCATTCGGCGGTGGATCTCGTGGTAAGTCCAAATATTTCCTCTTTACGAAAATCTGTGATTTTCCTTTCAATTATTCGAAAGTTAGTTAATGAATATGATACAGTGTGCATTGGCATGCATCTCGCCAAAATCGAAATCCGCATGGGAGCTGCCCTCTTTTTCAAGAAGTTCCCCAATGCACACATGTCGACTCGCGACGGCATGACCTTGGAAGAAATGAATCCGTTGATGTATTTTATGGCTACTCCGCAGGGAATGCGTTGTCTAGTTGAGAGTCATTAATCTTGTTAGACGTTTGTAATGGGTCCCTGCAAAGAGCGTTGGGTTTTATCTGATTAAAATGCGGCCGTGACTTATATGAAGGTTTCTATACGCAAGATGGCACATTTTTTGTTTATTACTAGAATATATATGATTTCGCTCTACAATAGTATAACGAACTAGATTCTCAATAGAGTTCTGCATATGTGCATTCGGATATCTATCCTAACATTAGCCACTGCAAAGGATAGCTAGAAGTATCAAAGTCAACTATGAATCAGCAACCTCAGCGCTGTTTGAAGGCATTTGCTTCAATTTCTTCCGTGTCCAAGACAAAGCAGAATGCTATCGCCGAGGATTTCAATGGGAAGCGGGGTTCATCATCGCCGATAGGGATCAATTGAAGGTGTCGTACCCTGTAAGCGATCGCCTAGAATCAACCCCATGTGGCGATTTCACGTGTATCACGTTCTTTAGAAACGATCGTCAAATAGCCCGAGCCACGCAAGGATTCTTCGATTCGGCACAGAAGGGTAAAAATCATCCATAGATCGAGCAATTGCCGCATGATCTACTTCGCCGGTGAACATAGTTGCCGACTCGCCGATTGGATGTGGTGTGTATGCATATGGATTATAATTTTCTAAAAACAATGATGTGGAAGTATACACTCGAAGTGGTTATGTGTATACAAGGCCCCGATTTGGATCGTCCTTGACCAGCCGAATACCGTCTGACTATATGCAAGCATAAACCTGTGCATAAGAGTAAACAAAGGGAATAGGCGTTTCTATAAAATTTACATCTAGCTACGCTAAATGTGCTTATACAATAAGAAAGATATTTTAAATACGTCATTTAAGCTTATTACTTTGCCCGGCTGGCTGGTAACTCGTTCGGCATGTCGAAGGCTGATGACTTTGAACAGCATGTGTTAAAAAAGCCCCAAGACCCCTCTAAAGGTGGTCTTGCTTAATAAAAATACAGCCGGACTTAAAAACAATAGACAAGCTGCTGCCCCCCCCCCCTGCTGAAAGCGTTAACTAGGGGGCGGAACCTCGGACACTGTAGAGTATCTCCGCTCAAACACGGAGTACGGAGGAAGTCGACAATACACTATTTCCCTAGTGTGTATCTTTGATATACAATTTTGTTGCATGCAACAAAATTATTCTAGAATTATACATCGATCTAGTACTAATTCGATCCTAGTCGCATCGAATTCTGGCAGGGTATATTGACCACGAGTTCGTAAAATAACAAGCTTTGGCCCGTTGTCTTCCGATCTACAAAGAATTAGCCCTAGCCTTGACTGAACAGCTTTTCAGATTGCTTTTTCTACCATCGGACTCTTCACATATTTTATCATGCAGTTTTGTAGTCTACAGGGCTAAATTGCAGTTTCGAGTGCTAGAGCTCGCTCACATAATTGGCCTTACTCAGCAGTACGCTGTCCACGGTGACTTAGCTTGCCGTCTACCGATCTGCGAATCTTATGCTTTACCTTTTTTCCTCTTGAGATTTTCATAAAAAGTCTTTTTCTATTCGTCTGCCTGATGAATATTCGTCATAGTTTTGAACGACCTTGGTTTAATATATACAACAACCTTCCAGCTATTTCGTTGCGAATCCTGATTTAACTGCACATTTCGGTGTGAAAATCATAGAGAAAGACAACAAAATGTCGTCTCGTCCACCAAGTCAGAGACCCTCCTCAACCACATTGGCGATAGACTTTGGCGACCAACCAAGTAATCTGGAATTAGATCCCTCGCGGTTTGACGACATTGAGCTCGAAGATGGCTCGAATTCCGCCGAGTCTGCATCTCTCCCTTCAACACAAAAGCAACGATCGAAGCCATCAGGAGGACCACCAGCAGGACCACCGCAGAGCCATCAGTGGGTTGAAGGACCGAAGTTAATATTCATGATGACTGGTATTACGTTGGTTGCGTTTCTGATGCTACTCGACACATCTATCATTTCGACAGTAAGATTCATTGAATGTTAACGGCCCCATGTTTTGAGCTGACTTCTTTGCAGGCTACACCTCGAATTACTAGTGAAGTACGTGTTGAAGACTCCAGAACGAGGCGGCTTATCTTACAATGTTTATCATATAGTTCCATTCGCTGAATGATGTAGGCTGGTATGGTAGTGCCTATCAACTGGCAAGGTAAAATATTGACTCCTCTCTTTCCATCACATTGCTTACAAGATTTGTATGTCAACAGTGCATCTCTACAACCGCTCACAGGCCGGTTCTACTCTACTTTCAATACAAAAGTATGCCAAACTCATTTTTACCAATTGTCTACAAACAGGACCAATATTGATCGATAACAGTGGACGTTTCTATCATTCTTTCTTGTTTTTGAAGCCGGCTCGCTCATTTGCGCCGTCGCAACCTCGTCTAAAATGTTGATTGTCGGTCGTGCAGTAGCTGGTATGGGAGGATCTGGTATTCAAAATGGTGCTTTCACTATTGTCGCTGGAGCAGTACCAATGCCTAAAAGACCAGGTATGTCCGAACGATCGATGCTCAGCAAAATTTCTGACAACTTTTTTTTAGCTCTTATGGGTCTCCTGATGGGAAGTAAGTACTATTAGTCGCACGATATGAATGGTCGCCATTGATACCTCATAGTTTCGCAATTAGGTATGGTTGCTGGACCGCTGGTGGGAGGTGCATTGACCTCATACGTGTCATGGCGATGGTGTAAGTCAATAGTCTGTTTTTTGTTATTGTTTTAATGGGCCGTATCTGATACTATTTCTAGGTTTCTATATCAATCTCCCGGTTGGAGGACTAGTCGCAGTTCTCCTAGTCTTCCTCAGTATTCCCGAACAAATCCCAAAGCCTAAAGGGCTGAAAAGCGTCAGCACAGTTCTAGGAAATCTTGATTTGATTGGCTTCACGCTTTTTGCCCCCGCCGCTATCATGTTTCTTTTGGCTCTACAATACGGTGGTAGCACTGACCCATGGAACTCGGCTACCATCATCGGTCTGTTTGTCGGCGCTGGCGTGACTTTTATCATCTTTATGCTCTGGGAATACCGCGTCGGCGACAATGCCATGATTCCATACTCCATTTTTACAATCCGAACAGTATGGGCTAGTTGCGTCACTTACGGCTTCCTTGCGTCTCTTTTGCTTTGCGGCTCCTACTACCTGCCAATCTACTTCCAGGCTATCAAAAATGCTAGCCCAATGATCAGTGGTGTTGACATTCTTCCGAGTATTATCAGTCAGATGATCTCTGCTATCTTATCCGGACAGCTGTGTATGTGTAAACCAGGCTCAAAATTGTGTACAACCACTAACCAGTCGTTATAGTGGGAAGGATCGGTTATTATTTGCCATTGAGCGTCCTTGGTGCTTCTCTGGCCGCTATAGGCAACGGGCTGATTTCGACATTTTCATCAACAACCAGCACAGGAAAATGGATCGGATATCAAATTATTCTGGGTGTAGGTCGCGGCATTGGATTACAAATGGTCTGTTCATGATTCCACATTCATTTATCTCTTTTGAACAAGACTAATATAACTGGTCCAGCCAATTATCGCAGTGCAAAATACACTAAAGTTGCAACAAGTTCCGACAGCGATGGCGTTGATCATGTTTTGCCAGTCCTTCTTCTCAGCAACATTCCTCAGTTTTGCAGATGTCATCTTTAATAATAGTCTCCGAACGATCATCCCGCAACAAGCTCCCGATGTCAATGTTGAGGCAGTCATCCAAGCTGGTGCCACTGCATTCCGATCTGTTGTACCAGCGTCGGACCTGCAAGATGTCTTGAAGGCTTACGCCACGAGTGTTGATCATGTCTTCTATCTCGCAGTAGGAGCTTCATGTGCCGCTTTTCTGACTTGTTGGGGCATGGGCTGGATAGACATACGGAAGAAACAAGGGCCTCCAGGGGCTCCTGGGGGACCCGGAACCGCAAGGCCACCTCCACCTGCTAAGGATAGACCCAAGACTGATGTTTAGGTTTGTCTAAGAGTTTTCTCATACGTTTCTTGCTTGTACGAGCTGTATTATGAATATTTTCATGTTACAAGAGCAATGCAGTTTTCAGAAAAGCAACATATTTTGCTTGCGGATGAATTGATTTTAACTAATAATGTATGTAGCTAGCATCACAGGCGTGTATCATGGCATGAATTCTGTTACCTGAGTACATTTGAAATTCTCGCAACTGAGAATCATACGCAATTTCTTTTTGTGTGAACCTCTTCTATCGATTAGACGGTCTCATGGTCTTAAGACTAGTATTTAGACTGATCATTCCCGAAGGTTCGCGAAATTCTCAGGTGAATACACTCAACTCTGAGGTCTCAATCTTTCCTTCCTAGTCGTGCTGAATTCACTCGGTATTGTTCTTTACGTCCTATAGCTATCAAAAACAATCACACTCTTCATAATATATGTGAAAAAGTCATAGGGTAGCTAGCTATTCCCGCAGTCTTACATCCGACAAACACAAGAGAAAGTGCCTTCATTGATGATTTAATGGTTGTAAGGTCCTACAAGACCACGAACTTTGAGATACGCAGCATTCAATACCTGAACCACCTCTTCCGGCAAGGGCCCTTCTTCCAAAGCCGCCAAATCCTCCTTCAACTGTTGCGGAGTTACACCACAAATGATGATAGCGTCGCCACAATCTTTGTTCAGCATACTGTGATGACTCAACCAGCGCATAGCACACTGAACTTCAGTAAGATTATATTTCTTGGCCACCTCACGGATCATGTCCAAAGCGTCAAAGTTGGTTTCATTCCAGTAGCGTAATCTGTGATGCTTCCCATGGAAGCATTTTGGATCGAATCGCGAACCAGCCTCGTGCTCGGTAAGAGGAAAATCGCGAGTGTATCGCGAAGTGAGAAAACCGCCTGCGAGAGGTTGTCCAGTGTGCATAGCCAATCCGTACGCACGCAGACATGGGACCAATTCAGGCTCTATTGCGCGAGAAAGAACGTTGTAAAGACTCTGATAGATGACAGGCTTGATCCATCCATTTCGGTCACAGAGCTCACAAATTTTCGCCACTTCCCAGGACATGTAATTGGCAATTCCAAACCGACTGAAATATCCCTCCTGATGGAGTTTATTCACCTCACGCAACGTATCTTTCAGGGGTGTCTTGCGATCGGGGGCGTAAAGAATGAAAAGATCAAGTTTGTCTGTTTTCAAAGCTTCAAGGCAGTCCATCAATCCTTTGCGCACATCCGCAGGCTCAAGGCTGTATGCTGGTCCGAGATGACCCAGTGGCTTTCCCTTAGTCGGGTAAAGTTTGTCGCGAACGTTGAGCCCTCGTCCTTTCCAGTCCGCTGCCGCCAAGTACTCCTCAGATGATCCAGCAGAGTAAATTCGTGAAGTATCGATGTCGGTATGACCATGTGCCTGGAAAATATCAAACAGTGCCTCTGCGTCTTCGACTGTCTTCACGCGAGCTCCTTCAAATCGATCATAGCTTCCGTACAGTCCAGAGCCGAGGACAATGGGGAATTTGGTCTTTGGTATCACTCTGTCACTCATGATTCCAGTATTATTTTGAATACGAGGCGTTTATTATTTTTTTTTTAGCAAGAAATGATTATGCGCAAGAAAAAATTGGAAATGGGGCGAACACTTCCAATGTTTTTTCTGATTCAACTAGCGATGTTAATTTACTAGGTTTATTGAAATGTTTTATATAAAACTCCCACAGATTTATATATATTGTAACAATGTCTTTGCAAAACAGTGAAACTTAAGGGCCAAACATTTGGTCCAAGATGACTTTCCACGTATCTCGTAAACCCCCGTTTCATAACCAGCAACGAATGGTAGGTGGCATCAACAGTCATGTATTGGGGCTTCTTTCAAGCATAAACCTGGGCAAAACGTCCGAACTACAGTAAAGAACATTTGATAACCGTTTACTCTGACTATGGCTCGTAGACGTAGTTTCGATTCCTCGTCCTCTGCTAGTCGGAGTTTCGCTCGGACTTTTCGCCCCTTAAAACGCCCCTGCTAACTTGTAGAAGAAGCAACGACACAGCAGGAAGGTAACAAGATAAGTTAGAAACATGTGTTACAGCAGTCTAGAACTGAGCACTTTACGATATCCAATATGTAAACTAGATTCTCAAATGTCCACTCAGCCAGCCGGGTGCATCATTCAGGGCATGAGGTCTTGGCACTCATGCGCCTTAGGTAGCCACAACTTGTATATTCTTCAACTAAACAACCTGGCAACTAGCCAGACCTGAATAGAAAGTCCGACTACCCGATGCACTAGCCGGCCAAGACAGCTTGAAGGATCGACAGGGCATTTAGCTTCAAGAAACCTTCTGCTAGGGGCTGCAGGGCTGGTAAACTAAGATTAGGGACGGGCTGAAGATTAGCCCTAACTTCCTAGAAGCCATGGAACGTTGTAAATCTCCGAGCGAGCAATACGAACCTTCCTACCGCCTATTGTCATGACTTGCATTCAGACTATTGGTTAGCATGATGTGTAGTCACCACAAAACCATATCACAGTGAGTCATTATAATGATCCGTATATCGGAAGAATGGATGACTGGGTCGTCTACACGTGGAGGCCACAAGGGCGTCCAGCATTCGGTGAACCTTGTGCTTTCGCCAACGAATGAACAGGAGGTAAGAGGTTATCTAAAACCACCATCAATCTAGTCTCGCTCCTTGGGTCTAGATGCTTTATTGTGGCGGATTTAGCGAGAAAATTGGCCGTCCGTTCACCTATCTCTTAGATCTCTCAGAGAGGGGCCGAGACAGCGCAACATGGCCCATATGATTCTGACACCAGAACTTACGACAAGCGACTACCAGAGCAAGACATAGTAACTTTGACGGGCTGTTCCTCATTTTGCCATCTGTTTAGTTTAGGGTATCGAGGTCACGGTGGTTGTTATTATCCAAGCTTAAAGACAATCGTCGATGCAATCCTTTGATCCCGTTGAGCAATCACCTTTTGGGCAAGCTAAGTCTTGCTACTAAAGAATAATTAAAATCAAAACCTTTCAATATTGTGCTTCCTCTTTGCCGTTTTGACTTCACCGTACATTCAACACCAGCATCATGATTATCGAACACAACACTCCTGGAGTCGACCACACCCTCCATCTACCGAGGATTCTCTGTCTACACGGTGGTGGAACAAATTCCAGAATCTTCCGTGCACAATGTCGCATTGTCAAACGTTATCTTTCAACCACATTTCGACTTGTCTTTGCTGAGGCACCGTTCTCCTCCGACGCTGGTCCTGACGTGACTTCAGTCTATAAAGAGTTCGGTCCTTTCAAGCGATGGCTAAGATCAAAAGAATCTCATCCCCAAATCCATCCAGATGATGCTGTCAAGGCTATTGACCGTAGTCTCAGGGCAGCTATGGACGAAGATGACCGACTCGGAGGAGGCGGCGAATGGGTTGGTCTTCTTGGCTTTAGCCAGGGAGCAAAGATTTGTGCCAGTCTGTTGTTCCGCCAGCAAGTTCGAGCAGAAAGACTCGGCCTACATCATGCTGGCTCAAACTGGCGATTCGCGGTAATCCTCGCAGGCCGAGGACCTTTGGTTTCACTCGATCATTCACTGTTGATGACCCCTGCGCTTCTCGATGCATCGGAGGCTTCCATGACTGCGTTACCGGATGAACTACTTCGAGGTAGCACAGAGCATATTCTATATCTCCCCACTATTCACGTTTACGGAACACTGGACGTTGGATTGAATGAGCACCGCAAGCTTCTGACACAATACTGCGAAGAAGGTACTGCGAGACTCATGGAGTGGGAAGGCAACCATCGAGTGCCTATCAAGACCAAGGATGTCCTCGCATTGGTACGGAACATTTGGGATGTCGCCTACGAAACAGGTGTATTGACCAAGCAGTTTGACGTGGATCTCATCATACAAGCCCAAGCACTTGGCTCCATGCCTATTCACAGGCTGCGGACTGTCAAACCATAGATTCGGAACTACGCTAATTGCTGCCGTGTTGACTGCTTTTAGGTCATTGAAGTACCACCTGCGTTTGTTAGATATATATCCTCGGGTTTGTTATCAGTGTGGAGTATGGGTCTCGTTTTATTAGATCGCGCTAACCAAGAAGAAAGAATGATGGACATGTATCTAGGTAGCCAATATAGATAATACAAGATATAGAATTCCATATCCATTTCGCCAGGTCTTCCACCTACTCCAGTCATCAACATTATTAGATCTAAACCAGGGGGGGGGGGACTGATAAGACGGGATTGTGGCTTGGTATTAAATTCCGTGTTTTCAGCCTATTTGTGTGAATGACGATATAAGAAGTTGGTCCTATCATTCATAATACCAAGGTAAGGTTATATTAGCTAAGTACATACTGGCTCTTTACGTTTTTGTACATGCCTTCAGAAGCTGGTGAATAGTTACAAGCAGATCTATTTCCGGGAAATTTCTCGAGAGTCGTTCTCAATGTGGTCTTTCGGAAGTGCGTACGGATAAGTCAAATAAGTGACGAATACGATTTGACCAACATCCAACAGTTTATGATAGTTAGCTGTTGCGCATGATTCTCCACGGAAATTTTCGGGACCATTTCGACGACTGACAATTTGATGAATACAGGCAGGAATGTAAGTACCCTTGACTTTCAAACATATGCCCGACGAAGAATCCACGTTGCCGGGTTAGTAAGGAATCAAACTGCCCAAAGACTAAAAGCCCACAAAGTCGAGCGAGGCTCTGGTATTCTCCACGAATAAAGAGCAATGGCGGATCAATATTCAAGCTTCTTTTAGCGTTGCTCTATCTGTAGCCCTAACCAAGCTAACGATTCGGCCGGTGTGCAGAAATCACCGAACGAGGCAATTAATTAGTGATCAGACACCATCTTAGTTCAGGCTCGCGTTGGACTGCTATTGGTTGAATAGTCAAAAGTATCTATCACGAAAAGAGTAATTGGGTGGCCGACAAACAGCCCCAGGCCAGTCAATACGGGATTCATGTACTAGTAACGTACAAGCCAAAGGGCGATGCAGCACGCAAGGTGGACAGAGTCGAGTCGGGTAACCAACAACCAACAATCAAGACATAGCTGTCTAGCTGAATATTCCTGTGCAACAAGTGCAATCTCTGAGTACTCGGATTCTCTATTTGCGGCTCCCTGTAATTGATAAACCCCATTGCCAACCCGATATCGTACCGTGGAGTTGATCTTTGAGAGTCAGTGGACTACTCATCTTTGTGTGGGTTTCACGTAGTCAATGGTCACCAATCACTCTGACCTCCCCAGCTGTGAATAAGGCGTCCGAGCTAGAGCATGACCGGCTCATCTTGATCTTCCTTCGCACGGGCTCCACGGAGAGCAAGCGGAGCATCGGGGAAATAAGACGGAGGAACGACGTACTGTAAACATGGGGCATGTTTACAATACTTACATTACGTTACGGAGGACCGTGCAGAGTACCGGCCACGTATCCGACCGACGCTCCAAGATCTCCACTGTGGCTTGTCCCACAATTCAGTGTGCTTCGCACTCCGTAGTACACGCTTAAAATACGCCCTCAATTTTCAAGATTACCGTAGTATGGAAAGGTCCGAGCGCCCAACACGGTCATGATGGTACCGTAAAGAGTACAATGAGCCTATTGTAGCGCCCAAATTCGGACTGACGATAATTTCATCATCTTCGCACGGACACAGGATTCCTGACCTTGAAGAAAATGGCGAGTTATCGGGGAGCTAGTTGACTGGGGCTCACATGTGTGAGATTGAAGACATTCTACTCGACGATATTGAAACCCTTGAACCTCGTATTGAATGTCATGGTCTTCTTCATTGTCAAGAGCCCAAGCACCTTCTAATGCTAACCTATAATGGGAAGGCAAATCTTTTGGGAAAGTACTTGGCCATTCTTTCCATCTGTTCTAGTCTTTGAGGATGCTGATACGAACTATCAGTAACAATATATATCTCCATAAGAGCGAATAATTACCATATTGATTTGATTCGGTGAGAGCGGGTCGTACTGCATCTGAGTTTCTTCACCCAACCCCAAATGCTGTGCCAAGGGATTAGGGGGGTGATGAGCGGTAGTGCCGTGGGAAATATTTGATCCAAGACCACTAGTCTGCTGGTCGAGATGACGAAGTACTTGAAGACCAGGAATTAGCGTAGGCACATAAACGGCTTAGAGGTAGAGAGAGAATGGCAGAAATGCATACTTCCTGCAGAGCTTCCTGCAACACTATTGTTGTGAATCATCATGGAACTGTTCATGTTCATATCTAGGATAGATGCAGTATCAAGAGCGGGTGATAGGTTAATATCCGTATTGTGAATTGTGTTTAGAACAGAGCGGACTGCTTCCGCAACTTTTTGAGCCTCTCGTGACTTTTCGCTCAGGTGAGTCCAGACGAGGCAAGATTCATGCAGAGTCTGAACAACTTCGTTCACCTTTTCAGGAGCGATGTCATTCGATCCAATATTTTGACGGGTCGTATCTCCTCCATTATCTTGTGATGGCTGTTGTCCAGAAGCATCGTGAGACTGGTTATTGCTAGAGTCAATCTCAGCACACAGGATAGCTGTGGCCAGCAAGCAAGGTGCCTTCAGCAATGGGGTAAGTTTCCATCTTTCCTTGTATAGACGACCAGAGAGTTGCGTTTCATCATACAACGTTCGTTGACATTGAAGTATTTGCAGCGATGCCTCAACATATTTCGAATGGGCAGACATGTGTTCAGCGTAGTTTTCTCCATGACTAGGATGGGACGAAAGCAAGGTTGAATGTCGAAAGTGCAAGAGGCACTTGGCCTCCTGTATATGCAAGAAGAGGACGAGTCGTCTTAGAATCGTTTCGGCGTTGTCAACCAGTGATCTTGCCATTGGTCGCATCCGAAGGGCTTCTGGTAGCGTTGCGTATGCATCGTCCAGTTGCTTGTCCAGTCGAGAAACGTCGGCCTCGGCGATGGCTAGATTTATTCTTCGGTTCGTCAAAGTCTCCGTCCAGTCATTAATTCTTCCACGGACTGAAAGCAGCTTGCTCTCTGACAGACTGTATTGGATATCTGTCTGAACGGCTTCAGGTCGAGGAAGAGGTAGTTCCTGCATATTCTGATGCAAATCCTCATCGAGCAGATTTCGCGGTTCGGCAGTATCGCCTTGGTCTTCTCGGGTCATACGAGGTAGGCCTACCTGCCCGGATATTTGTATATCAAGTCGAGCAAGCAAAGACCATAATCTACGGCGCATCTCCCCGTCGAATGGGGATATATTTGAGAAATGCGAGGGATCACGATGGTAACCCAGACGATATGCAAGCCTCATGATGACACCAAGCACCATCCAAGGCTCGGTTTGTGTATCTTCCCCTCTTAGTAATTCGATGTGCAGGTATAGCAACAATGCTTCAATGCTGTAAGGGGCACCTTTCGTATACTTTCCAAGATGAAGACATTGTACAACCTTCTCCCTATATGCTCGCGCAAGGTCCTCACAGTCCGGGACCATTGGAACCATCTCGGGCCTATAGGACAGAACAAGAGACATGACTGCAAACAAAAGCCCAACCCATGTCATTGTCGTTTCTAATGGATCTTGCCAGAAGCGTTCATACTTTTATTATTAGCGCACTAGGACCGCACAAACTAATGACAAGTCACACACCAACCTCATTGAGGAACGTCGGGCCATGCAATATAACTACTCGTCTCAGCTTTTGCGCTCAAACTAGAGTCGGCTGTACTTACTGGGAACAATGGGTCGATCAAGGAAATAACCCGCAACCATTTTATCCACAATGGACTTTGATGGAATGGCGGCCAGGATTTCCTGCCTATTCGAGAGCCTATAAGCTCCAACGAGAATACCAGGATCGTTGTTTTCTGGTGGTGATACTGAAGGAAGAGAGGTGTTGCGAGACTCTGGCTCATATGCATGGGACAACATGTTCTTCAGCTCTGAAATCTGTGGCGAGACAGTCAGCCGTCAACTGCTTCTGCTCCATCTTCCTCTCCCAGAATTACCTCCTCAAGAATGACACTCCAGTGAGTGCCCGGTACATATATTGTTTCGTTATTCGCGATTTGTACCTGCCCCCAATGGCGGGGAGTTTGGAAGCTCGCTGCATCACCAGATGCTAGTCTGCCAGGGGATGGCGGAAGCATGGACGTGACTGGGGACGACATAACATTAAACTCTGGAGCACTGGTGGCCTTGTTGTTGTTATCAACAAGGGATATCACCAGTCTCTCTAATTGAGCGATACGATCTGTCATACTACTGACTACCGGCTGAGTTGTCGTAGTCACCGAGGCCTGTGTATTTGACCTGACATAGGCGCAAGACGACGCCAGGCCGCGGCGGACACAAGTCCCACACGGTTCGCCTCTGTCACATCGTAATCTATCTCAAGTCAGTCTTGCTCGTTTATAGTATGATTATCAAAATCAGCAATTGTATGAGGACGAATTGCACGACGGAAGGCAAAGGGAGGAAGCTACCTCTACATACTTTCTTCGTCTACATAGAGTGCATGATAATTGCGGTTTCTCTCGCCGTCGACTCGGACGTGGCTGGTGCTGCTCAGCGGGCTGTGGTTGGGGCCCGTCAGCCATCGCGATAGCAGTAAGCGCGGAGGGCGGTGCATGAGACGAGTCGGGAACAGGGAGGGGAGGAGGACTGATTAGGCGTCATGGAATCAAAAGTGCGAAGCACTGTTCAATACTGAGTAAGCCCGAGATGATACACGAGGAAAGGTTCTATCTTGCGCAACTCGACCCGTGAATGTTTTGATGATGGTCGTGACTTCCCTCACGCCCGCGGCTTCTTTGTTGGCGGCTGTAAATAACACGGCGTATTGCCGTATCACTTCTTCCGTGAGGCGACAGGCTCAATACCGTTACAATACACACCGGTTCCCGTGACCTGCAATTACGTTGTTCCGGACGCAGACTCTCAACGGCGGATCAACGATGTTCCAGACCGACCTTTGACAGCAGCCTCAGTGCACAAAACTCATAATGAACACTTAGTCATCGTCAGCATCAAAATCATGGGCCAGATAGCTCTTGCCAGTCGAAAGGCAGCTATCCGCAACCTGTTTATGCATACAGAATACATAAAGACAGAGAGCACGGAGTATCTGTTGCGCTAGACTCCGCCGAGCTGGCTGTGCGGACATGCCAGAATCTCCGCTCCGATGCTCCGCACGCCAGTTGGACCCTTTGGACCGCGTCGGGACATTCATTCGCCCTGCAACCAGAGATCAACACTGCCAAACCTCTATCTGAACTGCCTGCCCTCGAGAGCTCAAGGGGAAATTCATGTCCATCGTCCAATCATTGCCTTCCAGAAGACCAGCTGCTGGGCATTGATTCGCCCGATCCATTATGTTACCGATGCTTGACGTGCCTATCATGCCGGGGGCCGCCGATCAGACCAGCTACTATAAACTTGAAGCATTGTTTCCAGCTTGTTCCGTAGTATCTTCTTGCTATTCTCTATCCACGCGCTTACAATCTTACTTGACAATATCCAATTCACGTTGATCCACTTGGTGTCAAGTTCAAGTATAAACTGGCTTCCATCCTCGGGAGAAGACTTTCTCGATTGTGCTCACAACTACTTCACTCGATTCGATTGCCGCCTCGCGCATCTTGCTCGTCCTTAACATCATCCTCCATTAGTATTGCCAGAATGCCTTCCAATCGCGCTGCCTATCAACCCGCCCAAAAAGCGCCTTCCCTCGAGGTTCGCGATGCTCCCTACAAGCCCGCCGATGCCGACAAGATTGTCATCAGGACCAAGGCCGTCGCCATCAACCCCATTGACTGGTTGATCCAAGCACGAGGCGATATCATGTTCACTCACCTTGCTTATCCCTTTGTGCTCGGCTCCGACGTGTCTGGAGAGGTGGTCGAGGTTGGCAGGGACGTCAAGCGCTTCAAGGTCGGAGACCGCGTCGTCGGTTTCACCCGCGGAAGCGACCCCAAAGTAAATGACCCTGCAGAGGGTGGTTTCCAGCTCTACACTGTTCTTCGCCCCAACGTGGTCTCTCACATCCCTGACAATGTGTCTTACGAAGAGGCCTCCGTCATTCCCCTTGGTATCGCTACCGCTGCTGCAGGTCTCTTCGAGAAGACCGAATTGGGCCTAGATTTACCATCAGAGCCTGCCAAGCCGTTCAATGGCAAGACTGTTCTGATTTGGGGTGGATCTACCAGTGTTGGTGTCAACGCTATCCAGCTCGCCGCTGCTGCCGGCTACGAAGTCTTCACCACTGCCTCTCCCAAGAACCACGAATACCTCAAGCGTCTTGGTGCTAGCCAGGTTTTTGACTACAAAAGTCCTTCCGTCGCGCAAGAAATAATCAAAGCTATGAAGGGCAAGACTGCCGCCGGTGCTTTGTCTATTGGCCAAGGTGCAGCTGAGAAGCTCATGGAGATCCTCGATCACTGCCAGGGCAACAAATTTGTCGCTTTGGCCACTTTCCCTGTTCCTCAGAAGGAACCCACGAACTTGATCTTCCTCCGCACCGTTATCTTTTTCGTTTCCTGGATTATTTCATACAAGGTCAAAGGTATGGTCAAGGGCATCAAGTCCAACATGCTCAATGCCGGTATGATTACCAACAGTGAAGTTGGTCGAGGTATCTTCATCAACTACCTCCCAAAGGCCCTCGCCGCCGGAACTTTCACTCCTGCTCCTAAGCCCGAGGTTGTTGGCACCGGCCTGGAATATGTCCAGGAGGCTTTCAACGTGCAGAAGAAGGGCGTTTCTGCAAGTAAAATTGTTGTCAAGTTTTAAAAACAGTCACATGGGATGATGACTTCTCCTACATATCTCTCTCTCTCTTCCTGTTTGCATTTTCTTTGTTACCCGTCATTTGACCCCCTTGTGGTGACTAGATATTCCCAAGGGCTGTTGCGCTTTATTTTCGATATCCACTGAGCTTTGATCGTTCGTTTCCATATTTTACGCTTGATTTTTATTTAGTGTGTCAGCTGTCAAAAATAGTTACTTGAAAGCAGAAGGATTATTACGTACCATCTGCACTTCACATAGCTGCGCTATATATGTAGACTACTATGACCCGCACTTCCACTTGACAATTATCATTTACACATATTTCTTCTATTATTTGACTTCGTTATCTATACTCGAAAGTAGGTATTTTACACAATTCCCAGACGTACTGGAGCCCCCCGATTGGTCAAATTATGAACATAGACGAAAAGCTTCAAGAACATTGAGATGAAGTTCGACGTATGATAGCGAGCATGTAAATGGTTGTTGTACCACATCTCCCCGACCCCCCGAGTTGTCCCGTGTACCACCACCAAGTTGTCGAAGATCCCGAGGGGGTAAAAATCTTGGAAGTTGCCAGTATATGTTGTAAAATGATAGGTGTTCTATCACGATAGATCATTTTGACATGTAGTGGATATCCTAGGTATGTGAATGCCACAACATTGATAGTTGATTTAATCGGTGGACGGGGCTCACCAACATGTACGAATGTCTATGTATGGATTGCTTAATATCATTAGATTTATGAATTATAATACATTTGAATTGTTAACAATTAAAAACTAGGTACATTTGATTGTGAATACTCTGTAACCTTACTAAGAGACAACTAAGAGTAAACTGGGAGAAAAACAAACGAAAAGAGATCTATTCAAACAACCCCTGACATCTCTGGTGACCCCGAATAGAACCACTATCTGAAACTGAAACCAAGACAACAGTAATCTCTAGTAGAAAAAAAGTCTAAAACTGAGTAGAATCCGGATCAAGCAACACTTTATACATCGTCTCATCTGACTTGCCCCACGGTGCGTAGTCTTTTAGCTTGACCAAGGAGTTTCCAATAATACCAGAGATAAAAGCAACGTTAGCTGTACGCTGTCTCTCTTTAACTTTGAGACGATACGCGTCATAAGTATCAGCTGCGACGGCAGAATAGAGAAACTTGGGAGCAACGGCGACAACAAGGCCTCCCTTTTGACCAAATCCAAATGAAGTAAGCATCGTGGCTTTCACCTCTCGCACTCGAATGGCCTCCTTCGCATAAACAATGTATTTGTTCTGTTTGAGGTTGATCTCAATATTGTCAGCATTTCGGTTCCCAGGTACAATGCTGTTTTGTAGCATCTGTATGCAACCGTTCATTTGCCATGCGCCGGCTGCACCCTTGGGATGTCCCGTGAGCGATTTCTGGCAAACTGCAAGTAAAGGATTGCCTGGACGACGGCCCAGATGCTTCATCTGTTCGTTAATGACTTGTGCTTCGTTCGTGTCGTTGGCCCTGGTTGAAGTGCCATGCATAGATGCTGCCTGGATATCGTCAACTGTCAATCCCCAAGTCGCTAAAGCTGCTCGCATAGGTGAGATGAGAGAATCCTGTGATCTAATCTCATTACCCCACATGTATTGCGACTGTTTGATCTTGCTGCGCGCCGCAGCCTGGATTTCGTTCAAGTCAGACTCTGATATACCCGGAGTTTGGCTCTTTTCCTGCCACCACTTGTCGATGGTGGCAATATCTTCGTCAAAGAGCTTTCGTCGGTACGCCAAATTGAGTAGTTTGGAGTCATGACGATCAGTCCTTTCACGGGCGGCTGTTAGAATACCTTGACCAGGAGCAGGAATGGAGCGTCCATTCTGGTCGGCTGCAATTTGTGAGTAGGCAACGACAGCATAAATAGGAATCCCCATCTTGATTGCAAGCTCTGCATTCATGACAATTTGCACACCACAACCCGCGGACTCGACAAAGCCACTGCGAGTGCTAGTACTCGGCCTGGACATCTCTTCTGGTCGGCGACCCTTCGCCAGCTCTTCCTCACTGCTGACTGTTGCTTTCATCATGGCAAACTCATAGGATGCTTCTTCCTGAAAGTCGTCGTATCCGCCCACAATCGCGACTTTAGATTTACCAGTTTTGATCGCTTCGCAGCCCATTTCTAATGACTCAATTGCAGTTGCGCAGGCACCAACCGGTGTTTTAATCGGTCCTGATGCAGAAAAGAGTAACATGTTGACCCAGGCAGCTGTGGTGTTTAAGAAAGCTTCTGATAATATGTCGCTTTGGACTGGCCTGTCAAGGAATCGATCTCTGTATAGCCCGCGACCAGCCAACATGGCACCGGCTCCGGTACCGATACAATTGGCCAACTCGGATACATGAATATGGTTGTAGAACTCGTAAGGGTCTCTGATACCAGCAGACAAAAGTGCTTCAGAAACACAGCAAAGTGTATACAACGTGACGGGGTCGACTTGTTGTACAATATCCTCTGGAATGCCATACCGGATTGGATCCCATCCACTTGGCAGAAGGCCCGCAACTGCTCTATCGAAAGGCACCGACTTGGGCAACATGAAATGAGCGCCTTGCCGTACTGTCACTCGCCACTCATCTGATCCAGTTACAGGCTCAATCGAGACTTTATTTCCCAAGCGAAGCTTGAACGCGTTTGCACTGGCTTTGGATGTTGCAAAGGACGGGAGATCTTCCTCAACCACTATCTCTTGTAAAAACTCCTTCTTGGCTGGGTCATATCCACCTAGTAGTTCAGGTTCAATGAACCGAATACCAGAGTGCTTCTTGATATGCTCCCCGTATAACTGTTTGAAGCTATCTTCACGAACAGGCTTTTTGGTCTTCGCGTCAACCCAGCCTACATACACCTGCCCATTGATCTCGCCTTCATGATGTTTTACCAAGCCTAGAATCCATGCCATTTCCACGTAGGTTTCCAGAGTGAAGTCACCTAGATGTTCAACGTCCCATCGTGTGCGGGCGTTACCCCATGGGCCAAGTTCGGAATATCCGACCACCACCGCTGTTCGTGACAGATCGATCATGCCTTCCAGGCTGGCGATATCTGCTGTTAGGTCCGCATGACCAGGCAACTGAGGAAACTGAAGATTCAAGTTTGCACGCCGAGTCTGGGGCACGGAGGTAGAGTTTGGTTTGGCAGATGATGCTCCACCAGCTAGGACGCTCAGCTCTCTAGATTTCTCCGCTAAAAGTGCTCGCCGAATGTTACTCCGGCTTGTAAACTTGGCCCTTGACTCTGACATGATGTCCTTGATATTTGTTATTTCCTTGGCACCACCAGTTAAATCAGCGTATACTGGATGATCTTCTGCCAGTTCTGTAACCGCAGGTGTCATCAAAGTCAAGATATTGAAAGCCATCTCAGCCCTGGAAAAGGTACAGACATTAAGATTTGGTATCTGCTCAATTGCATAACCGACTAGACTTAGAGCCTGAGAAAGACTCGTTTCCCGAACCCAACCGATTACTGCACCAGTAATTGTGAGGTATTTCTGCCAGTTTCCAGAGTAAAAGCGATTGAATAGAGTCTCGAGACCGAGTTTGGATTCCGGATAAAGTCCGTCACCTCCGAAGCCACCCTGATTAAAAGACAAAGGGACAACGACATTTGTTGGTCTAGAATCGATGCGGCGGTCTCTCTTATTCTTATAGATCAAGCCAATAATTCGCATGATATTTGTAAGCATTGCACGATGTGCAAGTTCGGTCATGCTTTCCAGATTGCTAATATCATCTTTCTCTGGGATTGCGCCAAAGGGCACTATGTAGTCAATATCGCCTCCGACAGGTGAATCAGCCCCGTATATGTACTCGATTAGTTCTTCACAGTCCTTCCTGCTACCTTGGTTGAACGGTATCACAGTTAAAGACGAACCCTGGGCTCCATGCTTTCGGTACATGTTGGCGAAAAAGTCTGCCGATTTTGAAATATCGCGGCTGGTTGTAACAATAACTTTGGCACCACCACTCAGCAGCCCTTCAACAACACCGGCTCCAATGGATTTTGGCCCTGCACCTGTTACTAGGAACGATTTGGTGACATATGTAATGCCAGATCTGGTTCCCAACTCCAACGTTTCCATGAACGCCTTAGTTGACTCTGTGTCATATCTGAATTCTCCGTTCGCTGGTTGTCGTTTTTTGAGATGCACATAGGGGACAACCTCTCCATGTCCATTAGTTCGACCACGCTTCAAGAATGAGACATATTCAGTTATTTCTCGTGGTACTTCCTTGTATTCAATATTACCGGTGGTAGTGGAGACGTAAGTTAGAGGCATCGTGGTTCTTCCAGAATATTGGTAAACAGGTTGTACACCTAGGATGGATGAATCAATCCGCATATGTCCTTTCAACTTGAGTAGGAGTTCCGGATTCGCCTTCTCCATACCCCGAAGAAAGTCTTTTGCAATTTCCACACAGCTGGCGTCCCATTTCTGACTGATCTGTATAAGGGCCTGGTCATGATAGTCTATTTGACCAAGGGCAAGCTGGTTGAGCAAGCGAACAGTCTCTTCTCGGACCCAATTCCACGAGGAGTCGTACTGCCTGGTTTTCCTGGGGTCAAAGAGGGATCCGATACCGTCAAAGAAATTATCGTCAAATTCGGTGGTCCACCGGCTAAGTTTGTCCTCCATGGCTTTTGCTGAAGATATCAAGCTTTCCAGCTCCTCGCTAGCTTGGCCCTCAATTTGCAGGTGCTTTGCAAGAAGTTTGTATTGTTTCATTTGATAGTCTCGTTGGTCTTGTCGAAGGTTATCCAAAGCAGTAGAATCAACCATAACAGCTGATTGACCGGATGCACTGCCATCACCGGATGACTGAGGAGATAGCGAAATTCCCGCGAATGATGCAAATCGATTCACAACATCATCCAGAAACTGTTTGGCGTCGTCCGCATTTTCAAGACGAGTTGAAGGCTCCATAGTAATTGAAAAGCATACAGGTATGATTGAATTCTCCTTGTTGAAACCCCAGAGCGTCTCAACATGGTTCTGCATCATCGCTTGATTGAAACCGCCTGGCATCTTTCTCGATATAAACTTTGATATGAGTGTCGACATTTGTTTTCCGGGCTTCCCATTGAAGCCTTGCTGAAGAGCTTCACCCAGAGTTTCTAACGGCATGTATTCACCCCCACTAGGGACAGAAATGAATTCCACGCCTAGATCGCCCATTAACTCATTTTGAAGGGTTGATTTACCTGCATTTAGGTTAGCATTCTTCCGCCTTAGGTGAATGAAGCATATGTGGCCTTGAGTGTAGCTTGGATCTGGGCTGAATGACTTACCGCCAGACAGTTCTTGTATAGATTTCTGTGTCGGTAAAACATCAAAGGTCTTCTTGACTTTTTGAGCTGTCAGTGCTATGACAATATAAGTAGGCGAAAGGTTTGGAATTGCTTCGGATGATCTCGTGGGAAACGACGAGCTGCTCGGTTGTGTGATAGGAGGCTTGACAGAAACAGGGGTTGTAGGAGCAGCGGTATTTGTGTTAGGGGCAACAGCAATAAGTTTTGATATAAGTTGTTGAGCCTCTGGTTGTTTTGACGGTTGAGGTTGTATCTCTGCATCTGGGCTATACTCGTAAAATAAATCCGCTTTCTGATCACTGTAAGAATAGAACTCCATAGACTTGTATAATTTCTCTGTAACCGGTTGTCGATCTGCCATGC
This sequence comes from Talaromyces ruber, assembly GCA_022813215.1. Taxonomy (NCBI): domain Eukaryota; kingdom Fungi; phylum Ascomycota; class Eurotiomycetes; order Eurotiales; family Trichocomaceae; genus Talaromyces; species Talaromyces ruber. The sequence continues at coordinate 75,773 of JAKLMW010000011.1, read as the reverse complement.
GTTTGACCATAGTAGCCAGTGTTGTTTTGGCACCAATTTCGATATATTTTTTGATAGATTCAGGAGCATCGAACAAGAGTTTCTGCGTTTCGATCCTACAATATATTAATAGAAAGATCTAGCATAATCCCAGAAGATCATACCATCGAACGGGGAGTGAAAGCTGGTATCTGTAATTGCATGTTCTGTTAGCTTCGTATCCGTGATGGGCTATTACACATAGTCAAGCTGTATCTACTCACGATAGGAGCTCTATGAGCAGGGTGTGCGCAATCGCTCTTTCATCTTCAGGACTTCTGGCCTGCTTTTTGGCAATAATTTGGATATCCCGATTGCTGCCCACCATGGTGATAGTAGCCGAAGTTTGCTTTGATCAAGCTCAATGCATTTCATACACATGCAACCTAAAGATAAATGAACACAGTCTAATAGCGAATATTAAAATAGTCACGAAAGCCAATTCAATATTAAAAGAATTAGTGTTTTGTGTAATGCAAGATAGAAAAAAATGAGTACTATTAAGAGACACTTGATAAACCTCGTCTTCCCTCATGTTGGTATTTAGTTGTAGCAGAATCGCCAATCATTGAGCTTAGTACATATTTAGATAGAGTAACCCTCTATACTTGACCCCATCTATTTCTGACCCACTAAAACCACTGACGTTCAATCGAACTTTGCTTCTAGAAGACTTCTAGGAAATATCTTGGGTGCGTTAGCAGCAGTTGTCTGTTGCTTGGGGTCGGATCAGCAAAAACTCCGGGTACACAAACTCCGGACCCGACCCCTAGGCTGAAGCCGAAGAAGGGCCACATATCTCAATAACAGATAGCATAGAGCTTCACTGGTATATACTTGGAAGGAATAGAACTCCGACCCGTCGGACATATTCATGAACATTGGCTGATGCTGTAAGGGGCACGCGAGAGCTAGCTGCAGTGGAACATTCTTCGAACCACCACGTGCCGAGCTGTAGATGCTTGTATTTTGAGCCCCTATAGCTGAATGGCAGTCCAAATAAGTAGCGGTATACGGAGTATTGCGTAGAAGTGGTTGCTGTGCATGTTAGTGGTCCTCAAACAACGCTCAGTGAAGCTGGGTGTGTCGGTGCCTCTATCTGTGTTACAGACGGAGAAACGTGGTACTCACAGCCCCTAACTTGATCTCACATGAAGAGAGCAGAATTGAGACCTCCAAGAACAGGCTTTGCAAGTAAGATAGCTGTCATTTGATGAAAAGCTAATATTCATCTGCTTCTCTTCCTCATACCAACTACATTCGAATGTTATAGCTTACTTGATTCATACAAACACACGGTTCAAACTGCGTTTTTCTTTTGATGATTCTCAACACTTAGGGAAAAACCATGGATACGCCTTCATCAGAGAAATTTTCTGGTGTGCCAGACGGGCAGTTCTCTCTCCATCTCGATGATATTCAAAGTACAATCTTCGTTAGCGGAGAGGACTTAGAACAACTGAAGGATCAAAGAGACTTGTTTGTGCTGGCACAAACCTCTGCTTCACGACCCCAAATTACTTCGGAGATTGAATTAGCGTTGAATTTCCTTCAGCATCTTCTAGACAACAGTGGCGTATCTTCCTCCACTCGGTCATTCCTCCAGGGGTTTGAGAACAAATACCTCTTCGAATTCGAAATACATTCGATTATACATACTTTACAAGTCGATCCGCCGACACGAAACAGATTGCTCAGTACATACTACAAAGCTGTCACCCTAGTTACTTCAGAGCCCACAAACATTGCACCGAGTGCGTTATTAAGTGTCGCAAAGAGCGGGTATATCAAGCCATATGTTGTCTTCGGAGGACAAGGCACGGCGAACGCGACATGCGTGAAAGAGCTTTTTGATCTTTATTCGGCATATACGCCTTTCTTAAAAGACCTCATCGACGCTATTGGGGCTTTGCTTAGTCGTCTTTCCCGATTGCCTCAGACACGCGAATATTACTGTGGCCGATACCTTGACTTGCAAGCATGGTTACGCGATCCTGACCAAGAACCAGGATCTGATTTTATTTCTGGAGTGACAGTCAGTTGCCCAATTATCGGTCTCTTGAGTCTTGCACACTACTGTGTAACATGTAAGGTTCTGGGCATGACCCCAGGTGATCTTCGAAGTTTGCTCCAAGGAGTTACAGGTCATTCTCAGGGGATTGTAGTAGCTGTCGCTATAGCCACTTCTGACTCATGGGAATCGTTCTACGGCGCTGCATTGACGGCAGTAGAAATTCTTTTTTGGATCGGATTTGAATGCAACCGAGGCTCGCCGAGATCATCTCTGTCACCTTCAGTCATTGAAGATAGTGTTAGTAACGGCTCGGGTCAACCCTCATGCATGCTGAGCGTCGTTGGGTTGGAACGATCTCGTCTCGACCGAATCTTGGTCATAATGAATAAGTCACTTCCACCTACGAGTCAAATTGGTGTTGCCCTCATCAACACAAGGGATAATTTTGTCGTTGGCGGTCCCGCCAAATCTCTGGCAACACTTGACACATACCTTCGAACTATCAAGGCAGATCCGGAGATCGATCAAAATCGTGTACCGCACAGCAAGCGCAAACCCATAATCCAGCATCAATTTCTCCCAATAACTGTACCATTTCACACCGAGTATTTGTCAATAACCGCCCAGAAAATAAAGGAGCACCTGTCTTCCTTAAAGTTATCCCCCGAAATGCTCGAATTACCCGTCCACGACAACAGAAACGGCCGCGACTTGCGCGAACTGCCGTATGGGACGAACGTGCTAGGTAATCTCATTGATGCAATATGCGTTGATTGTTGTGACTGGCCAGCAGTACTCCAGTCATCGACTGCTACCCACATCTTGACGTTTGGTAGCGGTGGTGTACCAGACCTAATAATGAGACTCCTCGATGGCAAAGGAGTAAGGGTCATCAGCGGATCTGATCTCGAAACTCGGGACGCCGATATTGGAAGTAAGATGGATATATTTTCTCCATGCGTTCTCCCTACATCAACCAAAGTCGAAAGCTGGGCAGAGAGGTTCCAGCCTCGTCTCGTACAACCTACCTCTGGAGGACTGCGATTGGAGACCCGACTCAGTAAACTGTTGGGAGTCCCACCTGTCTTTGTTGCCGGAATGACGCCGACAACAGTACCGTGGGAATTTGTTTCTGCAGTCATGAATGCGGGATACCATGTTGAGCTTGCAAGTGGTGGCTATTTCAATGCAGGAGAGATGTCTGCCGCTATTGAAAAAGTGAAGAATAGCGTTCCAGCTGGAAGGGGCATTACTTGTAATTTGATTTACTCAAACCCACAGGCCATGACATGGCAGATTTCCATGTTACGCAGACTAGCCAAAGAAGGTGTTGCCGTTGACGGTCTGACGATAGGTGCCGGAGTACCCTCGCAAGAGATCATGACTGATTACATAACTAGTCTGGGCTTGAAACACATTTCTCTCAAGCCTGGTTCCATATCGGCTATCCGCGAGGTTTTAGAAATTGCAAAAGCGCAGCCACAGTTTCCAATCATTTTACAGTGGACGGGCGGTCGAGGAGGTGGGCATCATTCCTACGAAGATTTCCATGCACCAATCCTTCGTACATATAGCAGCATTCGCAAATGCCCGAACATTATTCTAGTCGCTGGGAGTGGATTTGGGAGCTATGAAGACAGCTATCCATATCTCTCTGGAATTTGGTCCACTCGTTTTGGATACCCTAGAATGCCATTTGATGGCATTCTTCTTGGAAGTCGCATGATGGTTGCTCGCGAGGCGCACACGTCTCTTGCAGCGAAGAAGTTAATTATCGAAGCTCCCGGGGTTCCCGAGACTGAATGGGAGAAGACCTACGAAGGCGCTGCAGGAGGTGTCATTACTGTTATCTCGGAGATGGGTCAACCTATTCATAAGATCGCCACAAGAGGTGTTCTTTTCTGGCATGAGCTTGACAAGACAATCTTCAACCTACCACAAAAAAATAGACTCGAGGCATTGCTGAAAAAGAAGTCATATATCGTCAAAAGACTGAACGCAGATTTTGCAAAACCATGGTTTGGTCAAAACTCGCAAGGAGAACCTGCAGAGATATCAGAAATGACATACATGGAGGTCCTGCGCCGACTAGTATCTCTCATGTACGTCGCTCACCAGAAACGTTGGATTGCACCTTCTTACGTAAATTTCGTTGCGGACATTGCAACTCGTACGTTAGAAAGACTTTCGGCAAAGGGCGATATTGAGATTACAACAGCTTCTTTACAAAACCCTCAGCATATGCTTGAAGTATTTGCCCGCTGCTGTTCTCTTGCTTCCACGGAGTTTCTTAACCCAGAAGATGTGAAGTACTTCATCCTGCGGTGCAAGAAGCGTGGCCAGAAACCTGTTAACTTCATTCCTATAATTGATGAGGATTTTGAAACATTCTTCAAGAAAGATTCTTTGTGGCAATCCGAGGATATTGATGCTGTCATAGATCAGGATGCCGGTCGATGTTGTATCCTTCATGGACCTGTTGCTGCTCGATACTGCAAATCCAATGATGAGACCGTGAAAGAAATCCTCGACCAGATCAACCAGGGACTGATCAGGAAGGTCGAAGAGGATTTCTATCCAGGCGGGTTAATAAAACAACCTGAAATTGCCAGCCTTTCCTCCGAGAGCTGGTCTATAGCGACACCCGAATCCGATACTAGGAACATATCACTTACCTCTATTGATAGTCTCGCTGGTGGTGTTGAAGACATTTTATTATCTACGGTACTTATACTCGTGAAGATGGGCAACCCCTGGATTCGTTCCTTGTTCACGGATGAGTATATTTTACGTGGCCGCGATCGCAAAGTCAATCCATTCCATCGTCTGATTCACCGGAAGTCCAAAGGCACTGTGGAAGTCGATCCTGAAACATCATTGATTACCATATTCGTCGAAAATGAAGACAGCTCGAAGACCAAGTCCGTCGTAAAAATCTCCTCTCAAAACGACATAGACATCTCTGTGGACCTTTCTTTCCCCGGCTTTCAGAGCAAACAACCAATTGTTCTACCGCTTGCTTTTCGTTACGACCAAGCAAAGACACCGTACAGCATAACTGAAGTTACGGCTAGACGTGATGACTGTATCAAAATATTTTATAGCATGGTTTGGTTCGGAGAAGACGTTACTGCTTCTACAGATAATGTTCGTTCAACAATCTGGGGCCCAGAGATGACTCTCACTACAGAAATGCTTGAAGATCTGGCTAATACAATCGGCCGAACACATGCCCGTGAAAAGAACATTGTTGGCTGGTCTGACACGTTTCCTATTAGTGTCGGCATAGTTGCTGCGTGGGATGTCGTCGCCAAACCTATCGTTTTGAAAGCTGTCCCCGGAGATCTTCTAAAGCTTGTTCACCAGTCTAACTCATTCGAGTACGTGAAAGAAACGGTGGCTTTTCGCGTGGGAGATATGATTCAGGCAAAAGCCAATGTTAGAGCCATTTACATTGAGGACGCCGGAAAGTATGTGACAGTGGAAGGACATATTCTTTCCTATAACGAACCAGTGATGAAGGTCATATCAACTTTCCTCTTCAAAGGTGCCTTTGACGACTTTCAATCTACATTTAAGGTGACAGATGAGCCAGATATCATCTTTGAAGTAGCTTCAGAGCAAGATGAGGCTGTTCTCAAGGATCGCGATTGGTTCCATCTAGAAAACCCATTCCTGTCTCTCATCGGCAAGACTTTGCTATTTAATCTGCGTTCAGAAGTGACCTGGAAAGATAAAATAACATACGATACGTTGAAAGTATCAGGACAAATATTTCAAAGAAATAGCCTGGGACAGATTCAGGAAATCGGCAGCGTGACCTCTGAGCATAGAGAATGCCTTGGCAATCCAGTCATGGATTTCTTATGGAGAAAGGGAACATCAGCCGCTGCAAAGAGCGACCTCACAAGTCCCGGCTGGGCTGGAGTATCATCGCTAGAAGTCCAAATGCCTCCTAGCAACGAGATGTACACTCGTGTCTCTAGAGACTACAATCCAATTCATATGTCATCAGTGTTTTCACACTGGGCCGAACTTCCCGGCACTATCAGTCAAGGAATGTTCACTTCTGCCATTGCTGTCAATGCAGTCGAACATCTATCTTTGCAGGGCGAACGACATCGACTACGAAAATTCACTTCGACGTTCACCGATATGGTTCTCCCTGGCGACCGACTCGTGATACGCTTGAAACACGTGGGAGCTATCGATGGCCGACTCGTATTCAAGGTGTCCGCTGTGAAGGCTGACACTGAAAACATAGTCCTGGAAGCAGAGGCGGAAGTTGATCAGCCTCAATCCGTTTTCTTCTTTACAGGGCAAGGAAGTCAACTACCTGGTATGGGTATGGAGCTATACAAGACTAGCGAAGTGGCTCGGCGTATTTGGGATGAGATAGATGCCCATATCTTCGAAAGATTTGGTAAGTACACAAGTGCGATAATAAAGTAATATCGAACATGTATTAACTACTAATCTACTAATCATAGGGTGGTCGGTCATTGACATCATTTCAAACAACCCGAAGAGCATGACCATTCATTTCGGAGGCAAACGTGGACGACAACTGCGCGAAAACTATCTTGCCATGGAGACCGAAATTACGACACCAGACGGTCGCACAATCAGAAAAACATTGCTACCTGGATTGACAGGCGACTCTCGTTCATACACATTCTCCTGCCCATCTGGATTGCTGTTCTTCTCTAGTTTCGCACAGCCTGCGATTGTATTAGTCGAAAAGATCATGTTTGAAGACATGAAAAGTCGAGGATTAGTTCCTTCGAGTCCGTACTTCGCTGGTCATTCACTTGGCGAATACGGGGCCCTTCTAGCATTTTCCGGGTTTATGACTACGAGAGAACTGATGGAACTGGCATTTTATCGTGGCCTATCTTTACAATTTGCCATGGAGAGAGACTCAAATGGAGAGACGAATTATGGCATGGTTGCAGCCAATCCCCAGCGTATAGGAAAATGTGAGCCATGCAAGCGTCAAACTCCTTATTGGTGTGCGAACTTTCTAACCGTGTCCCTAGTTTTCGGCGAGACTTCCTTGCGGCAATTAGTTCGCATGATTGCACTACAAAGTGGCGAGCTGATCGAGATTGTGAACTTGAACGTCGAGAATGAGCAATACGTTTGTGCGGGAACAGTAAGTTTGAACTCAGACCTCCAGGAACTTGACTGCCTGAGACACAGTGCTGACGGAATTTGTTTTTCTTCCAGCTACAAAATCTGCATGTTCTTGAACACGTCCTAAGCTACCTGGCTACGGCCCCCCACGGGGCAGAAATGGTAGGCGAAATCATGACTACCAAGGACGATCTTTCTGCAACAACGATCGGTCAAAGTCTAGCTGTCATCCTTGTTGAAGCACAAAAATTACCCAGCCCCATTCGACTGAAGCGTGGCAAGGGCACGATTCCCATTCCGGGGATAGATGTTCCATTCCACTCTTCTTTCTTGCGTCAATCTGTGGCCTCGTATAGAAAGATCCTACAGCGACGAATCCCAGAAGAGAACATACACTTGGACCGTATTCTGGGGAAGTGGATTCCCAACGTAATGGCAAGACCCTTTTCCATTGACAACGATTACTTGGAGGAGGCGCTGGAATTGACCAAAAGCCCTATCTTGAGAGAATTGATATATGGACCGCTTGCAGTTTAGACTTTCAATGTTTTTTTTTGCACACGCATAGAGCTGTATTGATCTATGTTTTTCAATGGTTCGTTTTAATTGGGGTAACTATTTTCCTATCATCTGCTTGTTTCGCCTTGTTTTGACTGTGGTCATCTTGTATAGAATGAGGACACGTGCTCAGGAGTTCTTGCGACCGGAAATTAATTATGAAAATAGAGAAAATTGTGCTATCAGTAGGCATTGTTCTCACATAAGATATACGTGCGGGCTGGCTGGGGTAAGGAGATGCCGGAGTAGGCTTCATCCCGTTGAAACAATCTTTGAAAAAAGACTTTCCATTTCGGGCAACCACAAAACACAACTTATCGACAAACCCTATGCTAGCAATTGCGGCCTCCATTAAACTGTGCACCGAGCACCGAATGATTTCAATGAATTGTAGGCACAGCATCTATTTTTCAAAAGAAAGGAAATCGCTGTTCATAGATGATTATGGGGCTGAAATGCATACAGTCGGACCTCCGACTCTTTGACCTCATTACCAGCGGGTAAGAATGCAGTGGTTATGTGCAAGCCCCTCCATTACATCCTCTGGGTGTTGGCTCGTATCGCTAGAGGGTCTTTTAGCCGCTGAATATCGTATCTGTTGAACAATACCGCGGAAGAAATCGGCCTTCTGCTGGTATACTTTCAATCAGGTGAGTGTTTTCTACGTAGCTAGTAACCTTGGCAACACGTAGAGCATGAGCATATACAAGATCAGGGTTCGGCAGGGATCCTGTGCAGTCAGGTAATAGCCTAATTCGTGCTCGTCAGGTCGCGCGTTGATAAGGCTCCCCAGTCTAGGTTTTCCGGCCCCTGGCCTCACCATTACAAACGGCCGAGACCAGAATGAGGTTTTTCTTTTCTTTTCCAGGCGGAGAAGTGCAGCTAACTGACGAGTCACTGGCACCTTCCACTTGAGCCAGAGTTATAGTAGGATGCATCATCTAGTTCGAACTTAATGCCACTACGTGAGGTCTTACTCATGTCGATATCGAAATGCGTAACAATTATTGATGGGTTATTTGATGTATTCATGGAATGTAGGCTGAACTACATCCGATGCTCCGCCCTTACCTCCGCGCTCGGTGGGGCTTTCTCGGCTTAACGAGAATCCCGGCGGCCCGCTCAGTATCAGAGCGTACCGAAATTACCATACACGTCTTGCGATGTTACAGAAATCGTTACGAGCCCCGCTTTTCAGTGGCTGAAGGGCGGCCAGTCTTTAAGCATCATTTTAGCCTGCGGGCGCTAATACCTACAGTGGATACAGAACCACACAGTGGGCCGAGATCGGTTACCGTATCTCGCGTATTTTGCTCGTATGAGTCGTATCAATCCAAACAACTTGCAGGTAAATTAACAGCCTTGATTGGTCTACTAGACCGTATTAAGAGAGCGTTGGATAGCCTTGAATGTTTCGTTAGGCTTCATTCCTAGCCGATACGTCCAGCTCCTCGTCAGCTTGCGCTGAATGCGCACAGAAGTGATCTGTACAGACTGTAATGGTAGGTTACCAAGTGCCGGGGCCCCTTCGCCGTTTAGTTGGATACCTTCGTATTCCAAGCTGATACCCTGCATCACATACCTGCCTAGGGAGGTGGTTGACTCGCCTGATAAATGTGCTCGTGGCGCATGTATGGTATGCAGAGCAAGCCAGCTAGCTGACAACCAGCAGATCCTTTGCAAGCTGTGCAAAGATTAAATGTCATCCATCCAGGTTCTCTTCGAATGAGCGCTTCAGGTCAGAAATTGAGCAAGTTAAACGAAGTACATGCAGCAGAACCAATATCCAAACTCGGTTGCTGCTATGTTCAATTGGTCTACGGCCTCTCGAGCGGCCTTCTTGTATATACTTCGTATCGAATTATGCAAGCTCGGTCTCTTATACAATTTTGTTTTACTCAATAACTTGAATGTTGTTATCTCGATGTTTGTGTTTCGATTGGTTCTGACTATCCCAAGACGCACCGTGTGTTTGATCGTGATATGAGTTGTCTCTAATTTAATTTGACTTCGACTACATTAGAAACGTCAAACTAACTCATTCTAATATTCATTCCTAAATATATATGTGTTGATGCTCAAGGGCATGGTATTTTGTAGAACATATCTAGCTTTACGGGCCAGTGTTTATAGAATAAACTCTTATATCAATATCTCGTACAGCCCGGTCCCTGCTGTTCTGTAAGCAAATATGCGAATCGGTTATGTTGTCATACCGCATTAGCCATGGGGCCAGCAGTGCTGATATGAACACGAAAATACTGATGCGGTTGGTGGATAACAGACTCAGTGATCAGCTTGAAAGCCACTCTGAGACGATGATAAAATAATAATCCATTTCATCATAAATAGCAGGCTCGTATCCCAAGCTCGGCGCTACCCATCTGTATTTTCACGTTGACCCTTACATTTCGTGCTAACCGCATGTGGTGAATAGTTTAATCTTATGTGGTAGCATTCTAAAGGAAAATATATTGTACTTTTCTAGCGCCATATTTACAAACATACCACTAGATCCTCCGAGCGTGGTAATATTCCGTACCGCGTGCGGGCAGCACTTACTTGTCAGAGGCCAGGATCATCTCAAGAACTACTAACGTTCAGCCCATCCACGTGGGATACGCGAGGACCCCAACAGATGTTATGAGTACATTGTCCGCGTTCCAAGCTAAAGGTTTATGGTAATGATCAGCTCAGCCGTTCTTCAGGCTGCTAAAGTAAACAGCTTCTGGAACTTTACTAGCTTCGCTTCCTGCAGCACTCTATATAACAGCTTATAAAGTCTTACTGGCACCTACCTGGCCAAGGTTAATCTAATGCTCCATATTTAGACTTTCCAAACTTCACAACACATCCGGAATTGAGAAAACAGATCATTGCGTACATCGACAAGGCTTCCATTACATAATGTCTTCCTCACCTGGCTCTGACCAAGGAACGGCTCCCCGACCTCGACAACAACCTGGATCAGCCTGTGAAGAATGTCGGCGAAGAAAACTACGTTGTGATCGTCAGCAGCCTCGATGTGGCGTCTGTGCAGAAACCGGAGTAGAATGCCATATCACCCCTCTCCGACCACCTCGAGGACCTAAGAGAGGTCAATTTAAAGCACTTCAAAACCGTGTTGGTATGGAAAACTCCTGGTTTCCCAAGAAGTAGTTTTGGAAGAGACATTCGCGCTAACAGAGTGACCATAGCCGCTCTAGAAAGTCGGCTAACTGAACAGACAATTACCTCGATTACCTCCGAACCTTTGAAAGTAACAGAGGAAACCCCAGAAAGAATTTCACTTGATCTAGAAAAAAACACAGAGCAACAAAGTCAACGGCCTCTTGCACAGCCTGATCACGATACGGCTGGATCTCGGATACCGGAATGGATGCGAGCCGAACTGTAAGCAACAGCTGCTAATAAATCATACATAGGCTTGCGCACCTAACGTAGGGAACAGTGATCAAACATATTTTGATAGAATCCACCCCATTGCTCCGATGCTCCACCAGCGACGATATTTCTCTTGGGCTAGAGTACCAGGGCAATCTATGTCACGAACGTGCCTACAATACACCATGTGGATCTTGGCAGCTTCATGCTCCAGGCAATTCCAGAGCATTTGTGACATGCTATACAATGAGACTCGACAGATGCTGGAAGTTCTTGATACCAGAGATAGCGATGTTGATGGCCTTGAGATCGAACAAGTCCAAGCTTGGATCCTACTTGTACTCTACGAGGTTACCAGGAGTCATTCACGTCGTGGTTGGATTAGCGCAGGTCGTGCCTTTCGATTAGTTCAACTGATGCGACTGTTTGAAATTGATGGATCTGGTGGGATACTTTCACCGTCAACTACAGATGACTGGGTCACGCTAGAGGAGAAGAGACGGACCTTTTGGATGGCATATTTACTGGATCGATTCATTAGCGTGCAGAATGGACTTCCGCTGACACTGAATGAACAAGTGGTACGTTTTCGATTTACAGCTTCGGCCACTTACCTGGTGTTTATGCTGACTCTTGTGCTTAGATTCTCACTCGCTTGCCTGCCGGTGATACCGAGTTCCAAAGTGTGCAGCATGTACAAATGGGATTTCTTTCCGAGGAGATCACAGCAACAACCCCAACAGTCATGTCGCCTTTTGCTGAATGCATTGTACTTGCCACGATTTGCGGGAGAGCATTGCTGCACAAACATTGCGCTTCCGTTGAGCATGTCTACGGCCATACATCCCAGGATTTCTGGGACCGGCATCACTGGATTGATAATATTCTAACCCAGAGGATCACAATGTTGACGATGAAATATCCTCCGGCATCTCAGCATATCGATCCCATGCTTATTTTCACTGAGATGGTCGCCAACACTGCGATTCTGTTCCTCTATAAAATCATCGAATTAATGCCTTGTCAGACTCCGACTACTTCGGCTAACGTAATTGAGTATAAAAAACGAGCTGCAAAGGCGGCTGGGGAGATTGTCAGTATCACAAGAGCCCTATCTCTCTTCACTCAAGCTAAGGTATATCTACCTTGATGCTGTACCGTCAATGCACGTTTACTGAAAGACCTAGATACACCCGTTTACACCAATTTGTCTTTATATTTGCGCAGAATTTTTCATGCTACATCGAGACGATGCTGCCAACTCTTTTCTCGACTTACAGCTCCATGAAATCATGGAAGCCCTACGAAATCTACAATCCGTCAATAATCTCGCTCGGAGCTTTGTATTAATTCTGGATTCCGATTCCAGTCCAAGTTCGACCAACAGTAACCCCATCACGTTAGGTTGTGACATCGTAGATGGTACCCAATTATCCTTCGATCCCTCGGCGTTTGAAGTTGCATCTCAACCTGGTCTCGTATCTTTGGACATTCAAAACACAATAGATGATAGACAGATAGATTTTCATTGGCGGATGGGAAATAACGGGTTCAGTAGTGTCTGATCTGGGACATTATTAATCGCTTACATCACATTCTATCATGATGTTTACGTTTCATGCCCATTTACAAATTATTGCTAAGACTAAAGCGGTTGATGGCGTTAGTGAGATGGCTGGATATATGCTTCTATTTTCAAATGGTTTCTATTATTATCTTATGACACCAACATGGTATTCAATACCAATAATAAAACTCTTGCTTTGAAAGATTCAACCTTTCTTCTCATTTCCCCGTGTAATAATACTATTACTATATATATGACATCTAGAGAGTACAGAGAAGGTCAATACGAGTTACTCCTTCACCACTTTTATCTTCTGTAAATTTTGAGAAATTAACCTATTCTGCATTTATTGGTCCTCTGGATTTTGATTTTTCGAACGATTATACCCGATAGTCGAGTCACCTACCTTTTTACGGTTAAAGCAAGTTGTCAACTTAAACTTCGATAAACATCATATGCATTTTCGGTCGGAAAATACCCCAATAGTTTAAAGCTTGAACCCCTCTGATGACGGCAAAACTCGCGATGTGGGCTGGACGCAGTAATTAACCTCAGTAGTTGGCTTTGAAGTATGTGAAGACATTACCAGGGAGTCAACACGAGTGAAGATAAACCTAGATCAGTGTCGTAGTCTCACCTTCTGTATAGTGCATTATCTACAACGCCACTTAAGATTTGAGCTAAGTAGGTCATCCATGCTTCCAAGTTCGAGCTTTTTGTATGTGTTCAATTTACATGATGCCCGGGCTTTACTAGAAACAGACAAGCATATCGTTTGTGGGCGTCGCGCAAAGCGCATTTCGGTATAAAGTAAGTACTGAGGTACGGAATAAGCAGCACCGGTGGCTTGACCACTACGCTAGGCGAGTCAGCAACAGCTAAATTATCGGGCTCGCGTAGCTAACAAAACTTTCGCTCTAATCCAGTGACCACCAATACCTATGGCCTCGGAGCCGAGTCATCCGCGCAGTAAAATCGCAACTTTTAAAGGATCTGGGTCTTTCCGACGCAAAGGCAGACTATACACTGAAATGGCTGCCTCTTACTCGACAGCAGATATCGCTACACGATCACATTAGTAGTCGTCGCTAGTTGAATTATTGACAGATATTACCCCTGTGCCTGAAAGCGAGTGTTCATGGACGTAACAATACATTCATGAAAAATGAACAAGGAAACAATTTTCTATCAGCTATCATGATTTGAATCACCCCAAAGAAAAATATGAAAAAAAAAAAAAACATCAAACGGTCTATCTAGCTACACAAAGGAATCAAGAACAATCTTTGCCAATAAACATCAACATGATTTAAGGTCAGAGGCTTCAATGCAAAAATCCCATATTTCTCCATGCTTTTATATATCGACGAGCAACGTCTTCAGTCACTGGACCCACTGTTGCCAATGTCGAGGAATGCTCACGACTCTTCGTAGTATCGAGTAGTAATCCACCACAAGACATCCTCAAGAAATTATCATCCAAAAAATCAATCAGTCTCACCGCAGGATTGTCTACCTCAGACCCAGGGAATCGTCGCACCATGCCCACCCAGTCTTTAAATGGGATGACGTTGCTTGAAGGAATACCCGTAGCCTCCGCTAGCACTGGGATTGTGTCCCGCCATTGCTGACGGACAGGGTTATCAATGTGGTAGATTGGATATGGTCTATGGTCCCCTGAGATCAGATCACTTAGTGTGCCAGCGACTGCATCAACAGGTGTCCAAGACAATTCACCTTCGAGAGCTGGAAAAGCCCTCAACGTTTGTGACGATTTAATCAGGAATGAAAAATGCTCCATCGGATTCCAGTATCCGCTTGTGCTGGATCCTGCAACTTGACCTAATCGAACGGCCATAGGTCTGAATCTGTCGGGGTGTTTGTGAAGCGTCTCATCTAACATTCGCTCGCAGATGAGTTTGGCATCGCTATATCCGTTGTCAAGCACGGAGTTCATTTCGACACGAATTTCCGGTACATTGCGGTCCCCACTCCATATCGGATAATAGCCCACAGTAGAAATTGAAGAGATGAGCTGGAAGGTGATTTTCCGAGGACCGCTCGCTGAAGCTTCGTTGGCTAGGTTAATAAGGTTTCTCATCACAACAAACTGTTGTTCAAAACCCATCAAGGTCCGTTTGCCACTCATTGGCCAAGCATTATGAATGATGTGAGACACATCATGGACAAGACGATCGTATTCGCCGCGCTGAAGACCGAGCAAAGGCTTGTGTGTATCTGTTTCAATCACCACTAACTTTGAAAGTGCTTCAGGAGTCAGGATAATTCCTTTAGACAGAAGTGCTTCATGCTGGCGCTTTAGTGCATCTGAACGACCGACTCGGTTGACACAGAAGACTGTCTTGACAGAGGGTAGATTGGCCAGGTGGGCAACCAAATGGGACCCGACGCTGCCGGTCGCTCCCGTGACAAGCACGCCTTGACTTGACATGACTGGATGGGCAGGTGAGGAGATAGAAACTGCAGTGAAATCGCTGACTGCTTTCTGGAGATATTTACTGACGGCCGCTTCACGTGCCACAACGTCAGTTTTCGGAGCTTCATTCGTAACAGCCTTGGGAGGGATGGGGATTCGGTCGTACCTCTGGCCGGAAGCTAGCGCGATAAAGATGCGCTGAATATTGACTTCTGGGCGGTGTCCATCAGTATAGTCGACATGTCCAAAGCCTACCGACTTTAGGTCTTTCTCCCATTGAGATTGATGAGCAATCGCGTGACGGCGGCCATCCTCAAAGAGCCACCAACCTTCGAGTAGACCGAAGATCACGTCAATCCAATATACAGTTTCTGTCATCTCAAGCATCATTAAGAAGCCGTCTGGGCGTAATGCCTTGCGAATGTTTTGCGCAGACACGGTGAGACTGTGGGTGGCATGAACAGCATTACTTGCGAGAATGAGATGCTGGGTCTCAAGTAAATCGTCTGCAGGCTGTTTCTCAATGTCATGGACACGGAACTTCATAAATGGATAGGCCTTGAACTTTTGGCGTGCTGCAGCCACGAAAGATGGTGCTAAATCAGTGTAAGTATATTCAATGGGGAAATTCAACTCTGCCAGCATTGGCACAATCCATTTGGTGGTGCCTCCAGTGCCAGCTCCCATCTCTAAAATTTTCAACGGGCCTTCGTTCTTGGGTAGCTTGGATATAAGGCGGCGAAGGAAATCTTTCATCTGTTCGTAGGCCAATTTGTTCAAGAGCGAATCACCGTAAAGGCCAGAGACTAGTTCGCGTCCCTCAGGCGACCCGAAGATGAGCTTGATACCGTCCATCTTGCCGGTCAAGACATCCGCAAGACGAACCCCACAGAACTGTGTGAGTCTATTGGCAAAGTTGTGATCTGGGTAATCCCTGACCAGCTGCTGGCAAATATCGTTGCTCGACTTGGTAGGGGTTGCTACTGCAGTTCGTGTCATTGTACCATTGGTGTCGAGGTCTATCAAACGAGCGCCTTTCTCGAGCATCATGTAGAGGTATTCAGCAAGGCGATTGTGCTGAGGCAGGTGCCTGATCGGCTCCAATTTCTGACCGGGCTTAGCTGCTTTGAGCGACACTCCAAGTTGTTCAAAGGCCTCAACCGCTAGGGCGATACAGAGCTGGTCTTGTTTGGGGAGCACAGTGTCGATGTAGCCGGCACAGCGATAGTCTTCGATGAACTTGTCAGTGAGGACTTTTGTCTCGTGGAAAGCTTCGAGGAGAGTCGAGGCGGGGAGGTTGAGGTTGCCTCCTATGGCATGCGACGTGCTTGAAGAGGAAGGACCAGGTGCCAGAATGGAAGGAGCAGACTTGAGTGCCTCAGGCTCTGAGGCCACACCTGCCGAAGCAGAAGATCCGTTGATTTGGACGTCAAATTCTTCCACCGACAGATCCTCCAACATCACTTCCTCGGGCACGTCGACCCCGAACTTGGACGAGATATCGGCGCGCAACTCGGTCGAGAGCAGGGAGTCAACGCCAAGGTCGCGAAGAAGTGTGCTTCTGGTGACACTGCTTTCCTCGATTCCCAAGAACTCGACAAGGAACTCGATTACATCTGCCTTGCTGGTTGATGAAACGCTAGTAGCAGCATCAGATGGCGTGAACACCCTCGCATCATCAAGAGACTCGTCATCATCATCGTCCTCTTCCTCTTCTTCAACATCTTCGATTTCGTCTGCAGATGTTGGCAGGTTGGTGCGGATACATTGCAAAAGTCCTTGGAAAGTGGTCACCTCCACAAGCTGTTCTTCTGGCAAGGAGCATTTGAAAATGTTTTCGATTTCTCTTGCAAGCTCCATACCCATTAGAGAATCAATGCCGATATTTGCAAGCTCGACGTCTTCTTTGATTTCCTCGGGCTCAAGGCCTGATAGTTCTGCCAGCATTGCTCGTACTCTGCCGGTGATGTCCTGCTGGCTAGAGGATATCTTCTTCTTGGGTCCTTTGGGTGTTTTTGGGGCCTTCTTAGTGTTTTCCACGGCAGGGATTGATGCAACATTCGACGATGTGGCTGGAGCCGATGCAGTCATCGCAATCCCAGGATGCAACTTGGCCGCTGCTGATGGAGCAGCAGAACCAGCACCACTAATCGTAGCCGTCAGGCGGCTGAGCAGCTTGCTCATTGAAAGTTTTGCAACCTTTGCATAATTGATACCAAGAATGACCTCGGCGAGTTCACCATTGATCCCATTGAAGATAAAGATATCGGTGACATATGCCTTGTCGCCATGCTTTTGGTGAAGAGCAAACACATCCCATGTTACCGGGCGCTCTGCGCTAGGTCGCGCCTTGGGGGATCGGATCCATTGCTCGAAGCCATTCGCAATATACATATCCGTCGGCTGACGATCCGTCATACAATTGACCCATATTCCACCAACCTGGCTGAAGGCATCGGATAAATGGGGGTCCAGCCATGTCTCAGCAGATGGCTTCATAACAACTCTACCAGCAGACTCAGTGCCTTTACCAACCAGTTTCCGCAAGCCCCGATATTCTTCGCCATAGTCAACAATCTCACCAAAAGTCTTATAGATGTTACGGCCCTGGATAACATCGTCCGCATCCTCCGCTTTGAGTAAGGCTGCACAACGTTCATGACTGACGAAACGCTCGTATCTGGCAAAGTCTGCTTGGAACTGAGGGTCATCCAAACCCCGGAAAGCGATCTTTCCAGTAACATGAGTGGTCATTGCAGCTTTACCAGAGCCAGTGCTAAAGATCTTGAAGCTCCAGGTATGAGCAGCGCTATCAAGAGCCTGATACTCGAGCCAAACAGAGCGTGACGGATCAACACAGATTGGAGCCTGATTATCAACTGAATGAATTTGAGGCTGCATGGTTTCAGTTACATCTGGGTAAAGAGTTCGAAGACCCTCGACTGCCAGATCGACTTCCACGGTAGCAGGACAAATTGCTGCGGTGTTAGCAATAACATGACCGGTAATGAATTCTGTATACCTCGGTATCATGGTATTAATACGGAAGCGAGGCTCTCGCTGATGGCTATCTTGGTGACCAACAAAAGTCAAAAGAGTTTTTGGAATTTCCTCCACAGTGGTCTTCACCACTTCAACAACAGTAGGCTCTGGACTAGCCTTGGGGGGATTTTTCATCTCAATCCAATGACGTGCCTTTTCAAATTGATACGGAGGCAGTAACAGAGGCGCATAAGAGTAGGTTTGCTTGGAATTGTGGGCCCAGAAGGAGATATCGAGGCCATTCTTCCACAAACCCACTGTTGCGTCAGAGAGATTGGTCAATCCGCCGAAAGTATTCGTGATATTGATAGCCTGGAAGTGATGCTCTCCAGACGACCCTAGAGCACGGCTAGCCATATTTGTAATCGTTGAATTGGATCCCGCCTCGAGCCAAATACTGGAGGGAAATTCTTGAGCCAGTCTCTGCACGGCATGATTGAAATAGACGGGGTGGCGCATATGCTCTGCAACGAACTTGAAAGTCAAGGATTCACTGGAGCCAGTCTCAGTAGCCCTCTCTAGACGAACAGTGGGCTGACAGAAAGTTATCTCACTGCCTACTTTTTCAAGCTCGCCCATTAATGGCTCTACCAAAGTAGAGTGGAAGGCATTGGTAACATTCAACACCTTTGTACGCATGGAGGAGAAAGCACCGGCGGATGCAGTCTTGGCCACTTCTTCAATGGCCTTCGCGGACCCAGCAAGGGTGAAGCTACGAGGTCCATTGTAGCAAGCGATGGTTGCTGCCTTTTCTCCTTCAACGACCGACTCAGCAAGCAGGCTCTGAACTTGGTGTAGGTCACCTTCCACCGCCATCATCGCGCCCTTCTCAGCACCCCAATTTTCGCGAATAATCTTTGCCCGGCCGACTATCATCTTGATAGTGTCTTCAAGGGCAAGTACTCCTGAGATACAAAGAGCAGTCAATTCTCCAAAGCTGTGACCCACGACAGCTGCAGGCTCAACGCCGGACTCGATCCAAGCTTTGGCTGACGAGTACTGAACGGCAAAGAGCATTGTCTGCAAGTGCACCGGATCTTCAACAGGAGCTTTATGAAAGACCCCTGGGAAGATACTGCTCTGTCCCAGCTTAGTTATTATGGCATCACAGTCGTTCAGGTGTTGGCGAAGAATGGTAACGTTGTCGTAAAGTTGCTGATCGAGACCCACGAAGGTGGACAATTGACCTCCGAAGCAGAGGATAACAGGTCTAGTTGCAATCTTTGACTGAGACGCAATCTCCGACTGCCCATTGATAAAGGACGATAGCTTTTGCTCTAACTCCGGCAGAGAAGTAGCATTGAAGATTAGACCCTTATCATGAACTCTGTTGGATTGGCGGGACACATTGAAGGAAACATTGCTTAATGTCAAGTTCTTCGACGAAACAGATTTGGACTGTAGGAACTTAACAAATCGCGATGCGTAAGCCCGCAAGCTACGATCATCCGGACCGGTGAACCAGAATGGGAACTTGGATCCTTCCACCGCCGGTGCCGACTTGTCTGTGAATGGAGCCTGCACGACCACCATTGAAGCGTTTGAACCGGAAGCACCGTAGTTATTGATTAATGCAGCACGAAAATTCTCATTCCAGGTCAAAGGCTTTGTAGGTATTTCCATGTGGTGGTCCGGACTATGGTGTATATGAGGATTGATAGCGGAGAAGCTGGCCTGTGGGGGGATTCTGGCCTCTTGAATCATGAGAATGGTCTTAACAAGAGATATTAGGCCCGATGTACATTCAGTGTGGCCGATTAAGCCCTTGACGGACGAAAACTGAAGAGCTGTTGTTCGATTGGTTCCACCGAGCACGTTGTGAATGCTCTCGTATTCGGCGGGATCCCCGACTGGGGTACCAGTACCATGTGCTTCAACGACAGTGATCTGCTTCGGCTCCAGGCGAGCTTGACCAACAACATCGCGGAAGAGATCTGAAAGAGAAGGTGCGTTTGGGACGAAGATTGGAGTGCAGTTCTGGTTTTGGTAAACAGCAGACCCTGCGATAGTTGCCAAGATTTGGTCCCCGTCTTCGATTGCAGAAGAAAGCTTCTTCAGGAACACGGCAGCGATACCCTCGCCACGGCAGTATCCATCTGCCTTGGCGTCAAAGGGCTTACACTGCCCAGTTTGACTGAGGAAAGAAGCTCCTGCTAAATTTTGAAACCAAAGTGGATTGGTCATAATATTAGTACCGCCAGCCAAAGCTGCGGAGCATTCGCCGCTCAGGATTGCCCGGCAAGCCTGATGAACAGCAACAGCGGACGACGAGCAAGCCGTGTCAATAGTCAAGCCTGGGCCGGTCCAGCCAAAATAATGACTGATCTTACCAGCGATAAAACTCTTCAAGTTTCCGGTGGCTGAGAAGGCATTCGGGGCGTGACACGCAATATTGTTCTCATAGTCTGCTGCACAAACACCAACATAGCATCCAATCTTCTTATCGATGCTCTTTGATCGAAAGTAACCAGATTGCTCTACGGCCTGGTAAGCACACTGCAGCATATGCCTTTGTTGTGGGTCTGTCGATCCAATCTCACGCGGACTCTTCTTGAAGAATTTATGATCAAAGGCGTCATGGTCTCGAATGAAGTTTCCAAACCACTTTCGCTTAGGGTCAATATCTCGGAAGACAGTCTCAAATGAAAATCGCTCCTTGGGAACCTCCTGGTGTTGCGATTCGCCTTTGAGAAGGAGCTCCCAAAATTCCTCAACATCATCGGCACCAGCGACCTTGAGCGACATGCCAACGACGGCGATATCATTATCCCCAATCAGATGTGGATTGGTCTCAGGCTCTTGGCTCGTCTTTCCGCTCACATCGGCGATATGAACAACTTGAGAGCTGAGCACTCGCATGTTGGAAGGAGGTACTGGTCGCTCCGGGCCGAATGAAAGGAGGAGCGAAGTCTTGTCACTCAAGCGTGTCTCTTGCACAGACTCAAACAACTGATGCCATTCCGATTTTTCAACGAGGATTTGGCGCAAAGCCGCATGATGAAGCTTGCCGTTGGCTATATCCTCGACTTTGTTGGTAAATCGCGTCGGAAGAAGGAGATCGGACAACTCCGGAAATTGGAATTTGGGTTGTCTATTGGTAAACTCAATGACAGAATCGATTTCGTTCCGGTGCGAGTCACTGTGGAAACGGCCGACGAGATCAACTTCATTTGCAATGATACCAGCGCCACGGAGAGCTTTCTGTAAAGCCGCGATGGTCTTGGTCGATGTTGTGACAGTTGCGCGGCGCTGATCATAGCTCACCGAAATGTACGCCTATGGAGGTCAGAATAGTCTAATCAGTATGGAAAAGGGTATTTGCTTACCTCGGGAAACTCGGTCAAGATACGCTTTAGTTCATTCTCGCCATGGGCTGAGTTCCATGCAGTTGCCAGTGATTTTGAAGGACCCCGTTCGCTTGGTGCGTCTTGTGCGTCCACAATGGCTCCGATAACCATTGCAAGGCGCACTGCGACCGAGCCGTACTTTGCGAACTGGGCCTCGCCAGCACTGCTGGATACAGCAAGTGCACTGAGAATACCTGTACAAAAGCCCAGAGTCTCTGTGTCATCCGACCTCCGTAGCTCTGGGTGTTCTTCGATGTAATTTGCATATTGCGTCAACTGAGTGATGACAACAAGCGGGCTAAGGAGAATATTCGGAAGGGGAAATGAATCTTCGTAAATATCACCCGATCTGACCCAGTTACTCAGGTTCTTCAACTCTTTTGCTCCATCAATCACCTCTAATTTTGGGATGCTTTTGACCAGTGTAAACCATATGGTAGGTAACTCATCAACAACGTTGAGCACCCATTGATAAGCAGGTGAGCCCAGAATCGTTGCACGTAATTTGAGGAAGGCTTCTTGGTTGAATGATAATGCCTGGGGACCAAAGAGGAGAACGGTGTTTCCCTCAGTGGGATTGACTATCCGGCTGACCATTTTCGCGGACAGTGTTACCGTTCAATGCAAGAAACCACTATCATCTGTTGAACTTGGAAATGAGGGACGAGGCCAAGCTATATCAATGTGGTTAAGATCCCACACAGCTCGCAAGACAGGGCAGGAAATGAGCAAAGGAATCTTGGTTGTGCGGTGAATAGTTTCGAGGTTGAGCTCTGGCTGTCTATGCTGAGAGGCATTTGATTGATGGATTATGTATAAAGTCCATTGCGGCTCTATTTACATTAGTTGAGGAAGGCTACTAATGCGCCTATAATTTGTCGTCTCCTATGCAAACACCTCTCAGCTAGTCGTACTGAACGACCTATTAGGTGGGGAGATATCCAAAAACTCCGGGCCACTTCGGGTCCTATCTCCACGAATGTGAACGGAGTAGGGTAACTTGATCGCTATTCGACCGAGGTGGCAGCTACAACTACTTTGCTTAGGGTCCGCTCCTTCAACTGCTCTTCGTGTGCCATGCAAGCTCGCGATCTCGACTAGGGGCCAAAATCAACACGCCCATTGAATCGGCCCGGACGCGAGCACTATCCTATTCCACTCGGTAAGAGTACCACATACCTCCGACTCCACATAGAAACATGTGGGCGCTTTGAATATCAGAACTAACTTCAAGAATACTAATGTCTAAGTAGTACGATATCATTTAAGCTTAAACATCAGATTTGTATTACGAACATTCGGGCGGAGTTTTTGCTCGGAGCTGGTTGTCCTGACTTAGTGAGCTTCAGCGCCCTATAAGGCTCAGCTCCAGCTGGGGCCGTAATTCATTGTACTTTGCGTAGTCATTGGGCAGTGATACACAAATAAGTGGTTTCTCGTATCAGCAAGATTACATTTTCCACTTCCGCCTCATGTGTCAACCAGCGAAAATCGGATGTCAACAGGGCGTGGCCGGTATGTCTTTATCTTTGCGGCCTCGGAGACTAGTAATACAAGCTATTGACCAGTTCCAATCCTCCATGTAGCACACAAGGAGTTCACCATGGGGGTTGTGAAGAAAATACGATTGGCACATGGCCTGCCGACCTTATGGTATCGATACCTCGAGAGATGTGGCCAATGTTCTACAAAGACCACCCGTCTCTGTCTCAAAATCGAAATGAGTGATTCAATTCGGGATAATAGTCCTACGTTCAATAGATATTTTCATTACTGATATCTTTGTGAATATCTACATCTTAGGGGCTGGTTTATTTCCAGTACTCTGAAGAACCTTTTTCATGCTCCCATATACAGTGTCAATTATTTCAGCGCATACACCATACCTACATAAGTACTTTTGCTCTTGCTATATAGGTATATAGCAAATAGTAAACCAGATTTTGGTCTAAACATTTTATCATTTAAAATATAAATCTATTCTTGAGCTTGTCTCCTCCCACGATTTCGTCCTTCTTCGCCACAAGCTCGGGCATGTCCCAAGTCACATTGATATAGCGACCGCCTAGCCACGCTCGGTTTTCTGAAGTGAGGAATACGAGTGTATCGGCACTTAGATCTGGTGAGTCCACAAAGACTATAATAATTATTAGAGACAAAGTTTCACATGCCGAATAGAATCAAGTCACTCACTATGCTTCTCGAAGTCGTGCAATCCCTCTGGTCCACCCATCATGTCTGTGGGACAGTTTCCTGGATGGATAGCAAATGAAGTGACGCCTTTCTTTCCATACTCTGCATCAATGAGCTGTGTAAACCGTAACAATGAGGCTTTAGATGTTTGATAAGCGGTCAAGGTTGGGTTCAACAGGTGAGCTGCCACACTCGTAACTTGGATGATGTATGGGTTGGGGCTTTTTGCTAGCATGGGTAGGAATGACCTAGCAACAAGATACGGCCCTCGAAGATTCACACTCATAATGTTCCACCACTCTTCAGGATCAGTTGCGGCAATGCCTCCATGAGAGCCAAGCAGGCCGGCATTGTTGATGACAATGTCCATTTGACCAAATTCACTTTCAATGAGCGCAGCAGCATTCTCAACACTCTTGGGATCTGAAACGTCTATAATCACTGGCAAAAACTTGGGAGGCTTTCGGTTGGCGGATTGCGCGGTGGCAGCTACATCTTTGGCTAGCTGAGACATGTCTGATCGCGCACCAGCAGCAACAAATGAAGCTCCCGCTCGAACAAATGAAAGCACCATCGCACGGCCTAGACCGCGCGAGCCTCCGGTAACGAAAACGGCTTTTCCGGAAAAGTCGAACTGAAGAGGGTCGATCTCTGGGTAGGAATCACTATGAACAACTGAGGTCACATCGTAGTCACCTGCAGGTGAAATTAGCATCAAACTTCACAATGAACCCCCCTGAGCAGTACTAACCAGGACCCTCCAGTATATTCTGGGTTCCGCGAGGTGGTGGCATCTCGAAGGAACAATATGGCCAGTCTTTCAAGTTCGCAAAGACCGAATAAAAAGTAGATTGCAAGGAGTCAAAAGCTACAACGCTCTGAAATATTGGGTGATCCAAGAGGTCGGAGGATTCGAATGCCCGCGTGCGGGCACTCGTTCTCTCTTATCTATATATTTGTGACTGCTTTCGAAATATGGATAAGCCTAACATGGACATCCAGTTTAGCGCTGCTAGAATAGCAAATCGCATATTTTTTAGATGCTGATTTTTCAAAAGGTCCTCCGGAAATGTATTTCTGTAGACTTTCGGTAGATTAACGAGACTACATTAAATCTACATACGTAACACGTCCTTCTAGCCCCGCTGGCCTGGCCAGGGTCCGAAACTAAGGCCACACTATCAATGACTAGTGATTGATAGCAGCCGCTAACAGGGCGTAGCTCGCCCGTCTAGTTAAAATGAGGATCGCGACAGGGGGCGGGGCCGCTAAGGTCAGGGGTGCTAACCCGGATCGGAGTTTTGGCTCGGAGTTATCCCCACAGTAAGATAGACATGTCGTTAAAGGTCGTGATGTTTCAAAACTGACTGTCTTAATGTCAGGTACTTGGCTTTGTAGCTAGATTTATACGTTTAGCTGTGATGAGATCTGGGTAGGAATCATCATACATACCCAGGTCGTTAGTTTACAGGATATATATTGAGGAGGAGTCCGGAAAATTTAGCATTTTAGAGACATTTCAGGTTGGATTTAGCTGGTTAGCATAAGTACCTTACTTGCCAAAACCAAACAGCCTTTTCTCCAAAGGTCAGGATTGGATTGGGGACTCAGCCTCTAAGCATCGCTATACCAATATCAAATCAACGGGAGAGAGACTAGTTACGGAGATCTACCAACATGTATGACTCGGCATATACTCATGATGTTCTCGGACAATTGCCGCTATTGAAAGCATACAACCACATTATGGTTGGATTCCCATTGCAGGATTCTAGCAATCGTGAAGAGATAGTTCAGGCACTGGAATCCGCGACTCTTAAGCTCACCACGGCTATTCCATGGTTGGGTGGCAAGGTTGTCAACGTGGGTAGTGGACCGGATAGCAGTGGTATCTTTCAAAGTGTTCCTTGTGAAGAATTCTCGCCTCCGAACTCGATTCTCCGTGTGAAAGACTGCACGGACCTTCTTTCCCCGTATGCAGAAATTATGGCTGCAAAGGGACCAGCATCTATGCTAGATGGAGCAGTGATTGGACCGAAGAATGCTTTCCCGCTCAGCTACGAGGATTCCGAAAGAGATCCTGCACCAGCTTTGCTCATCCAGGCCAGTTTCCTGAAAGGCGGGCTCATTTTGGATATGGCCGCCCAGCATAACATGTCTGACGGCGGTGGTATCCTTGCAATGCTTAATGTAATCGCAACAGCCCTTCGAGGTCAGGAGATCCCTGCTAGCACGATTGAAGCGGCCAATCTAGACCGGAGAACAGTGATTCCGCTTTTGGGCCCGGAAGAACCTTTGCTCGATCATAGCCACTTAATCAGACCTCCTCCTCCAGCTGTGAGATCACCACCGCCTTCACCTTTGACCTGGTGCTTCTTTCGCTTCTCAGCCGAGAAGCTGAATGCTATCAAGGCGGAAGCAAGTGATCCTGCTCATTTGACGGTGTCATTCATTTCGCGTGATGACGCACTATGCGCTTTTC
The DNA here is from genome assembly GCA_022813215.1 of Talaromyces ruber. NCBI lineage: Eukaryota > Fungi > Ascomycota > Eurotiomycetes > Eurotiales > Trichocomaceae > Talaromyces > Talaromyces ruber. Next base: position 49,595 of record JAKLMW010000011.1, on the reverse strand, counting down.
TCTGGAAGCGTATCACAGCCGTCCGTTTGCGTCGACGCCAAACACCAGATGATACGTCTAAGTTCACAAGAGCAGTCGATATCCGTAAAACTATGGGGATCCCATCCGATTACATGGGCGTCTCAGTATCCAATGCCAGCACTTGGCTTTCTTTCCAGCAAGTGACCAGCCTACCACTGGCGGCAGTAGCTTCAGAGCTACGTAAGACATTGAATGAGATAGACGCGAAGTTTGTGCAAAGCTTCACTACCTTTGTTTCGCGTCAAAAGGATAAGAGGAACATCGCCTATGCGGGTAAGTTCAACCCCGATACCGATATGGGTACTTCTTCCATGGCATCTGTACCACTTTACAAGGTGAACTTCGGTGTTTTGGGACAGCCAACCCTCGCTCGCCGACCGACTTTCGCGCCCATTCCAAGTACCATCTATGTCATGCCGCAGACACTTCAGGGCGACGTGGATGCACTTGTTTGTCTTGCAGAGGCGGATATCGCAGGACTGAGAGATGATACTGAGTGGACATCATACGTAGAATATATTGGTTAGGCCAGGGAGTAGAAGGCATTGTTTATGTTCCAGCGCTCACATAACTGAACACCATTGTTGCCCACGGCGTTTATGATCGGAATGTATATCCAAGTTCATCAAGGAGCGTACCTTGGGGAGGCTTGCACATACATACACTCGGAAAGCACTACCAAAAAGATCAATGGCCCGAGGCATCATTCACGCTGCCTGCTTCGATTCAGATTAATTCCAAGGAGCTTGAATCTGGATTCTCATTTTGATTGCATACGTATTAACTTCCATTTTTGATTAGTGTGAGGGCTTTGCCCCTGTAGCTCCGTAACTCCGTAGGCAACAAACAACTCCACTGAACTCGAAAATTGGATTACTCTGTAATTAACTACTCCGTAACTTCGTAACTAAACCAACGATTCTAGTCATTCTATCGAGCTCGGGCAATCATAGATGGTAAGCCAATAAGACTCCAAAGATAGCCTGAACAGAATTCCATGGTAATCCGTTAGAGGCGAGGAAAAACCCGGCCCAAAAATCTGCATGTCGCTAGTCACCGGACATTAAGTCGCAGACCGAAGCTGTATAACGACTGGGTTTGACACTTACGTATGCCCCAGCGCTGATGACAGCTATTACTGACGGTGGCTCCCCGATTTGTCTGCGTTTTAGGGTCAATCCTATCCAAAACCGCCGTCTAGCGCCGGGAGGGGCAGCAATTCCATCAGCTGAAGGCCCCCCTCCCTCCTGGTTCGGATGATCAATAGCTAGTCGAAATCATAAAATCTACCGAAGGCACTTTTCACCGGAAATTGCGAGCGTAGTTTTCAATTTATAGCGATCTGTCCCATCCCCGTCACTCGAAGAATTGTCGATCGTCTGAATTTCCACAAATTACCCTGCAACAATGACAGCAAAGCCTATTGAAGTGGCCATCATTGGTGGTGGAATCACAGGGCTCACATTGGCTTTGGGTTTTCAAAAGCGAAACATCAAGTTCCACATTTACGAGCGAGCACAAACTCTCCGTGAAATAGGCGCAGGAATCGGCTTTACTGCAAATGCTGAACGCGCAATGCTTGCTTTAGATCCACGAATTCATCAAGCATTCAAAAGCGTCGCTGTTCAAAATGCATCAGATTGGTTCCAGTGGGTGGACGGCTTCAGCGGCGTTAACGGTGACAAAGACACGGTCGAAGAAGATCTCTTGTTCAAATTGTATCTAGGCGAACGTGGATTCGAGGGCTGCCATCGTGCACACTTTTTAAAGGAGCTTATTGACCGCCTTCCAGAGAATTGTGTTACTTACGGCGCACAGCTCGAGACCATAATCGACCGAGGAGACAATGAGGCCATACAATTGAAATTCCATGACGGTACAACCGCTGAGACCGATTTAGGTAAACAAGATCCGTGGATACTGGCAAGGAAGGGGGGGTCCGAGAATTCAGTCAAGTATATCTGCTGACACATCTTGTCGCTAGTCATCGGCTGTGATGGTATACGATCGCGTGTGCGACAATTGATCTTGGGCGAAGAAAACCCTGCATCTTATCCTAAATATACTCATAAAAAGGCCTATCGAGGTCTGATTCCTATGGAAAAGGCTCGTCCCGCACTTGGAGAATCCAAGGTCAACACTCGATTTATGCATCTCGGCCCGGATGCGCATGCCCTAACATTTCCGGTGGCTGAAGGAAAGCTGGTGAATGTGGTCGCCTTCGTGACTGACCCAGACGAATGGCCCTATGCAGACAAGCTGTCTGCTCCTGCCGAGAAGAAAAACGCAGTCGTTGGTTTCTCAAAGTTTGGAGGCGCAGTACGTACAATCATGGATCTACTATCGGATGACTTGGATGAATGGGCTATATTCGATACATACGACCATCCAGCATCCACGTACTACGACGGCCGCGTTTGTATTGCCGGAGATGCCGCGCACGCTGCCTCCCCTCATCACGGTGCGGGTGCTGGTTCTGGAGTTGAAGATGCCACTGTCTTGGCTACCGTCATTGGCCTTGCGCAAACTCAGTTGAACCAGTCTCGAGACAAATCTAGATCGGAAGTTTTGAAGGCGGCGCTCGCAACTTACAATACGGTCAGGCTGGAGCGATCTCAGTGGATCGTCGAAAGCAGTCGCATCCTAGGCGACATCTATCAGTGGCAGCATGAGGCCACTGGTCGCGATAGGAAAATCTGTGAGGACGAGGTCTCTTGGAGATCACATAAGCTCTGGGATTATGACATCGACCAGATGGTGCAGCAAACAGCAGAGGATTTCAAACAACGACTCAGCTCTTGAGCGCACATTTCTTGAAGTATTGCCTCTAAGCGGTAATAGCTAGTGAAGTCTTCAGTAGTTCTACTTTGTTATTGTATAGTGATTCGGTTTGAATATTTCTATAGACTCTCTCAAGTCATCAACCCTAATCGACACGCAAGCTTTAAATATTTGATATAACCCTAAGTACACTTCGCGATTGCCAAGTTAGGACTTAGACGTGAAATACAAAAAAGGCGTAACATTATAGACCGATCATCCCTTCTATGAATCCTATCTGTAAAAATTACTGAGTGTGCGCGCGGAAGCTGTTGAGTACAAACAATTCGGTCAGCCACTAAGGTGACAGACAAGGACGTATAAACTCCGAACCGACATATGAGCAGCCCTTAAACAAATCTCATCAAAATCCATCACGTAGTGTCAGGCCTCGATGGTGTATCTTTAGTTTAATTTGCCGGTCACAGTACAAACACTCAACCTTTCTCGGCCTAGGTAAAGTCATGCTATCCTAGACAATATTTCTTTTGGTGGCGCAACGATACTTTACCGAGTATAGCAATTAGCAGTACGGAGTTGTGCAATTAAACCGTGACTGGGATTGGGCCCCTGCCCACAGCTGCATTAGCGCCTGCAAGCTTTAATATCCGGGGATTGGGGCTTTGGTTTGGTGCAGTCGCTTCGGCCCCTGCTGGCAGCCATCCAGTAAAACCATCCAGTCTTATACATAGGGCTTGAAGGGGCCACAACACGTGCATTCGTCACTCAGCTTTTGGCAGCTCGTGGAGCAGTCGAAAATATCCGTTTATGTCCGTTCATGTCACAAACATCTAGTCGCTTCGGGCCAATGTGCGGATGACTGAAAGGCTAACTCAAGAAGGCAATTCGACATGATGCAGATGCTAGTTCTTCTTAGGCCCTGGGAAGCTCCTTAAATACAAAAGCTCGCCGTTTGCGATTCGAACAGTTCTAGTATGGTCGGAAGCTTCTAAAACCCCCTCTCTCTGTCTTCCTAAAAACAAGCACCGAAAGATTTGTCCAACATGGCCGCAAGACTTTCAACTTGTCTCCTGGCAGCCCTCGCTCACAACCAATCAGCCGTGGTCACCCCAAGTTCCTCAAACTACAACAGTAGCCTCACCATCTATAACTTGAACATACCGATCTTGCCTGCAGCTGTCACGTATCCAAGCACTACGAAAGAGGTTTCGGATATCGTGAGATGCGCTGCCGAAGGGAGTTATAAGGTACAGGCAAAAGGTGGTGGCCACAGCTATGGAAACTACGGTAAGGCATAACTTTCAACAGCTAGCCTATAGCGAAACAAAATTGCAATGGTACATTTTAACTGACAAGAATTTCACAGGCTGGGGTGGAGAAAGTGGAGAAGTGGTGATTAACCTCGCGAACCTCAATGGATATTCCTACGACAACTCGACGGGATATGCCACTGTCGGTGCCGGTTCTCAATTGGGAAGCGTCACGACTGCTTTGTACAACTCTGGGGAGCGTGCTGTTGCTCATGGTTCATGTCCTGATGTTGGTATTGGAGGCCACGCCACCATTGGTGGAGTTGGTCCTACATCTCGTCAGTGGGGAGCAACTATCGATCATGTCGTGTCTGCCACCGTAGTCCTCGCCGACGGTAGAATTGCCACTGTCTCCGAAACAGAGAACCCGGATCTTTTCTGGGCCTTGAAGGGAGCAGGCGGCAGCTTTTTTGTTGCGACCGAATTTGTTTTCCGTACCGAAGCTGCTCCTGCTGGGGGCGTTTCGTACACATATGCTTTTGAGGGTCTCAATGCCACGGCACAAGCACAAGTTTTTAAGGATTTTCAAACTTTTATTTCCAACCCTAGCTTGTCTTGGGAGCTTTATATCTTAATGGTAGGACTTCCTACCGTTATTGAAGTCACCGGTTCGTTCTTTGGCTCCTTGGAGGATTTCAACGCCATTGGCTTTGAACAAGCGTTCAGTATCGCCCCCGTTTCCAACGTTACGGTCATCCCCAATTGGCTGGATATGGTGGCTATTTGGGCTACTGAGTCGGAGAGCGCAGAAAAACCGGCCTATTTCTACGCCAAGTCATTGGATGTCTTGCCAGATGCACTACTCTCCGACGACACCATCGACTCCATGTTCGAATACCTTGCTACAACGCCTGACAATGCATTGACTTATGAGCTGGAAGTCCAATTGGTCTCTGGTGCCATGGCTGAAATTGCTAGTAATGCTACTGCTTTCCCTCACCGTGACGTTTTGTACTGGATTTTCGCCTACGCAGCTACCAATGGCCCCGTTTCAAATACTACCATTGACTTCCTGGATGGCTTCAACGATGTCATTTATTCTGCATTCCCCAACGAGACTTTCTACGCCTATGCAGGCTATGTTGATCCTCTACTTTCGAACGGGCCTGAATTGTACTGGGCCGACAACCTTCCGCGTTTGGAACGAATCAAGAAGGAATATGACGAACATGATGTTTTCCATAATCCCCAGAGTGTTCCTGTCGGAGATGGCTCCGGTGAATGTGACTGGTAATAAATTAGCTTCTTTTCATATCTTTGATCGTCCTGGATTGAACTCAGTATGTCAACTCATTTGGTGCTGCAGTTTAGACTTCCATTGCGATTTATACTATCTCAGGTATCTTCAGCACACATGACTAGAAATATCCCAAGTTAAGACAACTTAAAAATAGTAAATAGCATAGTCTCCTACAAACCTTTTCTGCTTCTAGATGTCACGTTCTTGAATTGAACGACAACAAAGCTCCGTCAGTCGATGGAGACAACAATATTCTCGTAATTTAGATTTTCTGTAATATGCCCTTCATGCACTTGTTAATCAAGTGAAATATTACCGTAAAGATCAAGCTCACATTATTATTATTACGTTCAGCGACCAAGCTACTAAACCAGAGTAGACAGATACAAATGGCCGGACCGTATCACTATACCTAAATATTAGCTAAATCGAACTCAGCTCAACTTTCGAGCAAGAATTAGTCTTCAAGAGGCCGACGCCGGCTCATGAATTGGGCCATCTTGCATCTTCCCCATAACTCTCTTGCAGACTTCCAGGCATGGAAGGGCGAGTCTCTAGGGTACCCACCTCTTGCACACGGAGTACTAGAAAGTCCGCCGGCCCGTCAAGCTAAAATAGGATCTCTTAGTGCAGGGGTTAGGGGCATCAACCTGCATACGCTAGGGTTCTGTAGCCCTGGTTTGTAATTTCCCGGTAGGAAGAGAAAATCCTGACCACTGTCCGTAGAGGGAGAGGATTTTAGAGAAAATCCGACGAGTTAGACTTATAAAGTTGCATTATTACGTATTAGAGACAAGCTTTGTCAGCTCATGGTCTAATACCAGGATTTCCAATGTTTAATCTGTGCTGTTTGGCTCGAGAAATCAGCGAACCGCATCTGCCGTTCCTGGTCCGGAGTAAAATTTACTCGGTTTGGCATCGTTCTTATACATGGGGGCAGAGTTCCAGTATGCGTTGACCTAGCTGGGGCTGAGGGGGGATAGGAGTTCGTATGTAGGATAGTTAATCAAGAATCGTTTAACGCCTGAATTATCAACATGCTCCAAAAGAACAAGTAAGGTTTTAGGCTCGATCAATGGAAAACAAAAATCCTTCAGGGTTTTGTATATAAGGTGGTGGATGTAATGGGACATGCGGTAAATTTAAAAGAAAACTAACAGGAAAAGGTACCTTGCGGAGTTGAAGGCATTAAATTTCAGGATGCTTGGTACACTACTGTTCGGCGCTGCCGTGGTCATGTTTGCTCTCAATGTGCAAGCACAGAACATCACAACACCTGATCCCGAGGGTTGCGTTGACCCAACTGAATTTGCATCATGCCTTGCAAATGCCAATTACACTGCTATTAAATGTGCCAGTCAGTCCAACGCCAGTATTACCGCGTGTGAGGTGCAGGCACTCGTTGATGAGATGCTCTGTTACTATGGCAGCTGCTGGAATAAGGTATCTGCTAGTAAAAACTTCAATAAAATTGTTCAAGAGAATATTAACAGGATTGGTCAGGTATATACTTGCGCTTATCAATATATCACATCCGAGTACCTCCTCGCAATCGATCGAGACCACATCCAAAGTGCACCCTTCTATCCAGCGCCTGCCGATGCACCCGACAGCTGCTCTTGCAATCTCGGCAATTCATTGATTAATGCCACCTTGAACCATGACACTTTGTACACTTGCTGGGCTATGAACAACAAACTTCAATCACACGAATGCCAATGCTGCGTATACAGTGCCGCCGTGAGCGCGTATGTGGCCCATCTTAAGTTCTTGGGAAACAGCGTGATTATTGGAAGCTAATAAATATGGTTGCTTAGGTCATACGGCATCTGTCCGGGCACTGAAAAGGACATCCTCGGTGTGCCAATTCTGGTCGAGGAAGGCCAGGCAAACATTGCCGCTAATGGCTCTTGCAATACTCTCACATATGAAGTCTGCTACGGTCAGTTTGGTATTCCCACGGCTGACAATGGCACATATGTGGATGTCAACAATCTCCCACCAAACCAGACTCAAGCGCTGAGCAACACTCCTGGGGCATCATCACTCACCAGCCCGCCAGGTGGCGAGACTATGACGGTCACTTTTCTAAACAAAACATATACCATCACTGCGGCACCGTATAATGCGACTAATGTGGTTCCTGCCACTACTACAAAAACTGGGGGGTGCAGCAGTAAGGCAATTGCATCCAGCTCGGCATCAAATACAGGAAGCTCGACGGCGGTTCCTACCGGCGCAGCTATAGCAATTGAACCCCAGGCCGCTCTCGGAGTGTTGTCGCTAATATTCACTGCTGCATTTGGTTGGTTTTAGAGTGAAATTGATATTGGTCGGAATGATTGGTCACATAGAATATTTAGAAATGATCCGCTAGACATTAGATATGTAATTTTTCACATAATCATTCAAGACAAATTGGTGGGACAAATAGAGCCTTCTACGAACAGATCCCCACTTCTACAGAAAAATCAATTAAATGAATAAAGTTCCATGCAGCATTGTGGGCTGGGTGAGGTTTCAACACCCAGGTATCCTTCTTCGATGTAGTGCTAGGCGTTCCAATAAATAACAATCCGAGAGACCGCAGCTATAATTTTCAAAGAGTATTATACGTCATATGCCGATCGTCATGGAAGGCAAAGCAAAGCTAAGCTAAATGCTAGTCAGCGTGCTGCCTCGCCGGATTGAGTGATTCGAGTCGCTGATTTGGCAGGTTAGTCCGCAGATGGGCCAGCAAAACCATGCAAGCCAGTGACAACCCATGTGATACCAAATATGAATAGGGTTGTATCAGGCAGTCATCATACAGGCCAATAGGCCGGATGTGAGAAAGTCATATCTTTGTGAATGGGATGATGTCTGCACCTATCTTCTGTTTATCTCGTCGAGGCTTGATCAACACCAATATTCAAGAAATCCTTGAGCTCGCCACGACATAAGGCACATGACTAAGGTGCAAATAATATCGTTCCTATAGAGTGACGCATTTGCAGATAAAGCATGCAGTGAAGCAAACTTGACCCTCCTGTGATCCAGTTTGCTCTACTCTGTGACCATCAGGAAGCCGCAGTAACGTCGGACACTGCTCCCACCATCCTCTTTTGATGACCTGGTACTTCGCATGGCGCTTTCAGACAGCGACAAACGACATCAAGAGCACAGAAGAGCTAGTATTTTTTTTAGCATTGTTATTTCCTGTTATCGCATCTTTTTGACAAGGTTGGACTTAGCGGTCTTTGGGTCGTCCGCAGTTCAAAGCAATCAATCCGGGCTTGAAGCGGGACACGCTAGTAATTTTCGTTACTGTTATTATAAGCGACGCTACTGGAGCTAACCCAAAAGGGTACTAGAGGCAATAATTCAGGCAGGCAACGGAGCCTTAAACTCTCCCAATCCCGACGTTCAAACAGACAAAATACATAACATCATGTCAAGTTGGAGAACAGGAGCGCTACTTTTGAGAGACCTGTAATTCTGCCACTTGCCTCCAGACTGTGGACATAGGTAGCAATACGTTCTAGCATGGTGCTGCCCACGTTGAGCATTTTCCAACGTTGGACCGAATTCGAACCACCACTGTCCATCATCTGGCGTGGAGAGGACAACGAGTCTCTCTACGAGGAAGCTCGAGTGAACAGGGTATTTAATTGCCAACGGCCCAAAAGATACCCACGTGGTATCGTGTCTGCAAAGACAGAGTCTGACATTGTCAAAGCTGTCAAGCTAGCAATTGATCAAAAATGCTCCGTTTCTGTCCGGGCCGGAGGGCACAGCTGGCCAGTATGGAGCGTTCGCAATGATACTATCTTGGTAGATCTAGGTGATGTTTCCAAAATCAGTTTTGACGATAATACTGGTGTGGTTAGCGCGTCTCCAAGCACAACGGGTCAAGAATTATCCATTTATTTGCATACCAGAGGTCGCATCTTCCCCGTTGGACATTGTCCGGACGTGGGAATTGGAGGCTACTTGCTATGTGGTGGTATGGGATGGAATTCCAATGTTGGTCATATTGAGCTTTGTCCTCCACTTCGCATATCTTCCTCCTTCTACCCAACCGGTCTGTCTCTTGCCAGTTGATGCTTATGGCTAACGGAAAGCTGGTCCGACACAGAATTGGGGCTGGGCATGCGAACATGTCATCGCTGTTGATGTAGTCACGAGCTGCGGAAGAATTGTTCATGCAGATTCTGAGCAAGATAGCGACCTGCTCTGGGCAGCTCGAGGCGCCGGACCAGGATTTCCGGGGTTAGTAACACGTTTTCATCTACAGACCAAACCGTTGCCGAAAGTCATCAAGTCCTCGTTGTATATCTATAGCCTGAGTCAATATCAAGCTGTGTTTAACTGGGCATTGAAGGTAGGAGACAAATACCTTCTATATTCATACTCGATGCTCCACTGAATCACTGTGCTATAAAACCAACAACTCACTTCCCCTCGCTAATGAGGACTATAGATTCCCTCTGGCATCGACGAGGGCCTGGAAATTGCCGTGATCGGAAGCTATCCCTCCGGATTTGATGAGTGCTGCATAACAGTTGCCCTTTTGGCCGTTGGCGACGATGAAGGAAGCGTCAGAGAAGTCCTGCATCGTGCAGACGAGTCTCACCCGGACGGGGCAGCCGTTCGCTCAGTTTGCGATGACACGAACTTCAATGAACAATTCCATTACAAACGGGAGGCATATCCAGGAGAACACAGGTACTGTGCCGATAATTCGTTTCTGTATGACAATTCGGATGTCGCATCCGTTCTCAAATCTGCGTTCTCAACGTTACCCACAAGAAAGTCACTAGCTCTCTACAACTCGATGGTTCCAACAAGCCGCCGTGACTTGCCACCCATGGCGTTGAGTGTGCAATCGGACCACTATTTTGCGCTGTACGGTATCTGGGAAGATGAGGACGACGACGCACGCAATCAAGCGTGGGTATCGGAGATCATGAAACAGGTTGGCCAACACTCGGTCGGTGCCTATACAGGTGAATTTGACTTTCAGACGCGACCGTCACGATTTTGGGGAGATGAGCAAAAGAAAAAGTTGAAAGATATTCGGGAGAAATGGGATCCCACGGGCGTCTTCTGTGGCTATCTGGGGCTGGAAGTTGATCAATAGCAGTACGTACCCTTAGATCGTGTGTATGGCATTGAAAGAATAAAAGCAGTCTGGCGAATAAAAAATCCGAGATGACAGACCACGTCACGTGTTGCATTATTTACATGAATGACATGGCCGCGCTTCAAAGTCAAGGTTGCCAGCCCTTCAAGATCAAATGCGCGCAACATACAGACATCTAATCTCTATAAGTCTACATACAGGGCTGCGTCCAATCCTCTCTATAATTCTATTGTCATAAACATATTATCCTCGTGGGCGACATAGTCGGCAAACGGTTCGCATCGTACAAAACCACACCGCTCATACAATCGTTTAGCGTCCACAAACGCAGCGACCGTTCCAGTCTCCAGACTAAGTCGATTATATTTCCTCCGCTTCGCTTCGGTGATCATATGCCGCACGAGAGCCCTGGCGACTCCTTTCCGTAGATGCTCAGGCGCAGTCCTCATGGACTTGATCTCCCCATGCGTCGAGTCCAACTCCTTGATGGCGCCGCAACCGAGCAATTCATCGCCGTCCCAGACAGTATAGATGGTTATGTTTGGCTTTTGAAGCGCAGTGAGATCTAGAACGAAACTCGTCTCGGGAGCTGACTTTTTTTGGAGATCTTGGAAGTGGTAGGCGAGAAGGGTTCGAAGCTTCGGGTTGTTGAGATCGCCCGTTGTAACGTGCATCGTGAACAGTTGAGCCTTGGCAGAGTCAAAATTGTGCTATTTCTTGAATCTTACTGAAATGATATTCCGCCTCATTCAATCACCATCTCTTCAATATCAGGTCAGTTAATATGTATTTTAGACTGAGTCAGCATGAAAAGAAATGAGTCATCCGGCCTGGTATGATAATCCTTATCGGCATCGGCAACCTAGAAATCGAGACAAAAGAAGAAACAGGCTTGTGACCGTTATATTACGGAAAAATACGTTGTTTACGTAGAGATAGCATCCGTACTAGCCATATTAGGCAGGCATCCGTTATTAGATTACATAATGTAATGTTCATTCTACGACTATCGGCGTTCAACGACATCGCAGATGCTTGGAATAATCTCAATCGAGACTTCTCGACACCCCAATAGGGTCCCTGTGAATGTAATCACACTCTGTTAGAGCCCTCTTAAAACCTAATTGATTAATAAGAACCCGCAAGGCACATAAGTCGGCAAGTCGACGCTCGCGGCGGCCGGCCTCGATAGCTCAGTAGAAGAAATACATATATTTGACGCGACGTTTCCCCCCCTTATACTGCATCCCACAGGTCAAGTGCACATCTGTAGAACGTCATAATATACCTTATATAGATTCAATATATCGTAATATGTCTGGTATAAGCGCTGGTCTGAAAACAAACTCATCACGCGGATAATCGTTGCAAACTGCATGTGCCTCCATCTTCACAGAGGAAGGTCCAACTGCCTGCTATTCTCCGATGTCCCTCAATCGTCCGAGGTTGATGATATTTACGTGGAAATCGGTTATCTATGCGGACAGTTTTATTGATTACTTGAAGGATACATGTATCCAGACTTTGGAAGATCCCGGAGCGAGTACGAGTTTCTTCTAAGCACTCAAGGATATGAAAACAGTGTATGGATAATCCAGATGTGTGGCTCTCCCACTTCCAATGTTTGCTGTAGCATGTCAACGGGCATTTTCTATATTATCATAGCAGCAAATACACTCGACGTGAGATTGCAGGGCTGAATTTTGCTGTTTTGAAACAATCACTTCTTCCCTGCCAGATTTATTCAATGACTCTATTTCGATTTCTGGACTGATTGTTTAGTCACAACGCTTATTTAATATGGGATTAATAGCGTGTCGACGCGTCGCGATCGCGGTCGCGTCGGTGGAAAGCCTGCAGTCCATCACTCCAAAGCTATTCATCAGTCATATTCCTTCGCTGCCCAAATTTGTCCAAAGGGGCAAACGCCGGCATGTTATACTTGGAAATCTCATGGCTATGTGATTCAACCTACATGTACCTACGGCAGACGGGCACAGGATGTGTTTCGCCTGGTTTGGTATATCTGCGGCTGGCTTATAGGGATGAAGGCGACCATGCCGGGGTTTTCGCCGACCCTCGAGACGACCAATCCTCGCATCGCGTCGTGTATTATGGGTAAATGACAAGACGCCGTCTCGGCCAATCTCCGCATCTCATGCTCCAGTTTGAATAAGCCACCGATTGCTTGTTTTGGTGATCAGCTGAATGCCATCTGCCCAGATCGTAAAAGCTCGGCCAAGAGATGTCATTTTAACACACAAATGCACATGCTGGAGCATGTCAATCTTCAATTGCCTCTATCACCTTTGCTTCGATATATGATAAAAGACCGATGACGAGGGACTGAAAAGGCCGTAGTAGTTCTTTTGAGTGTTGATCGCTCGGAGAAAGATGCACTGCAAATTACGTCGACCGTGACTCTATTTATCGTGACCGAGGGAAATGGCCAATAGTTATATCCACACTCAGATAAAGGTGCGTTCCGGTGTCATGACTCAAGCGTGTTGTTTTTTCAATGATTCTCGAGTCAAGCCTTGTCTTGTTCGCCTGGTAAGTGGCGGAAAGCAGTCGTCAACACAAAAAGCTTCCCGCAATGATGGCAAAGGGAACTCTACTAGAAATATTTCCATTGCTCTTGCCCAGCCTCAACAATGGAGTGTTTTCTACAAACTTTTTGCCTTCAATTTTTCAGAGCGATTAGTAAATCAAATGACTTCTTTCAATTTTCCTTCACAAATGAAGGCTTTAGGTACGATTCTCTTCCGTCATCGAATTTTCGCATAAGTTGCACGGGAGAGTCATCGATGCTGATGACTTCTTTCGGATGAGTAGAATACTCAGAGCCGAGAAAATTCAGTGTCGTTCAGAAACCTCTGCCACTTATTCGGGATGATGATGTTCTGGCCAGTAAACAGATTCGGGCGATATGAGGGAATATTTCGCTAGAAGTGAAGCCATAGATCAAAGTGAAGGCCAGTGGCGTTTGTGGCACTGATTTGCACATCCACGGTCGAGAATGAACTGTTTTGCGAACACTTCATCGCCCATGGTGTGATGGTCGACGGTGGATTTGCCGAATATGCCGTGTATCACTCGTTCAGAGTGTTTCGGTTCCAGAATATCTCCGGTGTCGATGCCACACTAATTGAACCTGCCTCTTGTGCTGCGCATGGCATGGATAAGATTGCTCCCAAATTGGGACCAAAGGTCCTTCTTTTCGGTGCCGGACCAACTAGACTCGTGTTAGCACAGATGCTTCGCCTTCATGCCGCCAACCACTTGATTATTGCTGCTCCTGGTGGGCCTAAGATGGACATACGAAGGGGGGGAAAGCTTGTTGTCTACGGCGTATATTCAGATGACGCTCGGTGCCTTTTATCACCGAACAGAATATTCAAGGAGGAGATCAACATAATTGGCTCTTTCAGTCGGGTGTACAGGTTTCCAGCCGCCATTGATTACCTCGGTGAGTGCCTATATTCATCCTTCTATGACCAGCATTACGGAGGCAATAGTACTGGTAGCGTGCAATAGACACAGGAAAGGTCAAGGTGACTGGCATCGTGAACAAGACATTCCGAGTGGAAGAGTGGCAGGAATGTCTCGACGCAATGAAGAACAAAGCTGTGATCAAAGCAGCGCTTGTTTTTGACTAAAAAACATCCAGGATAGACCTATGTAATTGATACGTGCAGCACTGGATGAGTCTCTTTGCAAAAGTATTGTGTGAGCAGCGAGCGATCTGTCTAGAAAAGTGTTCAATATAATATAGGGTTAGGGCTGGAAATGTACAAATCAACTCTTACCCAAAAGTAGACTAGCCTATAAAACACTCAACGCGTTGGAACGCAGCATGTCTCCTGACCGACTTTATGGGCGCCTCAGAATCACGCTTAAAGGTCTTGCTCTAGAACATCTATATTCATCACCGACCATGGTTCTTATCCAAGACCTCCCAGTGGAGCTTCTGAGACAAATCTTCGAATTCCTTACTGGCTTTTGAGGATGAACCTTTGGATCTACCCATTAGAGGCGACAATGCGAATGATGCCACCGGGGACAAATTGGGAAAGGATGATAGCGGCGATGGTGGTAATAATGATGATTTTGACAAGCTGAAAGATCTTCGCAGTATTTGCTTGGTCTCGCGGTCTTTCCGCGAGCTAGCCCAGCCGCTCTTGTTTCGGGACTTCGATGAGGATGGCTTGTCTGGCAGTATGACGAAGATTGTCTCGTTTGCTCGATCTCTTTATCGCAATATAGAGCTCGGAAAACACGTGCAGCGCATCTCCATCATGTATCCATTGGCATTGGGGCCTTTTAGTGTGGACATTGAGGACGAGGATTCCAAGTTATTCAATGATGCAATCCTCAAGTTGCGATTAGCCGACGAGGAACAGCGAGTCTGGGTTGCGGCTACCCAACAATCTGACCTTAGCGTCTACATAGCCCTACTCGTCAGCAAGACCCCAAATCTTCGTCAACTGTGCCTGCCCGGTGGTGACTTTTCAATGAAGCCTATCATCCAACTTTTTGCCCAAAATCCGTCACTTCTGCCCAATCTCAAGCTTCTCTGGATCGACGCTGATGATGAAAGTGCCGGCTATCCTATCATGGCCTACGAGGAAATGCTCACCCGTCCAAAGCTTGCTAACTCGAACTTTGAGTATGGTGACCTCGACGATGACAGGTTCCCGGCTTCCTGGACGCCTGGAACATTAGCGATGGAATAGTTGGCATTTCATCGAGCCAAAGTAGACTTTCGAATATGCCCATATAAATTACCCGACTTTGATGATGGGCCCGATGAGTCTGATGAGTCTGACTTTGAATACGAAGATGATGACGAGTTTATGGAGGCACACGGTCCGGGGCCGAGCCAGTTTGCTGGACTGCTTCACATGATTATGCAGCATTCGTTAGAGGATCCAGAGTCTGCGCCGGATGGGTTCTTTGCCACAAGTGATAATTCATGGGAAATGAAGAGTGACGATTGAGATGATGTATTTATGTTAATATCCTACACAAATAAGACGCTTAATGACAATTTCAATGTGCTGTCGACACGTGCAAGTGTAGAAGAAGTGGCTAAATTAAAGCCGGAGCCCTAATAGTAGTTGATGTCTCGGAATTCGGACTACTGGAAATATTTCTTGAACCTCTCCCATTTCCCTTCACTATGCTTTTGCGACAATCCATCGTCGACTTGAGTGTTCTTTTCATGTGATGAAGCGTTCTGATTGATCTTCTCCCCCTCCAGATCAGACTTCATATTGGCCGGGTCGTTGTCTCGCTTGCCTTCGTCCATTTCCACATTTTCGGAAGTAAGGGACGTCCCAGAGTCAGACGTTGCATCGTTAAGCACTTTGCTTTCTCGTGCAGCTGCCTCTCCTCTCTCGCGCTGTTGACGCTCAAGGCCCCGTTGCGCAGCCGCCTCAATGCCGCCTCTTTCTCCGAGCATTATTGTACCCGCCGGCCCAGGAGCGAGTGCGCTGATGTTCAAAGGCATTTTGTTCGGACAATTTATGGTAATTTCAAGTGGAAGAAATCAATATGTGTTGGACAATCCGTAAGGCACATGTTATACTTGGTTGACGAGATCTGGATATACCTAGTGGATATAGCGCTCTATATACCCATTCAAATGACTAAGCCCATAATTATTGTTTCATCGCCAAGATGTGGGTTGAGGTTGTGGATAGGCCCGTCCTACTGGGCAATTTCTGATTCTGACGAACCACCGAGACGGACAGTGTGGAATGACATCATGGTGTTGGGAATATTATCAGCTGCTTGTCCTTAGCCCCCACGAAGCCCAACAGCCAAGGAATCAAAGGGGAATATTTTAAACGTCCGTCTTTCTTCTCCACAGACACAGTTCAGCACGCGCACCAGGGCCATGAACATTCAGTTCAGTGTGTGGGAAGACCAGTTAGGGATTGAAAGAGCCTCTCAATAGAGACCTAGGATCTGATTTATTGACAAGGCAATTTTATACATACGGGACGGGACAAAGCTAGTTCAGCTGTAAAATCCACTCCGCAGCATGCTTCGCATGAATTTCCGCCGGATCAATAACAGGGATACCTTTTGGGAGAGCATTTTTTTCAAAGACAAAGCCAAGATCAGTGCTTCCAAGTACAATAGCTTGAGCCCCTCGTTCAATCAACCGGTGTGCCTGGGAGACAAAAATGGTTTTTGTCGGTTCGGTCACACATATTGGCCCTTTTGCGACTTCCTCCAGCATCCCTCTGTTGACCTCCTCGACGTCAAGGTCGCCCTGAGGAATGATTGCTTCAAAGCCATGCTGAGGGCTTTGTAAGCGACCAATAAAGGAATCGGGATCTTCAAGGTCAAGAATTGTGAATTTTGGGCCGAGAAAACCAAGACACGTAATATGTGGGTAAGTCTTCTTGATGTACGCCGAGAGGCAATCGGCTATGTGGAGTAGAGGGACTTTCGACTCGGTAATGAGTTGACTCGTAACTTTGTGAGCAAGGATAGCGCAAACAACAATTCCGTCAATTCGTTGGGATCCGGAAGTCAGGGTTTTGATTGGATCTTTGTACACGGAAGCAAAGCTGGACCAGTCCATCTGTGAAGCATGCTGTATCATCTCCTCCAGATTGGCACTGTACGTGTAAAGAGGGGCGGCGGAGCGACCGCCTACATGAGTGCGTACGACATCGTTGATGGTCCGATAATATAGCTCAGTCACATCCGGGGTCATTCCCCCGAGGAGGAGCAGAGTACGCATTTTTGCCATATAGCTAGCCTCCGAGGATACAGATAGTTATTGCATTTGAAACTGAATGGTCAACTGATAAAAGGTAGAGTAGAGCTTGACAGTTCCATCCACGCCCAGGTGCGAAACACGGTGGTAATTTACGCACTCGATAGTTGTAGACCGGGGAAACTAGATGCGAATGAGAAGCAATCGCACTAGCTTTGAGATAAATTTTGAGCTCTCACCGCGGCGCGCTGCTTGTAAATTTGTCTAGGGTGGTTTAATGAGTCATACAGGTCAGGCCGGGAGAACGCCGACGCAGGCAGGATAGTTAAGAATAACATAAGCACTGATTATAATGCCTCCACTCACTCCATACATATATGGAACTTCCTCTTCCTGTATCTCATACTTGATAAACCATGTATTGATAAACGTCGTTGTTCTACGTTTCACAATCAAAGGGGTCCTCTCTCAATGGCGGCATCCATGGCTTGCTTAATAGGGCGGCTGAATCTGGTTCGTTTTCAAGTTTTTCCCCGTAGATCTTCCGGTCCATATCATACATCGCCTTTCTGTTGATCGACGATATCAAGCTTGTGGGTGCATTGTCTCCGATAACAGGTTACGTACCTCCTAAAGGTGGTAGCAACCTCTGAACATAATTCAACAACCTGCAAATCTCGTACGATCGCGACTGACCAAGGTAAAATAATAAAACTCTCCTTTCCCAACATGCCATCTCAGTCGAGCCTATTATTATACCTCGCCGGCCATGCGGCAACAGCATGGGCAGTTTGCGCACCTGGCTACCCCATGCCTACCTTTCAAACCGACAACTTCAGCTACCGTATACCATTGACAGTGGCGATCCTCTTTTTGTCTCTGGCTCATAGCTTACTGGTTGTGGTGACTACCGGAATTCTACCTAGTTATATTGGAATGAGATACTGTCCTCACTGTTCGAGGTCTTTTACGCATTTGTGGGAATCGGC
Organism: Talaromyces ruber; assembly: GCA_022813215.1. NCBI lineage: Eukaryota > Fungi > Ascomycota > Eurotiomycetes > Eurotiales > Trichocomaceae > Talaromyces > Talaromyces ruber. The sequence goes on along the minus strand of JAKLMW010000011.1, from coordinate 31,393 downwards.
AATGTTAACTTCTAATAATGCGGTCACATTTTCTACACCGGAGGATTTAATCTTGACCTGAAAAATGGTTGAGTTTCAAGAAGATTATATGATGATGGCAAGCCCGGAGTGGTACGAAGAAGACATGTATATGGAAACTTCTAGCTCTGTTTCTTAATGTTTTTTGTGTTGACGTGTACAGTTGCAGTTGCAGTTGGTGGTGATGGTGGTGTGAATTCTTATCCTGAACCTTCACCACATCCTTGCACTATTTGCGTCATTCAAAAGCGTGATGACATGAAGAGAGTTTGATAGAAACCACATTGTTCTAGTTTAATCTTCTTTATCCCGGAACTCTCCATGAAAACTATCGGCAAATATCAGATACATGGATATATCGCTGAGCTCAAAGTCCTGTATATTATTATAGAGCAAAGGATAGAGAGGCTTGAGAAATGTTGGGTATTGTAAGCTACCTCTAGTCTACACTCTGAGAAGCCTAACTGACTAGAGACTTCAGCCTGTGAATACCTCCGCACTTGTTAAGAGTATGAATGCAACCTAGTAAGGCGATAACATTCAGCTTCTTACTAATTTTAAATTGTAAGAACTGGAAATTATATACTAACAAGTTTTGATCACTTATTAGGACCAGATATATTTATTATCAGGTCTAATAATAGTCAATTAAGTGTAATCTGAATGATATGGGTTTGGAACCTTAATCTGATGTCCATTGAGGGACTTTTTAGCGTGAATTAAGTCTCAAAATGACCGTCTTTGGTGAAGGCATTGGAGATCACTGTTTAGTTTCACTACGTTCACAGTTTGTGCTGCATTTACTTTACAGTATGTTCACTGGCGACGTGAGGTCGATAGACCGCATGTCATTATATTAATCCATGCAAAGTTAACCTGGAATTGGTTTCACAAACAGATAAAAGGATATACATAGTAGAAGCTTATGGGGTAGTCATCATTATGTTTAATCAGATGGTAAGCATCCATTATGTGCACCTAACGCGTGCGTTGCTATATCAAATGGGTAGAGTCATCGTAACCGACAAATAGAAATGCGGACATTGAAGTGACCCCAAAGCACAGAGATAAACTCAAGAATCAAATTGAAAGTCTAAACGTTTGTTGCCCAAATCACTAGTTGTTTCCAGATAGTGCGCCTTTTCTTGAGGACTAAATTTTTCCCATCGTGCCTTCTTCCACCGGTTCCTAGCCTCATAATATACCTTGGCAAGAGCATACACAACAATGGTGGCAACATTGATAGCAATAAGCTGTTTGTTGCCTCGACGATACAATGGGCTGTCATCTGAGCGGTAAATATTAGAGGATGCAATTCCCGACAGCTGAATGGTGATGTTGTAAAGGGCAGCGCTCACTGCTCGCGTTCGGACAGTGTTACTCAAACGAGAACACCAACCTACTTGCGCCGCATGAGGAGAAGGCCAGCCCAAAAGCACAAAAGTAACTGCGTAGAGACCCCAATTAGACAGTTTCCCGGCTAATTCGAGTAGAATGATTAGAAGTGGTAAACACCATATTTGTGTGAGAAGGCCGATAATAGAGATCTGATGGTATCGCTCCGTAAACCACGTGACGATCAAGAGGTTGATAGATGCGAATACTGTTACAGGTATCGAAAGCAATGTTGTCTGGAATGTGGTGAATTTGAGGTTGCGTAGAGACAGTGTAAGATACGACTTTGGCGGTGCTGTTGGAATTTCGAACAGTATGCCAATAATATAAACAGGCCACAAGTCATAATCCTTCAAACTTTGCCACAACATCTTCAAGGATAATGCTTGACGATTGTGCATATCACCTTTTGACGGATCATCGCGCAAAACGCGGTTGACTATGATTTTTTCTTCTCGCTCCGTGAAGTATCCGTTGGGATTCCACCATGTTTTTGTTTGTGTCGGACCCGGAATCAGGAATAGGAAACTGAGGAAGCCAATAACAATGGTGATAAGAGCTTCAATCAAGAAAAGCCATCGCCAACCCTCGCGGCCATCTACACCTCGCATGTGGAGTACGCCGTAGGCAATAAAAGATGCAATAACACCAGACATGGAATCAGTGAACCAGAACAAGGCAAGACGGAATGGCATTTCTGTCTTGGTGTAGAAGTATGAGAGGTAAAGAATAGCGTCTGGAATAAATCCACCCATGAATAGGCCGATAAAAAACCGACATGCAAAGAAGCCAGCCCTATTCTGCATGAAGAACTGGCCACCAGAAGCCAAACTCCAGGCAATAATCTGGATTGGAATCCATCGATCGGGACCTAACCTCTTACCTATCATCTGTGAAGGAATCTCGGCAATGAGAAAGCCAACACGGTACATGTTTTGTGCATTGTTGTAGTCGTTGGTGGTGATTTTGAGATCATTCAACAAATTGTCCGCAGCGGCGTTACCCAAATTTCCTCGATCCAAGTTGAGGCCAAAGAACATGACAAGGATCCACAACAGAATGGTCCAATCGGTCTTGCGTCGCACAGCAGCTTCTTCGCGATATGTCCATCTTTCATCTATATCAAATCGGTGGAGATTCTCGTATCGGGGATGAGGCTGGTAGTATTGCCGAAGTAACGGATCGTCAAACACACTGCGAGTTGTAGCGATAGCATCCGGGTCGACCTTTCTTTTGCGTTGAAACAAAGAGGTGAGTACTGATTGGTATTCATGAATTTCTTTAGGCTCGGCAAGGTCACTCGGCTGGCCTTTGACGTTCGGACTTTGGGTCGCCTTGACCTCTGAAGAGGAATCAGACGCGACTTTTACATCAGGAGTCCCCATGGCGGCAATTGAATGACACACACGCGCTGATTTGTGTTCTGGGAAGCCAGAAGAGTTGGACTTTGAATGCTGTCTCAAAGCTAAGCCATTCGGACTTACCCATGGGCTCTGCAGAACGCATTAAGTACTGGAAGGATTTAAAAGATTTTGAAGCGATGAGTTAAGACAATCTATACGAGTTCAGGACGTAATTTCTGCCGTACAAGGTGTCATTTGCATGGTGGATGGCTCACTATTCTAGTCTATTCCGAAATTGATTAGAGTGCTTACCTACAGTCTGCTTCACATACGTTACTGACTATACATCTAAATCACAAGTACCTAGCCTGAGAGAATACTTGGCCAGCAATTTTTTCAATATCTGATAAGATTTGTGGGTGGACCTGATTGTTGAAAAAGCAAACAAGTTAGGGCGTTGGTAGCGCAGTTCGTCATGTAAGTGCGGATGGCATCAATCGATGCCAATGATAAGTTAATCAGAAGTCGCAAATCACACAGCCTATCCCACCGTTTTCATACTACCGTGCGTTAGAAAGAACTATTAGCCGGGAGACTCTTTTACAGCGTCTAACATTGGTGGAAGATTTATTTGAAAGTATATCTTCAATTAGCTTCTTGTCTCTCGTGCAGATTTTCTGGATCATGAAGCTCCAGTCGGGACATTCCGACGCCGCAAGTACCTTAATTGTTTCTAATATAGTTGTCGTTATCTTACTGCGTAGTGCTCACAACCTTTTGATGAGATCCTATAACGGTGTACTCTCATAAATTCCTACAATGAGCCGATTCTGACGCCATCACAACCCGATTGCTCTCTGTACTAATCTGAAATACGTCCAGGCTAGCAAGCCCTCTACCATCACGAGATGCGTTCCCGGAAGTTGTGATTGAAAGCCATGCCTACACTTAGCTGGGTAGGTGATAGTCCTCCTGCCAACACGGGCACAACGTTTGCCGTCCCTTGGGGACAGGGTCAATGCTTCTCGGACTGTAGTAGTCTGTCTTGCTTCGATCCAAATGGGCAGCAACTACCATTGCAATCATGGAACACTGCTTACTGGCCGGATGGCTCGGTCAAATGGACCGGTCACGCGATTCCGGGTATACCCAAGTATCCTACTAGCCTTTCGGTTGATTCCACTCCTTCGCCGCCGGCCCCGACAGAAGGCCCTGCCAGCCTTGACAAGACTATACCACTGATCAAGGTGGATTCGGTATCGGGCAGCTTGGAAGTAGACACCGGGAAAATCAAAGTAACGTTTTCGACCACGGGCGAATCTATCGTTAAAGAGATAGTTCATTTAACGAGTGGAAAAATCGTTGCTGAAAATGGACACTTGATTTATCGGTACCAATCGTCAATGGCGACTGATGATGAGGCCTTTGATAGTTGGATCTCGCAACACAGTCTTAAGGGACAAATTGAGAAGATTGCCATTGAACACGATGGCCCTATCAGAGTGGTAGTACGTATTGAAGGGAAGCATCAGCAATTAGCATCCTTAGAACAAACACCTTTCTCCAAGTCCGGATGTTTTCCCTTTATCCTACGGTTCTATTTATACGCAAATTCAGACTCGATTCGGGCTGTACATACCGTAATCTATGATCAAGATCCACAAGAACATTTCATTCGAGGTATTGGTATTCGATTCCACATACCTTTAAAAAATGAGCCACCATATGACCGACACGTGAGACTCGCCGGGGAAAAGGGCGGAATATTTCATGAAGCTGTGCAGAATGTCACCGGACTCTGGAAAGATCCCGGTCACGGTGTACGAGCCGCGCAGACTTCTGGCCAGTCAACCCCAGCTTCAGAACAATGGAATCCCGACTTTAGGTCCGGTTTGCGATGGGTTCCACGGTGGAGTGACTTTACCTTACAGCAACTTTCCCCTGACGGATATACAATGAAGAAAAGAACCAAAGAAGGACATAGCTGGGTAAACATTTCAGGAGGCACAAAAGCCAGTGGGCTTGCCTATCTTGGTGGACCGCAGAGCGGAGGTCTGGGTATCGGAATGCGCCATTTCTGGGAAAGATACCCTACCCAACTGGATATTAGAAATGCGGAGACAGATCTTGGAGATATTACTTTATGGCTGTACAGTCCTGCAGCCGAGCCCATGGACATGCGTCCTTACCACGACGGACTGGGAGAAGAGACGTATGATGATCAATTGGATGCGATGCTCATCACATATGAAGACTGGGAACCGGGCATGGGAACACCGTACGGTATAGCCCGGACAAATGAATTGTATTTGTATGCGTTTGAAGCTACGCCTAGTACGACGACACTATCGACTATTGCGAATGAAATGCGCAATCCGCCTCTTCTTATTGCTGACTCTAAATATATCCATGACACAAAAGCTTTTGGAGATTACTGGTCATCGTTTTCAATGTTGTCTCCCCCTGCCTCGGATTCAAAGACTCATCAAATTCTGCAGAATCTTGAATTTTTGTTTGATTTTTATCAGAAGCAGATCACTCAACGGCGATGGTATGGCTTCTGGGATCATGGGGACATAATGCATACCTACGACGGAGATAGGCACACCTGGCGATATGACGTTGGTGGATATGCTTGGGATAACTCTGAGCTATCTCCGGATTTATGGCTGTGGCTTTACTTCCTTTGCACTAGACGACAAGATGTTTACCGGATCGCGGAGAGTTTAACTCGACACACCTCCGAGGTTGACATGTATCATCTCGGCAAGTACAAGGGGCTTGGAACAAGGCATGGAGTTCAACATTGGAGTGATAGCTGTAAGCAGGGTCGAGTCTCCAATGTGCTCTATCGGAAGTATTTCTATTACCTGACTGGGGGTGATGAAAGAATTGGGGAGATTATACGAGAGACACTTGAGGCCGAAAAAACATACTTCACCCTTGATCCATACAGAAAAGTTCGCAAAGATCGAGGTAGCGTGCCTTTGAATTTTGAAAAAGGATTTCTCATCTCATTAGGCACGGATTGGTCGGCACTGGCGGCTGCGTGGATGATGGAATGGGAGAGGAGAGGTTCAGGATGGAACTTATACCGAAACAAGCTGCTCAATTCTATCAAGGGTATTGTGCGGCTGAAGAACGGGTTTGTTACTGGCCAGGCACATTTGCATATACAAAGTGGGAATATTAGCCCACCTCCGAGCGATCTGCAGAATGCCGGCCATGTACAGGTGGCCCATTTGTCGGCCATGTTTGGCCTTGTTGAGACATGTGCAGAGCTACTTGATCTGAAACTGCGTGATCCCAGGGAACAGACCATACTAGACGAATTTCGATCCAGATGGTATGACTACTGCATGTACTACAATGCAGAAAACGGTGCTCAGATAGCTCGATACGGGGTGGCCTTTCCTAAGCTCATACTCCGTCAGGGCCACTCTCGCTTGACTGCATATGTAGCCCGTGGATTGGGAGACAAAGACCTTGCTCAGCGTGCGTGGAAGGAGTTTTACGAAGGAGATGGATACGCGCCATTATTACCATGGAAACCAGTGCACGTCTCTGGCAGTGATGTCCCGGTTGCTATTGATGAAGCCAACTGGGTATCTACCAATATCACGGCGTTGTACGGGTTGGCAGCCATTCAGAATTTGGCTTTTATTGAACAGTAACATGTTAGTCCTCGACTAAACCATAGTAAGTAAACCACAAACAAACCAACAATTCATTTTATTCGCCGTGGATCTCGAACGAGCAATTTCACGGCTATGCAATGAATCTTTCAATGCTTCTTCCCTGTCAAATTAGTCATCGTGGCCGAATTTGCGTCGTAAATGAAGCTATGTGAAAGGAAAAACCCGAAACTATGGCGATATCGACGTCTGGATGTGTACTGATACGTTAAAAATTCATCTCAGCCTAAACAAAAAATTTTATTCGTGGAAAAAGCGAGGGATTTGACACATACATGAATTATCCGGATATTAACCGAGATGTAGTTTTATCGCTTGCGACATGGCTCGAGGTTCGCAACACGCAATTTTTCAGCTTAAGGCATCATCGCTGAGATAGCGAGCTTGTATTTCCTAGTTGGGAAATTTGCCCGAATTTCCTCTTTGGGATGGGACAACAGGCGGGGCTCTTGCGTGACTGAGAGAGAGAGACCCCGCGACTGCTACTACTTACCAGAACTATTATTACCATGAATATCTTTCTGTAAACTCAATTGGAATATTCAATTTGTCGACGGCATCCTTTCGGTCATGACAGACAAAAAGAACGTCCTGCTTTTAATAGCAGATGATCTAGGCAAGCAGCTGAGCTGTTACGGAGCAAAGTCAATCAAGACACCCAAGATCGACAAACTCGCGTCTGAAGGCACAAGATTCGACTATGCATTTGCCAGCACCGCATCGTGTAGTGGCAGTCGCTCAGTGATTTATACTGGCCAACATACACACCAGAACGGACAATATGGACTCGCCAGCCACCGTCATCACTTTGTGACTTTTGACCACGTTGAGACCGCGCCTCAACTTCTCAATCAGACTGGGTACCGCACTGGAATACTAGGCAAGATACACGTTGGACCGCTAGCCGTGTACCCCTGGGAAGAAAGACAGGAAAGCGATACGCGCGATGTTGCCGTTATTGCCGACCAAGCAAGAACTTTCTTCCAACAGTCCAAAAGAGAAACGCGACCTTTTTTTCTCACCGTTGGGTACCATGACCCCCATCGGGACCGGACGAGGGGAGGTTTTGGAAATGACCAGGAATACGACAGTCGCATCACAAAAGGTGGATACAAACCGGATGAAGTGGAAGTGCCGCCATTCATCAATGACACTCCTGGCTCACGATTTGAATTCAGCGAATACTACAACTCAATCCATCGACTCGACCAAGGCGTGGGATTTATTCTTGAGGCACTGGCAGATTCAGGTCTTGCAGATTCGACCCTGGTAATTTTCCTAAGCGATAATGGACCGCCTTTCCTAAATTCCAAGACCACGTTATATGATGCGGGCGTCCGGCTGCCATTGATTATCCGTCACCCATCCACAGGAGCCGCAATTAGTCCAAACATGATCTCATATGTTGATATACTTCCTACTATATTGGACTATGCCGGCCACAAAGGAGTTGTGGACGAGACCAAAAAGCGCCTAGGCCGTTCACTTATTCCACTTCTCGGCAACAGCTCTCAGCTTCCGGGATATGACCAAGTCTTTGGCTCTCACACCTTTCATGAAGTAACCAACTACTGGCCGACCAGATTCGTTAGAGATCGACGCTATAAGTACCACAGAAATCTGGCGTGGCGTCTTGACTTTCCCTTCGCAGCAGATCTCTACGGATCGTTGTCTTGGGAGGATATTCGCAACCTGGATTCATCCAAGGGGGATATTTTGATCGGTGGTCGGAAATTGAGAGATTACTTCTTCCGTCCACCAGAAGAATTGTACGATTTGGAAATTGATCCCAACGAACTGCGAAACTTGGTTAAAGATCCAGACCACACTTCCGTTCTGGACGGTCTACGTGGGAAATTGGAAGAATGGCAGCGTCGAACAGAAGACCCTTGGCTATATCGTGACGGTGTATCTGTCTGGTTTGTTCGATATCATTTACCGTCTGGATTAAAGATTCCCGATCGATCGGACTTTGACCCGGACCAACCTGGCAATCAAGGCGAAAGATTTTTCCCAGCCAACGCGCCTTGGGGCGCAGAAGTGTAGAAATAGCACACTTACTGACATAAAATAGAATGCGCAAATCTGATATATTAAAACCAATCTGTATCTAAGTTGATTGTAGATATCAGATGTCAAAACAATGTCAACATTGCTTATCAAAAGTGGTGACCAACACCCCATTCGAATGCCCGAATAGCTTCATAATCAGAAGGCAGTTTCTTCATCCTTGCACTAACTCTTAATCGCATTTCCTCTACCTCAATCAAAGTTTGGTTTATGCTAGAAAGTATACCGCCCCGACAGCAGCTCTTAGCAATTTTTCTGCCTTGGGAGATCTTAGAGTCAAGTCAGCAGGAAAGGAAAGCTGATGTCTAACATGGTCTGTTAGCCAATTCCACATCCCATAATGAGGGATCCTTGGAAAACTCACACTTGCCCTATGTACGACCATTCAGGCTCGAATGGTGTTCTCTCGCCGTTGGCACCCTTGGGTTAGCGAATATTAAGGGTTGCAACCATATTGGCTAACACAATCATCAAGCTATCTTCAGACAATACTCGGCCAATGCAAACACGACAGCCAAAACCAGAGTTTCCCACAGTATCCGACTCTCCATTACCACCCTGATCCTTGGGTAGATATCTCTCGGGCCAAAATGTGAATGGCTTCGCGTAAAATGATTCATCGTGGTGCATGCCCCAGACGGTCCGGTAAACTATAGTTCCCTTGGGAATAAACATTCCTTCATACACGTCATCACCAACAGATGCATGAGGAATTCCCAATGGAGAAAGTGGATTCATACGATAAGTTTCTTGGAGGATTAGGTTTAGATAAGGCAGGCTTGGAAAGTCGTCCCAGGTAGGAAGACGGTCTGAGCCAACAACACGGTCAAGCTCGGCTTGTGCTTTTGCTTGCGCTTCGGGGTTTTGCATAAGATAGAGGACGAACAGTTGAACTGTTGTGGCAGTCTGTTATTGTCAGTTGCATGTAGATAAGATGCGATGGAATTTTTCAGGCATACTGTATCGTTGCCTGCAATAAAGATAGCAGCTGATGCACCACGTATATCATCTAGAGTAAATTCGTTGGGTTTTCCTTTCTCGGCATTGGCACTGTAAACGTGGAGACGATCGTGTGAGAAGCAATTGCGATCAATTTTCTCGCCCTAAAATGATGAGGTTAGCGTGTCACATATGGCCAGTGTTTCTTGCCCTTGTTCAGCTAACCATTTCTTTCTGAGTGAAAGCAAATGGTATGTTGGTGATGGTTTCTATTGCCCACTTCCATGTACGAGCGTAACGAAGACGCTCCATGAACGGAAGCCAGGTAGGGAGATGACAGCTGTCAGAACGGTCAGGAATTTATCTGGATAGAGATCATTTCGACTTACTCGCAGGGAAACGATCGATGATGCTACTTGCCGGCATACCAGAATTGCCAATGGCTTCAGCTGCGTCATCTGCAATCTTGATCCAACGGCTGTCTGGTGACTCGACATCAATGCCATAGCTTCTCGCTCGGATTTCAAATAATTTGGCCTAAGTTTGCAAAAGTCCCTCGCATTATCTTTGTGATTGTTGTCACAGCTGTTGATATCGGAGTTGGCATCAAAGCCGCAGAATCATTTTTTGACTCCCTTGAGGATTTCCTAGGTAACATAGGTTACTGGAGTGCCGCATTTACCAGCATTCTGTTAACGGAGTGGTTTGTATTCCGAAAGGGAAAGGCATCCTCATTTCATCCTAGAATTTGGAACAGCGTTCGAGAGTTGCCACCGGGTTTAGCAGCTCTCGCTCCTTTTGTGCTCCCATTTGCACTTGTCGTTCCCTCAATGGACCAAGTTTGGTACGTAGGCCCAATTGCAAAGGTTACTAGAGATTTGGCATTCTAATTTGCTCTGGTTCTCGGTATCATGTTGTACCTGCCTCTTAGAACCTTGGAGATCAAATGGATGGGCCGAGTCTAAGTATGAATGGGGTAATGATTGTTCGCTCAGTAGATAACAAACTAATGTAATACTCTGTGCATGTGCATGTTCTTGATAACAGAGATTTCCGACTGGTAATTGTACGGTAGTCAGTGCTATCCATACTCTTTACTTATCGCCGAAGACCCGTAAATTTTGAAAAGCTGTTGGTTTGATGTGTGTAAATGCCGGCCGGCACAAAGAAGCCAGATACGCGCATTATCAGTTGGTTTATATCTCAAATCAAGGGATCAAAATGATTAGTCTTTGTATTCGATAAACACTCAAGAAAAATCGCTCTTTTCAAGTAAGATTATTCATCGAGCCTTTTCTTACCGACAATTGCCTCGATCGTATAGAGCTCAACATGCCAACAGCACTTGTGGAATCACACCCATTTCACGATGCTTCCAAAGCAGCCGGCTATCACCAACGTATCGGTTGGGGCAGAAAGCCTGCCTCAGTTCTTATCGATGTTTGTCGCGCGTATTGATCAAAGGGATCGCCCCTCTCTCTACTATCGAACCCCTCCGGCGCATCTTCTCCAGATAGCACGATCCGACTATTAGCGGCCGCACGCGAGAGCGACCTACCAGTTTTATGGTGTCAAGTTCGTTATAGCCACCCGAATATGTTGGACGGCGTGATACAATATAAGAAATCGCCTGGAATTTCTATATGGCAAGAAGGCGATACCCGTGGAATGGACGCATGGATGCCAGGTTTAGTTCCGGACTGGGACAACGAGGCCATCCTGCTGAAGAAGAACCCCAGTGACTTCTTAGCAACAAATCTACTTGGTCAATTAAATAGTCTTGGAGTGGACACGATCATCCTTTGCGGTGTTAGTACGAGTGCTTGCGTTAGGGCTACGGCAGTTGATGCGCGTGGGCATGGCTTCCAGTGTATGGTTGTGGACGAGGCCAGTGGAGATAGAAGTGTTGAGATCCAAAGAGCCACTCTATTTGATTTAGATGCACGATTTGCAGATGTAATCAATGAGTCAGAAGCAATCGCTGAAATGAAAAAGGGATGGAAATGATCACCTATACGTACAATATCCACAACTCCACCTTGATTTGGGTTTAACCTTTGTCATGTCATCCACTCGAATCAACATCTAGCAACACATACAGTATTATCAACCATGAAAACTACAGAATGCACCATATGCTAAGTACAGAACCATCTTCGAAGCAAGTAACAACTGTAGACATTGAACGCCGGTCCGGCCGGATTGGGATTAAAGCTGAAAACGAAGTTGGGTAGAATCGACTATCTGGGTAGATTCTTCAGATCTATCGGCAAATTATTGCTCTTGAGACCTATCTTTGGGGTCAGAACACAGTTCAGCCCGGATAGCGCAACGTTCATTTCCATAGTTACGCTAGGTTCGATCTTGCTCGTGTTATTTGTTTTCAATGAATGGAGATAGGCTGGACTTCCTATTTTTTTCGTGTGAGTCTCCTCGCATTATCGGTATAATGAAGTTATAGACGAAGCGTGCTTACACTCAAAAATCAAGTTAGTTCACCCCATGAACAATCCAGCTTCAGCTGCTATGATGGTGCAGAACTTTCTCATTGGAATCGTTTGTCACAGTTTGCTCTACTTTCTCTTCATTTTCTTCTAGGCAGCCCGACAAGCCAACTAGTTTGACTCGGTTCTATTACTCATACCACTTGTGGTACTTCAATCAATACCTTCGGCAATAGCGGGTATCTACATGTATCACAAGAAGAGGTACGGGGAGGTAATATGGCTAGGCTACGTTCTGTGGACAGTTTTTTCTGCGGTACAGTGTCTCTTCGGCTGGACCTTTAATCTTGCTGCCATTATAGTGGTACTGGCCATTGAAGGATTTTGTTGTTGGTCTTGTCTTTCAATCGAGTGAGATACCCCAACTCTCAGTCAGCTGATTTAGCTACATACTGATATATTTAATTCTGGCTTCATTAGCTCTCGTTACTGCTCAAGCATACAGTTAAAAGAAGGACCGCACAGTTGTCATCGGAGCGTGGAATTTTACACGAGCGTTTGGTGGTGTTACTGGCCTAGCAATAGCATCGGCTCTATTCCAATTCGCTAGAGAGTCATATACCAAATGAAGTACCTACAGCGATTGCAGGATATATGAAATCCTCTATTTTTGTTATCCCGAACATGTCCGCTCTGTCTGACAGCCAGCACAACGTTGTATTTGACGCATATGTTGATGCCGCACGTTCAGTGTTTTATATGTGGGCTGGTGCAATGGGACTGTGTCTACTTTGATGGCTTTTCTCAGTGATAAGGATCTGACGAGGAATGAAGAGAATGAAAAGCCATTGTAATTCCAGACACAATTTCACAGGACTGCTAGTTTCTTTTTTTCGTGGAAGAAAAAGAACTAACTACAAAATCTATATTAACTAATTCGCAATGTTCTACATGCATATCTGCCGGCCGGCCGGCTTGTCTTATCGTTCGATATTCTTCGGGTCATTCATGAGATTGTCATTTGATTGGCAAGTGTACTTTGCGAAGTGATAAATCAAGCCAAATAATATAAACGAAATATACGGAAGCTCGAGGCCAAAGAATATTCCAGCTCTTGACATGATGTCGGAATCCGCGAAAACAGTCTTTCAGCCTCTACACGACTTAATTCGCAACAAACTCGACCCCGAATATGTCAAACTCCACGACAATATACATCAACTGCGTCGTCGTCTCAATCAACTACCGTCATGCACCCGAACATTGTTATCCGGCAGCCATTGATAACTCTTTTGCGGGATTGAAATGGGTCTTCACATCCGAAACTGCAACAAAACTCTCGATTGACACCAAAAAAATAGCAGTTGGAGGTCTATCAGCGTAAGAATGCAATCAATGACGAATCAAAATAGAAAATGACACATCTAACTGCACTGATATATAGGGGTGGTGGGCTGGCGGCAACCGTGTCAATGAAGGCGGCTCTAGATCCAGAGATGGTGGAGAAGATGGTCTGTGAGATACTAATCTGTCTAGTGATCGACAACACGGCCACTGTTGACAGTGTATGGGCGACATCGATGCATTCACCATGGCTGACACCCTCGCGTATGACGTGGTACCGCAGCATGTACTTTCGTTCCGAGGAAGAAACAAGGAACTGGGACGCATCACCATGTTTTGCTGCAGAGGAAGTGCTGCGAAGCAGTCCAAGCACGTTTCTCGCTATTGCAGAATGTGACTTACTTGCACCCGAGGCTATTCAATATGGCAAGGCTCTGCAAAGTTCCGGAGTCAATATTGAGGCCAAAATGTACGCCGGAGCAACGCATTCTGTACTCATTTTAGCTGGTAGGCTCCTGAGGTCAAGCTCAATCCTGATATGATTTAAAGCGCTGATATCAATCGTCGGATAGCTTGCACGAAGTCGGTCAGAAATTGATACGCGATGTGTGTTCCTGCCTGGCAAAGAGTTTCAATGTAGGCTACGACCGTGAGACTGCCCGGATATTTCCTCAATATGCAGATAGCTAGACTGTGTCTTGGAGGTCTGACGACTGTTGCCCACGTCGTTACTTGTACCTCCGTACGGAGTGAATACAAGATGATAATCAGTGAATGAAATTCGGTCGCTCCTGGATACAAACGATAAAGCTACTATGGAGTAGACCTTTAATATCTTCTAAAATAATAATATAAATAATAAAAATTAATCACTAATAATATATTATAATATAGTAAAGTATTTAACTAATATATTATAAATAACTATAATAAATTCTATAGAACCCCCATAGGTAGGCAGAGGCACCCCCCTGCCCAGTCTCATGAATTAGTCCCATGGGACTTGCAGAGGTCTAGATGCCAGTAAACCTGTACTTGTGAAAGTGTTTGGTTTCGAGTATTTTATGTTAATATTTACCAGCTAATTTGTCAATGGACCAGCAACTGGTTCCTCTCAAGTTACACTGCGGAAGTAAAATAACATGCTTGACGAAAAGGTTGATTGGAATCAAACCTGTTCTCTAGGTGTATACATGAGTCTTTGAACGCTCCAGAAAACCAAATCGCCTTTGAGCTACAGCACGAAATATCGACATCTCTTGATACATTCTTGGCGAAGCTGGCTGGCATAAATATAGTCAATAATAGGGAACAAGATTAAGCGGTTGGTATATTTGTTGTGGCCTACGTACATTGAATCCAGTCCCGCTTCAGCACCTGACTGACAGCTTAACAATTGCGACTAATTCGTAGGAGCGGCAAATGCGGCCGAAAAAATGTCCATGTCGGCTACAAATCCGTTCAGCCTTTTTGGAGACCAGTTCAGCAACTGTTGTGCACGATCTGACGAGCCCCGCATGCTCGTGCTCATTGCTTGAGCAAATAAATTGTCACCGGGACCTGCCAAATTGATGGCTCCCTTATAGCCCCAAGAAGCTGCCGCGGCTGTAAAAATCTCCGACATACTCTCTTGACTCGTCACAAGATCAAAGACAGGGTATACGGATCCACCGTTCAACAGCGCCAGCTTCTCAACCACTTGAACAAACCCAGTGGCCACATCATCGACGTGGATTAGACCTGGTCTGGCTTGCGGGTCAAGAGGAATCTCAACTTGGTCGACTCCGTTACTGCGAGAAGCCTCCAACAGTGGACGGAGGAATGGAGTCCAGATTGTGCCCTCTCGGCCATAGATCAGTGCTGGTCGCACGATGGCGACGTCCAGGATATCGGCTGAAGCCAAGATCGATCTCTCGAGATCGACTCTCCAGGAGACCAGTGCCGCTGGTGGGCACGCAGTGTCTGGTCCAACGGGATCGAGATCATTAACTGGCCGGGTGCTAGAACCATGAACCCAGGTGCCAGAGCAATAGACAAATCCTAGCTTCGGGCCGCGTACACCACCACTGGCCCTATTGAGTCTCTCCGCGCCGATTTTCTTCAGTTCGCCAAGAAAGCGAGCCGACCCATGGCTGGCACCAGCAACGTCGACAACTATGTCTATATTCCATGCATGGATCGCTTGAATATATGGAGAAGGATCAAGCACTGGATCTGGACAGACAACAGGTATTATCTCCTGCCTAGACAGCAGACTTCCCTTCGCTTCCGACCGGGCGAGTCCGTATACGGTATGTTGGCCGGACTGGACGAGGAGGCGGGCAACACTGCTACCAACGTACCCGGTTGCACCAAAAACAAGGACCTTGGGCATGATGAGGTATGTTCCGCCGACTCCAAGAGAGTGCAGGATTCACACAGGGAGCAGGAGAGTAGCGGCTGTGAAATAGATGCGTACTACACAGATACAACACAACCAGGAAGCTACCTGGCAGGGGTTTAAATGAATCTATTGAATGGACGCCTTTTTATCTCCGGTGGATTCCACTTGCGTCCCTAGCCTTTGGTTAGAGGGGACCTGACCGGCAGCTGCGGGCAATACTAGCCCGTCAGGTTGGCTGTTTGCGGACATAAATCTGTATCCGCAAACTCCGCGGCACTAAGGCATTTGACCCGGAACCGAGGGCCTGAACTAGCGCTAACCCCGGGCGGATGTGCTATCTTACCGGATCAAGAAATTGAAGGTATCGTGAACTGTATATAGGGGCCAAACAGACAGTCACAGATGTGGGATCGGGCAAAGACGAGAAACCCCGAACGGAACGGCGAATGATTTTACCAACATTGACCGACGAGTGTGTCTAGTGATTCACATTACAGATAAAAGGTCAAACGTTGGTCTCAAAGTTCCAGCTTTTCGGAAAACAATACTTCTTCCCCCATAGTCCTGGAGAAGGTGGTCGAGTTCTACAGTGCTGCCCAATTGCTCTGATCTCTACTCTACAGCATTCATCGATGGCGCCAACGATATTGATCACTGGCTGTACCGAAGGCAGCATTGGCTACTATCTAGCCAAGGAATTCTTATCAAGAGGCTATCATGTATTCGCCGGAGCTCGTCGACCCGAATCGACAGGAGACCTTCAGAAGTCTTCCAACGTCACCGTCCTCGCTCTTGATATGACGGATCCAGCCTCAATTCAGCGCGCCTACGGCATTATAAGCTCGACGACTGATGGTAAACTTGACATAGTCTACAACAATGCTGGTACGATGAAAGCGAATGTGGCGATCGAGATTTCTTGGGGCGAACCCAACCAGATGTTTACCACCAACTTGTTTGGCGTGATTGAACTCAATAGGGTCTTTGCGGATATGGTTATCGCGGCCAAGGGCAAGTTTATCTTTACTGGGAGCTGTGCCGGCCTGGTGCCATTTCCAGCACAATCGGTCTACAATGCAACCAAAGCCGCTCTTCACGCTTACATCAACACTCTGCGTCTCGAAATGAAGCCTTTCGGTGTTGATGTTATCAATGTGATCACAGGAGGAGTGAAGACACCGATATGGAATTCGGAAAGAATCATTAGTGAAGGTATTGATCCTCGGTGCTTTATGATGGTATCCCTTGACTTACGCAGCTAGATTCCCGGTACAAACCTGTGTATCAGAAATTCGAAGCTGCTGTAGCTGAGACTGGCAATAATTCCCAAGATCCTGTGGTATATGCTAGAAAAGTTGTCGGCCAGGTTTTGAAGCGAAATTCTGCACCCGAAATCTGGGCAGGAACAGGATCGTCTATTTTCTGGTTCATAGACCGACTCAACCTTACATGGCTGTATGGTCCTCTTCTGGGGAGAATGTATGGCCTGAACTCATTCAAGCCCCAAGAGACAAAAACCTAAGTTTTTGTGCGACCTAGATTAATAGCTTTATTTATGCATATTTTCCCATGTAGTAGTTCGCCAAGCCTGCCCCTGATCGTCAGTCTTCAGTTGACGCTAATCTGGCTGAATACTCGCGCAATTTGGATGAAATAGCCATAGTCACTGATATGATAAGGCTTTGACCTTGAGTTACGCACAGATATCCTGGTAAAATAATAGAATTGATACCATTCAGGCAGCCTTTTCCACTAAGCGCTGCGCCCAGCCCAGCGCTAAATTGCCCTAAGGCAGCCTCTGGAGCAACTCGTGCTTTGAGGCTAATTTACCGTAGTGATCCTTCACTCCTCTTTTTCGTCTGCCAAACAAATGTTTGGATTTGATCACTTGTTGCACCATCATTTTCTGACATGGTGCTCGATCGATGTGCTCGATATTCAAGGAAATCAATCAACCGGGGCTCTAGGCCCATCCCGAGCATGAGTTCTTGCTCCTGCGCGACCAGGAAGCCAGAATTTTTTTGGGACAGAATGAACACTTAAAATTTCGATGGTTGTGGGAGGATATCAGCAGATCGGATCATCGGGAGCCCTGGTAGGTATCTTGCTTTGTTTGGAACAGGATATTCTGCCAATTAACGAAGCCCGCAATGCGGAAAACTGCCAAAGGACCCTGTTTTGAGGAGGGCCACTTTGACTGGTGCGTTACACATCAAAAGATGGGAAGGATGCAGACGAAGCATGCAGCATAGAAATACGACTGTATACATCGAATCAGAAGATATGAATCTACACGGTGGCCACTGCTTCGTTCTACCATAGCAAACACTCAGAAACTAATCTTTATAGGACTCGTGCTATCCGATCCCCGAAAGGAAATCTCCCCATGATTCCCTTCCCAATGCCAGAGACACACCGAAGCAACCCACGACCTGGCACTGCACGATGATTCGTTGACCTCTGGTCACGATTATTTCCGCCCATGGACAAAGCTGCCTTTTCAGGATTTTGGCATCTCCCGAACTCGGTCGTCCCCTGGTGCAGCTATGTCACATCTTTCAGCGTAAGACTGCCAGCCCCCGAATATTCTTATTGGCCAAGCGACTGGCAACCTCATTGACCACGCGGTTCGCACCCTAGACGGCGAAGCCTACGACCAGCAATCCGCCGACTGGTCAGCGACTGAAGCAGACACTTTATGGCTGCCTGTCATTTAATGCGATGAACGGTCAGGCCAATTATCCCCCATCTCAGCTACCTTAGTCCATCACGTCCTGGCTCATTTTTATCGCTGTATTATGTCCTTTTCGTCAGACTTATGACTGGTGGAGTGTTTAATGGTATATCCAGCAACACCATTCCTGTCCTATGACTGGCCACTCGCTCTGGAGGAAGGAGTTAGGCGTCAACCAAGCTATTGAAAGGATGATTGCAGAGCAGCCACAGACGCCACGCCTATAGAGGTGGAAGCACATTCGGTAGTCCTCTATGTTTTGCACGTGGTCAAAGTTATCCATTCAGGTTCGCTTTAATCAGAAATGAAGTCCTTTACATAAAAGAAAATCTCTTACTAAAGCTATCCTAGATGTGCATAAATTTGAATATAGTTTTTCAGAAGCATATGCAATATGAAGTGAAAGCGACCGGAGATTTGAGTCCCTGGTTATAGTTTTATTTAGCAGTTTTACTATGATTGCCCGAGCTTAAAGCCGTCGTTCGATGGGATAATTGTGCACTCATCATATGAGCAGACATTCTACGAAAAGAAACCACCGTGGCTATAAATAGAATTTGAGTCCAAAACTTGGTGGAATAACGCATTGTTGATGGCTAGAAGAGATCATGGCCTCCGGCCTGTCAAGGTTGCCATGCATTCCAAGAAATGATTTCCGCACCTTCGTTGCGGAGTTTCTCTTCAACCTCCCGCTCAATCTCCTCTGCCATTCGAGATCCCATATCATATGTCGAATGGGCTCCCTGTAACAGCAAAACGTTGAAGCCGGCCGCCAGTGCCCCCTCACAGGTTGATTGAACACAGAAATCACTTTGAACTCCAAAAACCACAATTTTTTGAATCCCTTCGGCTTTTAGCTGATCTGCAAGTTGCGGATTGGACTCGAACGTGTCTCCTGTATAAATACAGTAAGTGGCCTGGACACCATAATCATACAGAATAAGAATTCATATTCCTGATGAAGAAAAATCAACTTCAATCTCACCGGTAGTCTTCTCCACGATCCGTTCTCCGTTGCGTGGCTGGAAGACCAACTCCCACGGCCTGCTGCCTTTTATCAAAGAGCCATTTCCAGGGGTTTCGTGGTGTTGCACAAAGATAATGTTGAGATTAGTACCCAAGCCGCGAATCAGTGTATTGTCGATGGCTATTCGTGCCTTCGAAAGAATCGCAGTCCCTACTTCTCGGATTCGAGCGGCGTGAGGAATTTCAGTTCCAGGACACTGAGCTAGCTCGACCTGAACATCGATCACAAATAGGGCGGTGCGAGCCATGGTGAGAGAAAAGGATAACAGAATGTTGATACGATTGCTGGCGAAGGAAAGTCAATGAAACATTGCATAGGCAAGAAGGCAGCGGAAGCAATCAAAATGAATGACGTTGATTATTAAACCCAGAGGGGGCCCAAAGACAGTGTTGTGTTGTATGGTATGTACGGGTGCGCAATCGGACTGTGAAATACGTTAAGTGAGTCAGCACTTTTTGTGCAGGTGTGCACCACCTAAATGAAGTAAGTGCGGAGTTGTAGGGCATCAAATTATATACTGCTGTAATCAGGTTTATGCAGTGAATAATTAATATTTCTTGTTGTTGATATACGATTTGTAAGGATTCAGGTATTCAGGTGTGGTGGGCTGGCGATTTTCCCGTGTTCGCGATTTACCTGGGGACATGAACGCAAGCTCCCGTAAATTAATGGCAATTGCTTTTGCTATTTCCACGCCGAGGAGTAACCGGTGATCAAGAAAATCTTGCCCGCCAATTTTCCTTCCAACCCTTTCCTGAATGATCTGAATTGCTGTGGCTCGGGCGTCGTCCGGTCCTTTTGGAGAAGCATGAACTGTTGCATATCGACTTGGCATGATTGGTGGCGCTAAATTGGGTTTAAAACGAAATGTCCGAGAGTGATGGAGTTTGTGAAGGAGTTAAGACGAATGTAAGGACTTTTCCGGATTTAAGCTGCGTGCTGAAAAGCCGGAAAAGCCCTATCTATAGATTATGTTAAGCCAAAGAATAGCTTAGAATTATAGCTAACAAAATTCGCGGGAGCTAAGATTAATTTAACTAGCTCTATTTATAGCTGAGAAATAAATAGTTTTATAGCTTATTTCTCTATATATTTATTCTCTTATATAGTTTTTATAATTCGTAGTTCTTTTACTAATATAATTGTGACGGTTGTACGCGCTCGCTGCTCAGTGTCTTGTACGGAAGCCCTAAAACCTAGAGACAGAGCATCCCTTCAACCTACACACCCCCCGAGAACATCAAAATTACCAGGTACTTCTACCTAAAATCGCGTACAAAGATTGCAGCGTTTTTGTAGGTGTGTTATACTATATTATAGATTACAGGTGGACTGGCAAAAACATATAATAATATGTGTAGAGATTAATAAGGAATTAGGGCATAAAGTAGAGTACGAATTGGAGCATAGATTAGGTTTGAAAATAAAATATAAGGGTTAGATATCGGTTAATAACAACTATATTATTTTATATTTAATCTATTTAATATTTAATCTACTTAGTTATCCAATATTAAGCTATACTTGAAGTATAAATTATTTACTTAATATTTATAGGTAATTATTATTATTAATAGTATCTATATTAATATGTATATATAATAATCAAGGTATTTCTAATTAACTACTTAGTAACAATAATTAATCGGATACTATATGTGACATTTGCACAAATTTACAAATCGTAATCTGATCTTTTTTGTCCTTAACGTACCTATAGGCTGCCGTAACTACGCGACAGTGGCAGCTAGGCAGGAACCAAAACATCAAAACATCCAAAACAAAGAAGAACGTCTCGCGCAAATTCATGGCATAACAAGTGTATCTGGAAGCACATTGTGATGGAAGTCATCTCGCTATCTGATGGTAGAGAGAACCATCACAGCGAAGCCGATCCGCCGCAGGAGCCAACACTCGATACTCGTACAAGGGCGCAGAATGGACGTGCCGACCGGCGCCCAAGAATGGTAAGCTCTATTTGGAATCTCCACGGGGACGACTACGTATCGTCGTACAATCATGGTTAACAATCATTGGAGGAACGCCTGTCTAGAGGGAATGACGATGAGCTGGATGAGCTTGGATCGGATCGTGAAAATATTGTCGTCGAGAAAGACGTTCCATCGTCAGGCGCCAAGCCAGCCATTGTGGGAATAGACACGCCTCTCCACGCTGCAGTTCGCAATGAAGATTATGATGCAATTAACAAAACGCTGCTGTTCGAAGGTGCGGAAGTAAATGCCAGAAATGCCAGTGGGAAGACTGCGCTTCACATTGCACTTGACGAGAGAAACCTTGGGTTGCTGAAAACATTGATGCCGTTTGGCCCAGATTTGGACCTGAAAAGTCCTGATGGAATGTCACCCTTGCATTCGGCTGTTACTATGGGATGGGAAGAAGCGACCAAATTGCTCCTCCGTTACGATTTGGATATCAACGCGACAAACGCCGACGGAAATACGGCATTACACATCGCCTGCTCGGCCGGTCATAGAGACATAGCCCGCGAGCTACTCCAGGATGGTGCCGATATACACATCCGTGACTCGGATGGAAAGACACCACTCCAGCTAGCTGTCGCAAGTCGAGCCAGGCGGTTGCCCGAACTGCTCCTGGACTATGGAGCAAACATGGATGATATACGCCGCAGAAGAGAATTGGGGAATGAGGATGCCAAGCCAGGAGCGACGCACAAAAATCCGGCCACTGACCTGAACAATGAGATAAAGCAAAATGCGATCCAAGTGAATGGAACAACTGACCTCGATCCAGTGTTTGCCAAATTCAGCGCAGACCATTGGGACGGCGTTCATCGCGATAACGGTGATGGCTTTATCTTGGCCAACTATGATAACCATGATATATTCTTTGACGCCAAAGTGGAGATGATCCGGTTACTCATGCACGAGGGACAGGAAATGCACGCGATCCAGTTGAAGTTGAACTTCATGAAGCCGTTTTCGACCAGGAACCGAATACGTTATGCCAAAGTGGACGTTAAGTTTGCTGCCTTTAACTCCGGAAACATACCGCACATCCACAGCATAATGCCGCAGGCGGATCGAGTCGAGGTTTCTGAGCAGGAAATATCATCAGGACAGACACTCAAGTTCGGAGCAACCGGAGGCGGAGGACCTTCGAATGTGAATATCAGTATGGAGGGCTCAAAATCACGCAAGTCCACCTTCAAGGGCGTGCGAATCATCCATGGAGTTGTCAAGGATAAGATGCATGCATCGTGGCGCATGTATGAGGAGCCTGGTAGTCAAAGCGGATTGCCAGAAATCGTCCGACTCCTCCTACTCGTTCAATGTAAAGCAGAATTTGATGTACGTCTCTCGATGTCAGTGAAGGCTTGCCATGTCTCCTCCTTTGGTTTTCCTCGATCGCTCGCTGCTAAAAGCAAGTCCCCATATCGGGTGCCAGATGTTGCTACTATGCTGAAGCTTGAGAGAGCGATGAAACTGAAGAATATCCTCAATGTTGCTGACCGCGCAGCTACTTCAGTCAAAGAAGCGACAATGCTAGAACGAGAATTTGCCCGGTCGATCGAGAATCACAGCAAGAAAGCCTTAATAATGGAGGCGGGATCGCGGGATGACTTTGTGCGAGAATGGAGTAACATTGCGGATGCCTCTCGAGAAGGAGATTTCAGCATATTGCATGATAAACTCATGCGAATGGAGCTCAATGAGTCCACGCAGCGTGTGGCCGAAGAGATCATCATGGAACCCGAACGTAGATCTACACGAATTATTAGAGAGACAACACCACGAAGATATCACTCCCCATCTTTCAGGCGGAGACGGAGCAATGATTTTGAAGATGTGGAGGAATTCGACAGAATTTACACCCGAGAACCGGGTAGAAGAATGGCCGTGGACTCCCTGCGCAGAGAACGGCCGTACAACTCCCAAGCGAGGAACGCTATGGAGTCATTTTCAGCCGTAGGGCCAGGTTACAAAGTATCGAGGTTAGCTTAAAAGATACAGATTACCACACCGTGCATTCAAAATCGAAGGGATTACAAAGCGTTCTGTAAGTACACTGTGACTGAAAAGTCATCTTTACAGAATTGTTTAAAGCAGCGACAACTTTTCAGCGGGGTGATTAACTATCCGACTACCCTCTGTGAGAATTATTTGTCGCCCTTCCGAACGCCCGACATGGCTTACATGTAGGCAATCATAGTACTCCACCTCAATAGACTTGAAATTTTATTTATTGAATCCCATGCCCAGCGAAGATATCTTATCTTGCAATCCGCCAAAAAGTCTATAATCACCAACTCTTCCAAAGACTGATCGCAAATAACAAACCCTTGGTGGAGAACACAATCCGGTAATCAACAATACCAAGAATCGAATACCTCAAACATGTCAACTACTCCAAGAGTTGCTACTTCGCTCCAGCCCGGTGACCGTATATTGGTTACAGGAGCCAATGGCTACATTGCGTCGAACGTCGTGGACGTCTTGCTATCTCTTGGCTACCTCGTCCGCGGCACCGTCCGTGAGGAAAAGCCATGGCTCGTTGAGCTCTTCGAGTCCAAGTATGGCCCTGGCAAGTTTGAGACAGTCATTGTCCCCAATTTAGAAAGTGAAGAAGTCTTGATTAAGGTTCTGGGCGGAGTTAGCGGTGTTGTCCATTTGGTATGTACGGATTCTGGGTATCTGTCCATTCAGCAGTGTGGACTATGGCCAACAGAAGTCTAGGCAAGTGATGTCCCGTTCAATACCGACCCTAACGTAGTCATAAACAAAGTCGTTGCATACACGGAAGCAATCTTGAAAGCTGCCGACAAAGCATCGGTCAATAGAGTCGTTTTGACCTCATCGTCATCTTCTGCCTATATTACACAGCCTGGTGTAGAAGGTATCGTGATAACAGAAGGTACATCCTCGGGCCGTTCGGGCCTAAACTAAATCACAGGCAATCTGTAC
This sequence comes from Talaromyces ruber, assembly GCA_022813215.1. Taxonomy (NCBI): domain Eukaryota; kingdom Fungi; phylum Ascomycota; class Eurotiomycetes; order Eurotiales; family Trichocomaceae; genus Talaromyces; species Talaromyces ruber. Next base: position 7,058 of record JAKLMW010000011.1, on the reverse strand, counting down.
TGATTGCACGTAGATAGCTGGAACGATGCAGCCGTGAAAGCAGCATGGGACGGGAATACTCCCGCTGAAGCAAAACCCTTTGTCATCTACGCGGCATCCAAAACCGAGGGCGAAAGGGCGGCATGGAAGTGGATCAAAGAGAACAATCCAAATTTTGCTTTTAACGCTGTACTCCCAAACCTCGTTGTAAGTGAAGCAGGGGACCCTTCGTTCTAGAAGTTTGCAAAGACTGGGAGCCATTATTTCGCTTTCACTAACTTCTTACAGTTAGGAAGAGTTCTTCACCGCAATATCAACGGTTCGACCATGAAATGGGTCGCGGAATTGTTGGAGGGTAATGCCAATGTTCTCTCCATGCCTCCCCGTGAGACGCCCTGATCACTACAAGTCTATTATATCTGTTAACAAATCATTAGAACACTATGTCAATGTGGAAGATGTTGCACGAATCCATGCAATCGCGCTTCTTGACCCTAACGTCAACTCGGAGCGCCTTTTCGCCTTTGCTGCCCCCCATACCTGGGTTGGCATCATTGACATCTTGAAAGAGCTCAGGCCGTCTAATAATAAGATTCCCAGCCTTCCTGCCAATGAAATCCCTGATATGAGTCAAGTTGTGCCTGCTAAGAGAGCAGAAGGATTACTCAAGTCCTTTTTCGGACAGCCTAGTTGGATTGGTTTGGAAGAGACTGTGAAGGCTGGCATTGACAGTATGGGACTTTAGACAACGGCTACCCATATGGAGGACGACATCCACTGAGCTATCCTTTCCATATAGACGGATATTTCGACAAGTCAATTATCATAATCTTTCATTAATACTGTACTTTCTCGTACGGAAGTTTCGCATCTGTAAGACATTCGCGGCTATGCCCCTGAATGCTTTTACGCTTATGATGTGATTTATATCCAGGATGTACACTGTTCAAGCAAAGAAAACAAATCCTTGTAATATATGAATGGATTTTAATAGGACCAATGATGTATCTACGCTTTCTCTTGTCGATAGCGAACCGTCGTCCTTTCAGCTCAGTGAAAGGAATATGGCAGCACTGGCATGCTTTTGCCAACTTTATAGCGGAGTTAATTGATTTCATGCTCCTCGCGCTCTTCTAATATAGGATATTTCTTGTTATCTTGGAAAATTTTGCCGCAGTGATCGCAGCACCACTCTCCATCTCGGAATCGCTTGTATCGAGCTTGTGTCAGGTCGCAACCACATTCTCCACAAAAAGTAGCATCTTCAGCTGTTCTTCGATTCTTGCGCTCTCGGATCTCTTGCGGAGTAGGGAATCTTTTGTGAGACTCCTAAAACTTGTAACATGGATGGCAACACCATTTGCCACTAGTATGCTGTCTGTGAATAAAGCCATCACTATTACCCACGATTCCCGAGACGTCATTGTTGCAGTTCTCGCAAGAGTGATGAGAAGCTCCTTCCTTAAGATGTGCGGCTAAACGGCGTGCCTGTAGGACTTCCTCATCGGTAGGAGGTCTCCTCTGTCTTTAAAACTTTCTACAAGGTCCACATAGGTAACCTTTGCTAGGATCTTTCGCATCAAACAGCCGCCGAGAAGTTTTAGTTTGTAGATGATGACTTTTATAAGTCATCTCTTGACAGGACACGTAAGGAAGATCGAGGTGTGACCAGAGATGTGGCATTGCCTGGAATACCGATAGTGCCAATATTCAAGCTGAAAAGGGGTGAGACAAACCGTAGAGTCTGTGACAGCCTTCCAAGAGAAGCGTACAATTCCATTGGGTTGAGGATTTTTGTGTATCTTGGGTACCGTACTGTCTGCAATAGGATCATGAAAACGCTTTCCAGTAGAATAAGAAGTTGGGTGTCCAAAGCATCACCAACGACTGCTAGAGTCTTGTAGAATGATATATCGTCGGTACGAGTTGCATGTTGATAGTGTCGTGACTGACGATAGATCCTTGGGAGCTTTCCAATCACATAATCCCTGGCGATTATTGCTCTATGGCCTTATAGGCGAGAATTGATCCACTGAGAATGAGAAATACAAGTGTAAGTATCAAAGTGGGGAGCACGACACAGATCCTGATAGCGAAGAGAAAACAAGAATAACAGGATTCAAAGTTTGACACGCATGGTAGGTAAAAAAGCTTGTATGAGAAATATGAAAGTTGGTAATAGTAATATTAGAGGATAGTAGCGTTTCATCTGCTCAATGATCCAACCTTACGGCTTGTTAGATAGACCGACATAGAATCTCTGTGCTTACGTGATATAAATCAGGTCAACGTTGCTAATACGAGATGAAGTACATGCCATGAACCTAAAACTTGATATGTAAGGCCACATTCAATGTTGCTTTACAATTAACGTGGTCATTGTCGTAAACATCTTGATTGTCACCATCTACCATGTCGACAGCCCTAACCCTCTCTAGGGGGTGTACGCTTGCAAAATACTATCATAATAGACATATGCCTGCCCATTTGGCGGTTCCATGCTCGACCATGTCGACGACGGCCACCATGGCCCGGCAGCCCAGAAGCTCGCTCCTAGCCAGACGTCGTTGTTGGCGACTAGATGGTCCAGCATACCCGTCACGGCCTCTTGACAGACCGAGTTGGGGCCACCAGCATACTCCCCTAAAACACCAAGTTTTCCATTGGCCTTCAACCAAACTGTAGCACCCTCTACACGTTCAACACCAATTGTGGAAGAGACGCAGGCAGCATTTGTTCCAGATCCATCGGAGTCAAGGTATTGGTGCATTTCGTAGACAAGTAGGTTCTCAGGATCACTCAAAGATTTAAGTGAGTCATTGGTCGTGTTCCAGGTCCATGCGCCGGTCCAGCTATTACCCTCGGCAAAGATATACTGCGTTGTGGCGCCGGCGCCACGAATACCATTAATTGCTGCTTGATTCAGGTTGAAGACCAGGGTCTCATCCATATCGTGGTACTCATTGTTTGTATCAAAGATCTATCAAATGTCAATTCCCAATGGTGAGAAATAAAGAATAATGGAAAAAGAAGTTGAACATACAACTTTGGAATTGCTCTTGAAAGCTGTTGCCAAGTTAGACCAGAAGGTCTGGAAAGCAGTAGTATCGGTGATAATGCTGCCATTGTATCTTCCGTAATTGTGAGGGTCAATCACGGCGTATGCCCCTTTCGAGGTGATATAGTTGACGGCGACAGAGTAGTTCGTCAAATATGCGGTATCCAAAGCACTGTCAATTGACCCTTGTGCCATTCGTTCCATGGCAAAAGGGATGCGGAAAAAGTTGAAACCCTGGCTGATGAATTCCTGTTCAATTTGTTAGCATTTTATCTCAAATCTAGACAATAAAACATACACCAATAGTTGCTGTATTGGCAAAGGTAAAATCGACACCCCAAGTACCTGGCATCGCAGTACCAAATTCGGCACATGATTCATCCACGCCGAACCATTTCAACTTTCCGGTACTCGTTGATGTACTCGTTGATGAGGTTGTCGTCTTCGAAGTCGTGGTGGTTGTAGAGGTTTTTGAAGATGTTGTGGTAGTCAAAGTGCTGGAAGCTGGTAGACATTGTGAGTACCAATCGTTGAGATAGGTACATGTCCAACCAGACACGCACGTCGTGGCACCAGTCCAGTTCTCGCCACCACACTGGCCATATCCAGTCTGCTGGGCTTGAACGTAAGTGACTGCTAGTATAGCACTAGCTAAAATTGTTGATGTAGACCTCATCACTTGTTAGGAATTGTTGCGTGCGTGGGATTTGTTCGTCATACAGCAAAAACGTCTACACAACTGAACTGACAAAATAGAGAGCTTTATAGTGCTTGAGCAAACTCATTCTTTGTAGTATCTGCAGATGATTATGTGAAGCACGGAGTATCGCTCGAAACCGAATCTCTAGTGTCTCATAGTTTCTATCGATAACCCTGAAAGGAGAGATTAACATAGCCATTCGTAGCTATTTTACGATTTTCAAGATCTGGATTGAGCTGTCAATCAAAATGTAACAGTGATTTATCCTTCGTATTTGGGAATTGACTAAGCGTGCGTTTGGTGGAAAAACAAGATCTTCAGTCTGTTTCCTCAAATTCCCCGCGTTAACTAAATAGGTATGTGACATCCGGCAAACGCCACATATTTTTCTATGAAACTTGAAAAACGTTACCAAGTATTTCATGCACGAAATTGGCTACCATTAATGTCTCTAGGACACTCAATCTCATTCAGATCCTGAATACACATGACGGAATCACAAAATATACGCCGAGAGTAGCTCACAAAACCCTGAGTTTTCGTTCATCAGATGAGCACGAACGTTCAGAATCGTACGGAAGTCAGTTCCTTGAAACCCCATATGCAATTCCCTCACGGTCACCTTGGTGGTCTTCTTACCACGTATCCTTAAAGAGCCACTGAATATTTCGCCCAGGAGCAATCGAAGAAGCCGACTTTCCGCGACATTCGATTGATACCTAACCTTCGATCTCATATCTTGATTTTTTATTACACGGTTATTCCACTAAGCTCCAACGAGTCATCAAACCCTGCGGTAAGTTTTGATCAGTTCATATATATTACAGTAGCACGCTTGACAAACTCTTATCGGAAAGCGTGTCTAATCCATTCTCGGCTTGTCAAGAGGTAATATGGTGATATAGTTAGTGTAAGAGGGGGTTTACGAGGACGTAGTAGTATGGGTGCTTGATAGGGTAAGAAATATAGGGTTATATAGTATTGGCAGCTATTTGCTGCTCCCTAGGAATTATAGCTAGGCCTCGCCATGGGCCACCCGTGGGTAGGAATGTAGGACCCATTACCTAACCCATAAATAGAAGCCTAGAAAGATTATCTAAACCTATCTACCTATAGATAGACACTTAGAACCTATAGATTATCTATAAATTATCTATTTATATATAATTTTCTAATTAAAATATATTAAGATATATAAATATTATTAATTTATTTATATAAAATTAAATATCTTATAGCTATATTAATAATTTTATTTTTTTAATTTATTCTTAAAGCTTTTTATATATTTAAAATATAAAATTAATATATCTTTTATTATATTCTTTAATATATAAATATAAAAAGTATTATTAATATTATAAATTCTATCTATCTTAATAGATTATAATATTAATAAGCTTTATATAATTCTATCCAAAATATATAATTATTGGTAACTAGCTAATAATTAGGATGGGGATTAGAGCTATTTTTTTACTAATAAAATTCTAGGGTTCTGAGGTAGCTGATAATTATAAGAAAATCTAGTTAATAATTAATATTTTCTAGATATTTTCTATAAAAATTTAACTAGATATTATTTAATTATTTATTTATAAATCTCTATATTTTTTATTATTATTTATCTTATAGATAATCTATAGAAGTATAGTAAAATTAATAGATTTAATAATTGTCAGAGAATCAGGAATGTCATAGCCAATAGATCAGGCCAGATTCTATGGAAACTAATGCACGATGGAATAAAGGATTATTCGTAACTATTAGGGTTAGGGTATTATAGGAATCAGAGCTATAGCTATAATTACTATAATAATTACTATAATGGCTATAATAATAATAAAATATATAAAAATACTTATTTATTATTAGACATGGCAAAACCCAACCCGGAAACCCAAAACCCAACCCAACCCAACCTCCTGGGTTAGGGTTCGGGTTTTTTTTTTTGATGACTAAGCGGGTTAGGTTATTTTTTTCTAAATCTATAGGTTATTAGGTTAACCCATGGATATGGTTTTTTTTAGGTTTTTAAGTTAGGTGTGGTCTAATCTAAATCTATTAATAAGCTTAATAATAATTATATTATAATATGAATTTATTACTATTTATAGTATATAGCTTAATTAATTAAAATAAATATTAATAATATTTAGCTATCTATTATTCTTAAATTTAAAGCTTTATTATTTAAAGAAGATATCTAGTATAAAATTATTAGATTAAATAATTTAAAGACTATCTATAATATTAATATTATATAATAATAATATATATATATTAGAAAATTAAAAATATTAATTTTAAAATATAATAGTGAGCTTAATAAAAATAAAAAAATAATAAATTATAAATAAGAATAATTTATAATAATTCTTCTAAATTATTATTAGATAATAAATAATTATAGATATTCTAAATAAAACTAAACTTTATAATTTAATATATTATAAATCTATTTTATTTATTAAAAATTAATATAATTAATTAATATTATAGATAATTTATAAATTATTTATAAATAATCTATAGATATATCTAAATATTTATTAAAAATCTATAAATTATTTATTAATTATTTATTCTTTATTATTTATTATAAGCTAATTTTATAAAGAATATTTAAATAAAACTTTTATAATTATTTTATTAATTATTTTATTATCTCTTTACTATTTAATAATATTATAATTATTTTAATAATTATTTTATTAAATTAATATCTATTTAATAGTTATATATATATATTATTAGCTTTTATATTTAAAATATAGAATTAATTTTATTATTAAATATTATAGACTAGTCTTATCTAATATTTATTATAAAAATATATAAGAATATATATTATAATATAAAAAGAAAAAGAAAAAAAAAATAATAAATTTTTATATATATATAAATTTATAAGAAAAAAAAGAATAAAAATTTAATTAATATTTAATTTAATATTTAATTTATTATTTAATCTAGTACTTAGTTTAATAATTAATCTAATATTTAATCTAATATTTAATTTAGTATTTAATCTAATATTATATAATTTAGATTAAAATTTTTTAATATTATATCTTATTTTAGATAAAAAAGATAGAAATAGCTTTATATATATATTAAAAAAATATTAAATCTTAATTAATAAATATATAGAAAAATAGATTATTTAAATAAAAATAATTCTAATATAGTAAAAATATTAAGAATATTAAATATATTAAGCGCTTAAAGTATTCTAAATAATAAAATTATTTAATAGATTAAAAATTAGAATAATTAAGTAGTAATTTAATATTTTAAATTAATATTATAAAATAATAT
>JAKLMW010000119.1:0-13699 GCA_022813215.1 Talaromyces ruber | reverse complement strand
TTATTTATTTATTTATATTTATTTATTTTAAAATATTTTTTTATTAAATTAATATTATTTATATATTAATAAAAATAAATAAAATCTTTTTTATATTTTTAATATATAATTTTTAGTTTATTAAATATATAATAAGCTATTTAATTATAATTTTTCTATATAAAAAAGAAATATTTTATATTTTAATAAATCTTTTTTTAATATTTTAATTAACTTTTATATTTTATTTATAATTATTAATTAATAAATTTATTTTTACTTATATTAGAAAAAAAAATCTAGAATTTTTTATAGTTAAGATTAATCTATTTAAAAATATTTAAAATAAAAAAAAATTATAAGAAGTCTATATCTATAATTAAAAATAAAAAATTTAAGATAAATATAAATAGCTTATTTATTAAAAAATATAAATAAATATCTATATTATCTTTATAGAATAATAATAGATTAATATTAGAAAATTAATTTAATTAAGATATTAATATATTATATAATTTAAAAAATAGATATAAAATATTTACTTAGAATAATTTATTTAAAAAAAAAAAGAATATAATAATTTTTTATTTTTATAAAAAAGTTATAGTCATAAATTATTATAAAAAGTAATAATTTTTAAATATATTTATTATATTAATATAAAATTCTATATAAATAATATTATAATTAATTATTATAATAAAAATTTCTATTATTTCTATAAAAAATTCTAAATTTTTTAAAAATTTTTTAATAATTCTATAAGAATTCTTATTACTTTTAAACTTAAATATAAAAAATAAAATTATAAAAGAAGATTAAGAGTAAGAATTATATATTATTATTAAAAATAATAATTAGAATTAAGATAAAAAAAATTATTAAAATTTAATTAGATATTTTTATTAACTTTATAATTATAATAATAATTAAAATAATAACTAGAATAATATTTAAATAATAAATATTTAATAAATTAATTATAATAAGTATTTTAATTTAATTTATAATAAAAATATATATATTTTTTAATAAATATTATTTAAATTAAAATATATAATTAATTATTAAATTTTTATTAAGTTTATTTTTATATAATTATATAAAATTTTAACTTTATATAAAGTTTATAAATATAAAAAATAGCTTAATCTATAAATTAAAAAAAATAAATAATATTTAATAAAGAATTAAATAAATTTTTTAATAATTATTTAAATAATCTTTATATAATAATTAAAATAAATATAAATATTAATATTTTATACTAATAATTTAGTAATTTATTTATTTTATTTTAATTAATTATATATAGATTTTAGTTTTAATAAAACTAATAAAAACTTTTAATAGAATCTTAGAAATTCCTATAAATAGAACTAAATCTTTAAAAATTCCTATTAGAATAATAGGTATAGAAAATAGGAGTGATCTTATCTAAGGCCCATGGGCATTGTCAAGGTTTAGAACATACTAAGACTTTACTATATAGACTCTAGCAACACTGATATACCTTCACAGACTAGCGTAAAGGCACTGCACACGTTCTTTCCAGATTCTATCTCTAAAACTCTCGCGGCTAGATCTCAAGACCTAAACGACCTGCGCACCGCACTTGAGTACTCAAGGGGATATAACCTTACAGGCCCTTTCGTCGCCGCGGATATAGAATATCGCATACTAAACATACGAAACAAAGCTGACATGTTGCGAGGTATATTGCGATATACTGATGCTCTCGCTCAAGCTATCCGCATCTTCCTCTATCTATCGTGTGATTACCTTGCTGTTATGTCGCCCGCCGACCTCACTGTGCTAGCTTCTGACCTAAAAGACATTCTTAGCGAGCCTGATACTAGTCCCTGTCTTTCATTCGAATTCACGGTTTGGCAGCTATTTATTGGCAGTGCCGCGACGACGGCGGGCTCTCGGACCGGGGTCTGGTTTAGGACAATGCTCTGGAGGTTGGCGCGCGCGTTCGTTCTGAGGGAGTGGAGTGACTTATTAGTTATCTTGCGAAGAGCTTTTTTGCCTCCATCTCAGCTTTTGGGGAGCTTCAGGTCGATCTGGATGGAAGTATTGGAGAATCAGAGTTTCCATGCTTAAGTCACCTGCCTTGCCTGGAGCTAGTCGAATCGTTACATAATTGTATTTTCAATATATGGATTCGAAGTCTCTTGTTTAGGTTGTGCTCAGTTCTACTCAGTGAGTTAAAGCAGCGATGGGGTGAGCACTAAAATGGAACCGGAAAGCCTTCGCGCGTCAGGGAAAATCAAGTCCGTAGGTACAACTGAAGATATAAAAATAGGCTTGGACGCGGTCGGTTTTGAAGTTTTCAATTCATTTCACAATAGACTCAGGCTCAGGCGGCCCAGTTCTATACTACTTGTAATTTCTGCTGCCCAAAATGCTATATTCTAGTAGACTTCAGGCCCCAAGTGATCGAAATTTCTAGAATGAGATTCCAGAAAGAGGAGAACATTACCTCAATACAGTCGGGTTCTATTGTATTTGCGTAGTCAATCTGTCATTAGAGAGTGTGGACTACACTGAAGAAATCTGATAATCTACTCTGGCAGCCACGTTGACAGGTTGTGACTACTGCCCATTTATTCTGCTATTGATCGGGCTCAAATACCAAATAGATTCGAATTTCAAATGCTTAATCTTCATGAAAAAACTAACTGCTGATATGTTGATACTATCCAAACAACTGAGCTTGATGTGCGATGCTCGAATCGTTGGATACAGACCAATGCGACTGGGTAGAATTAGACGACCACGCTGTTCCGTTTTTTCCAGCAGTGGTGGCAGTCGAATTCGCAATCAGGGGGCCCTGCTGCGCGATTTTAGCATACAGTTTCAGCAGTATGCAACCGTCTCCGGAGTTGTACACATATCCTCCACCATAACTAGTTGCGGCAGCCGCGTCCTCATTCTCACAGAAGTAATCAGTTGACCATGCATCGAGGCAAAAATCGTACTGCTCAGTCGACCCGGCAAATGACCACGACTCCTTGCTTCCACAGCCTGACTGGTCAGCGGCCCAACCAGCAGTTACAATCACGGGAGGATCGTCTGTAGTTTCCTCCACAAAACCATATGTGTTACCAGGATCCAGCACATACTCGTTTTGACAGAAGCTCTTGACGGCGTTTTGTGCCTGATCCAGCGCAAAGGAACTGTAGCCCATATAACTAGTGAAGCAGTAGCCGGGGCCCTCGTTTATGGCTGTATTCGTTGGCCAGGGTATGGATGTAGTCGTCGTAGGACTTCCACCCCCGTTACCACCGCCTGTAGAAGTCGAGGTCGATGAAGTGGATGAAGTGGTTGTAGTTGCACCAGGTGTTGTCCACGTATTGTCGCTTCCTAGGTACGGCATTGGTGCGCCTGTGACAGGAATCCAGGTCGAAATTGAGGTACTCAACGTGCAAACCGCCGTAGTTGTCTCTGTCGTGCTGGTGCTGCCGGCTGTTTGGCATGCGAAGACAGTCGAACATGCAGTTGTATAGCAGTTAGATGCAAATGATGCATCGCCATAGTTCGTGACTGAGCAGGCAACTGCGCAGTCCGTCACTTTTGAGCTGGTAGCACATGTGGTAGTTGTCGTCGTGGTTCCTTCTCCACCTCCATCAGGCCCACCGCCGGCCTCATCATTGGCACTGCACCCGTCACCAATACAGCTGCCGCCCCCCGCGCATCCGAGACCAATGCAGGGAGGATGTTCAGGAGGAAGGGGCCCATCAGGATCACAGTTTTTTTTGCAGAGCCCACCGACTCCTGGTTTGCCTGGGGTGGGTGTTGGAGATGGGGATCCACTAACGACAGAGATCGCAGAGCTACTGTACCCCGGAGGTGGTGGACCGGGAGGCCCCGTGCTAGTACTTACAGAGGGATAAGGACCCGGTGAATAGATGTAAGTAGTCCCGGGTAGAGTTGTTGAAGGCTGAGTAAGTGGTGGTTCGGTAAGGGGGAAAGGGGGCCCAACGATACTGCTTGTAGGATATATAACGGTTGGCGTTGGGTCTATCCAATACACGTTCCACACGCTAATAATATCTGTGGTGATGGGAGGTGGCGTAATTGTTGTGGTTGTAGTGCTTGTAACATAGTAGCTTGTAGTCACTCCGTTAGCGTCTGTTGATACTGACGGCCACGTATCTTGCACCACGATCGTTGTGGGCGGAACGAAAATGGTAGTGGTGGTATTCAGCGTCCAGGGAGGCAGAACAAATGTACACGGAGGGAGACAGGCTACGGTTGGTGAAGGCATATTATAGATTTCAGGGTCGATATAGACCACCCCAGAACCTTCTCCAATTTCAGTTCCATTGTCAGTAAAACTTGCATTGAGGTCTATCGCCCAGTCAGATACTCCACCAAAATTGAGGCCCTGGGCCCATGCACTACGCTCATCATATGTTGATGGCTTCATCCAGGACACCCATTGTGTTGAGTCGTACACAAGGATGTCACCAGCCTCCTCGGTAAAGTACTCCTCGACTGTGCTGCTCCACTCGCTGTTACTCATAATTTGATTAATCTCCCAGTTTGAGATATAACCTGCCGTGTTGGTGCATGAGCCAGGGATAGCACCACTCTCTGGTCCGGTGTAGGTGCACATCTCGCTATAACAGCCAGCTGCAGACATCTGAAATGATCGCCCATATAATGGTAGTCCAACCATAATCATGTTGGCAGGAACACCTGCTTTAGTGATCATGGAGAATGCTTGCTGTGTCTCCGTCATATTAATCTGAGAACGCAAACAATTGCCTCCCGGGCATCCGGGGTCAGTCCATGTGTTTCCGTAGTCCCATTGGCCATGTAGGTCGTAGGTCATATAGACAATAAAGTCCACAATCTTGCTCATATTATATATCGGAAAGTTTTGCAGGTAGTAATATGCAGCCGGTGCAGTAATGGAGATGGAATACTCGGTTGGTAGAACTGATCGAACCTCTCTAAGAAATTCAAGATAGTTCTCACCGTCTTCAGGACTACCACTAGGAATACCAGGAATGATAGATGGACCAGGGTATTCCCAGTCGAAGTTGACCCCCTGCAGGTCGTTAGTTTGGACGAAATTTGCGACGTTAGCTGCAAAGACGACTCTATTGGTAGATGTGACCCCTTGTCGGAATATTGGAGCTGTTGACGGGTCTGTTGAAAACGCCCACCCGCCGAAGGACACGATTCTATCAAATCCTTCGGTTGCTATAAATTCTTGAAACATATCAGCAGCACCTTCGATGCTGACGTCGTAGTCATCCGTGATATTGGCAAAGGCAAAGAGCACGTGAGTGTAATAGTTTGGAATATCGCTAGGCGACATATGGAGACATGACCTGCAAGCAGACAATTAGAGGATGAGACATTGCCTTGAGGCAGGAACGCTGAAATCTGGTACTGTGACCTTCAGATGCATACCTTTGGTCATTGAAACTTTCAAAGTATCCCATGCGAGCGAAGCTTGCTGGAGGCGAGGATGCAACAATCTCAGTCCCACAGTTGGATATACATCCGTTGCTGCCAGGAAGTGCAGTGCCCGGCGCGCCTGTAGCAGATAAGCTGGGCGTGCAGAACTCGGATGTAATACCGCTAAAGTAGTCTATCAGCATTCCGAAAACTAGTTGTGCGAAGGTGTGTTTGAATTTAAACCATACCATTGTCCCCAGATATCGCAACAGGCTGACAAACATAGGTATTAGCTTCCCCATACCGTCTCAAGTGAGTACAACCAACGATGAGTACATACCATTTAGCGGGCAAGGATTCAAACCAGGCCATTCGGTATAATCTGACGGAAAGACGGTGTTGTTCACTTGGGGACCGCAAACCGCGTTCTTACGAGTGACATAATAAGCCTAGTACTCGGACTGCTCAGGACTGAAGTATATGTATATCAACTTACTGGAACGTTGGTTGGATATGGCGGGTTCCCAGTACTCAGACAGATTGACATTCCGATCAAAAGGTCCCCACAACCCATCCATCCCCAGGTATTATTATTGACGTTCTGTGAAGGAGTCAACATAATTCCCAATGAACATTGCTGTGTGCCATTATAGACGTACCTCTATCACGGAAGTCTTCATTTTGTATGATGCAGCAATTGCATCGCACGTGTCCCCCGACTGGACGGTGTAGGTGTAGCAAGTGCCATTGGAATAGGGCTGAGGTGAGAAGTCGGGCAACGAACCAGGAGAACAGCATACATACTGGCCGACTGGCAGGTCATTGCATATACTTGAGCCGCCATTATAGCTTTCAAATTCATCCAAGGTAATTCCACATGACTGCGCCAGTGTGTAACACTCGTCCCCGGGCTGAATCTGAATATAGCTACACGTTGACCGTTCCGCAATCTCTGACCGTACTGAGAGCGCGCCATGTTTGCTGTCTGGTCCAATAGAAATGGCATTCCCAGGTATCAGGTTAATTGATACAACACCCAAGTCAACACTCTCGGAATCTCCAGTTATACAAGAAGCAGAATGCCACGTTTTAAGCGCTGACTGGACCGCTGACAGGTTCCCAGAGGTATCATAAATGATACCCAAGAATTGAGATCCTGTAGAGTGATTTGACACCTGGCAGACCTGAGCCGCTTCACGCTCAAGAATTCCGGAGCTGATATGCTGAATAACTTTTTGAGCAATGCCCGGCACACTGCTAGGATCAATCTGCTCTCCGACATATATGCCTGCAACGACGTCGCCTGAGCGGGCAAAAAGAGAAGTGGAAAACTTGGAGTTTTCTTGCAAATATCCGGCCAACTGAGTAATGGCTGTTGAGACAGATGGATAGTAACTGGAGGAGGTAGATGTACCCCAGGAAGCGACGTTAATCGGGGCCTGAACCTCTGTAGGTGCACTCGAATTGAGAGACAGAAATTGCCTCCGCTGCGATGGTGAACGAGGGCTTGCCACAGTTTGAGATGCAGTGCAAGCTCGATATAACACATGCGTGTTGGGATCCGCAACAGAATTGTACAAGTTCATTTGAAAGATGGTAGTTTCATCACATTTCTGCAGAGCATCTGCGTCATGATAGTATCTCCATCGCGATGGGTCAGGCCCTGCAACACTGCAAAGTTGTGGACAAGACGAGGTTTGCCAGTAGTCGATTGCAAAGACAGCACTCTGACCAAGCACACGAAATGTGAATAAATGAAGGAGCAGAAGAAGGCTAAGAGCTGACCAACAGCCAGCACGTTTAGAGGGCTTCATTTTGCAATGATAATCTGATAGATAACAATTCAGAAGTTGCCAAAATTCACATTGTTTAATAAGTAGTTCAGGAGAATAAACTGCGCAATGCCAAATCCTCCTATTAACCAAAAAATTCTGATTACAAGTACTCGCACATCCCGGACATGAATCGTACTCGTGCGGAGGTGTGATACTAGGAGCGTCCATATCAATTTAGACGCCCAACAAGCATGCCCGGCATGCAAGGCATACATGGAATCACATTCACGTATTCGCCGAGGCTATAGTGCAGCTCAATATACATATTTGGGAGGTGTAGTGGCAAGATCATAGTGTTTTAGAGCATTGCGCTGGTCCGCTTCAAGACACAACAAGTCACGCTCCAGACTGGCATTGGGTACGCTCCTCCACCAACATCTAAAAAGATATTTGATAGGACAACAGCTGGAACACAAAAGAGCTGCGCCGCCGGGATATGCATGGTGCTAGTAGATTTGGAATAGTAGGTGAAAAGTGTAAATTGAGGCAATTTTGACTAGAGTGAGCCAATCACATCACCCTTCAAAATTGAGTATATGATACTAAGCGCGTGATTTCCATTTTGAGAGGCTCAATAGCTATGAACAACAGTCTAGCTTATTGCACTAAATGGATAGGACCAAACTTACGAAAGTTCAGAAGTCAGACCAATCAAGTGATGAACCGGGAGAAATTCCGGGACCGCGGCACAGGAAACCAGTGGAAGGTCAGTTCACGAGCCTCCACTAGGAACGCAACTACAACTTTTTTGGAAATTGTAAAAGGACACCGAGGAGTGAAAGAGGGGGTTCAGGAGGGATCTACAACTAGATACAAGCGAGCACGCTAAAGCAAGCACGAGGTATCCTGGCCCTGGCCAATTAGGGGAACGGAAGTACCAACAGATCTCTCTTACAGATAGACTCTGGAATTTTTTACTAGATTCTACCACGTTCGAGGCTTGGTTAACGCCTCCTTATCTCGCATGGTGCCGCTAAATAAAGCCAATTGCAAACTCTATCAGTACACCGAAATTTCCAAAGACCATCATATCGCTGTGCCACATGCAAGATGCAGTGTGATAGAAGCAACGGACACATGAAGTCCAATGAAAAAACCACATGTGTATTTGCGGCGCAGTCAATCCAAAATGTAAAGGTCACGCGCTGAGATATGTCGGCGGCAATGGTTGGAGTTGCGCTGCTAGTCTTCCAGCAAATGAATCAAACACCGTACACATGTGAGAGATTTTCTACGCCATGGCAAATTGTTCGAGGTATGTCTACGGTAACTCTCAGAATCTAATATAGAAAAGAAGTCTTGTCCCTAGGGGCACCTGAGGTATATCCTGGCTGTGGTCAATTGAAAGCCTTCAAGGGCCTACGAGTTCCGTTATACTATCATTGGCCCACAATGATATTCTCCATCAATCTCACACTGGGTGTTCTTGTATTCTTTCTTTCTCTCTTTGTTGATTCTCGAATTACTTCATTAAGTGATGCAGCTGTTACTCCGCATCTAAATGAATGGCCTTCACCGAATCGGCTGTTGTTTTCCCGCCAGTGAGTTAGGCTACCGGTAGACATGATATTAATCAATTAACTTACATGGCAACAGGAATTCGGCATCTTGCGCTCCATACCAAGACCCAGATACACCATTATGCAGATCTCTTTGTGGCTCTTCTAGCTCGTGTACCGGAGGGACATTGAGCAAGCGTTATAGTAGATTCCTCCTCGACCCGATACTAGACGAATCAAATAAGACCGGGCCTTCGCTAGAAGAGCACAAGAAATTCTACAAGAGACAGCTCGCTCCCGTTCTACAGGATGACGTTGGAAACTATCTCATTGCCCAACTTCAAAACAACGCTGACCCGTATTTCGGTCCTCCACTGAGCCTGACAAGCACCACAATCACTGATGCGAACGTGGTCCAGCAACGGCAATTGGCACGCCGAGCTTTTCAGGTGGGAACAGGTGGCCTCTGTGGTTGCACTATTGTCACAGTGGTTTCAACGCAAGCGGTCTACATGGTCAGCTCACCGCTCATTGTTTCATAATCGTTAAGTCTGATCTAACCCTGATTTACAGGGCCATTTCTTCGAAGACGATTCGTTCGCAAGTGGCGATGCCGCATTCAAACAAAGGGTACTCAATTTCTTTACCGGTGGTGGGCAAGATGGCATAGGTCCAGCCATGGATCCATACTACTTCACTAAAGACGACGACACTCGTGTTTATGTGATGACACCACGGAAAAGTCAAGAGAGATATGATAAAAAGAATAAGAGGAGATATATCGTCTTCGGTGATGCCTTTAGTACAAATTATAATTCGAAAATTCCTCAACTCCTCGATACCATTCGATCAGTTCTTTGGAGTGACGTTCCCATTGCTCTTCGCAACTACGAGCCATTGGATTGTAATGATCCCAGTAGACCAGGTGGTGACGATCCTCCACCGAATCCAGCACTCTTTACAAGTGAGAAAGGGAATGCTCTCTTTCAATTTGATCCAAATGCATTTGACGATGGAGCAGGAGGGAAAGTAAGGGGTTGGAGGATATTCTATGAAGGTATTCAATTCTCATCTACTGATCCAGCACCGGGTCCAGAAGCTGTTAAGGGCGTGCCTGACCTCTGAGCAATTTGCGAATGGAAATATGACGGACAGAACTGATAGCAAGCCGAGAAATTCGAGTCATTTATCTGAGTCAGTTCGAGACCCTGTATGTAGCCAGGTTATAACCTATGTCATGTATATGTACGTGTAACTACAGATTCTGTACATGTGTCCGTAGCAAACAGAAAGACTCACCATTTCTAAATGTTATAACTCGTAATGTCGAGGTATTAGTCTATTTGGGCTATCATGAAAGGGGTAACTCTTGTTGTGTTGCATGGTCTTAATAATCAATTATGCAGAAGACTCCAGATGTGTATGATAGCAACTTCAATAATCCTTTAATTTGACTTAGTTAACTGTCGAATGAGAAGTAAGATCACGAGATAGCAGCACCAGTCTTCGATCAGATACCCCTGTGACCTTTCTTAGACTTCTAAGAGCCATTTTTCTTCCCCCACTTTTGTTACTTTCGGACTTTATCAGCTTGCATTAACAGTCATAATGGCTAGCAAATTCGAGTCGCTGCCAGCACTCGTTTTATCGCTGATTTGCAATTATGTACGAAATCAGTAGCTTTTTATCTTTTAAACAGGATTGCTTATTACATACAGGTTCAGCTCGAGTCACCAAAAACTCTGCAAAGTCTTTCGCTCGTGAACAAAACGTGTTATCATGCTGTTATCCCATTGCTTTATCGTGATCTGGCCTTTCATATTTCTTCTCGTGAAAAACTCCGCCGTCAGTCTGCTGAAATCGAAAAACAATCCCAGGGCTCCAACTTCCTGATTTACGCCCGCCATGTCAAGGTCTTTGGTCGTATGCCGCCGCTAGAAGAGGATGACGATCCAGAGCCAGAGAACATGCCTTATGAAGAGCAACATGATGCAGAGTTTTGGCGACCGTTTGGCAAAGACCTCCCCGACGGGACTGCGGAGGAAGTCTGCATAGCCTGGAACCCTCTCGTTCAGTTAATTCAGAAATTTCAGCATATCTCCGATTTCATCTGGGTTTGCCGAAACCAATTGCCGTCAAATATCCTACAGGCTATCGAGCAGTACCATCCATCTTGTCGCTTACACATGCGAACGTTCCGACTTCGAAGCCTTATAAGTTCGGGCGTCACTGACTCCGTGGAGCAACACCTAATTCAATCCCCTAATTTATACAGTATCACTATCAGAGTGGTTAACATGAATTCTCTTCACCCCATTGATTACAACCCCAAGGCAATCTTCCAGGTGATTGCGTTGGCTCCCAATCTCAAGCATCTTGTCATGGTTGCGCCTCGCACAGCATCAACCGGTAGACGCCGTGCTGTGCGGGTGGAGGCCTGGAAAGGATTTCTGTCGCTTTCAAAGAATTTCAAGCAGGGGGCACTTGAGTCTTTTGTGCATATGGGACGTAGAGACATCGACCTGGACAGAATAACGGAACTGTCGACATACACTGATCTATCCAAAATTCGCCATCTGGATCTTGGTACAGTAGTGGATCCTCAAATACTTGCCTTCATGAACCAGAGTGTCAGTTTTGACTCTCTTCAGACGCTTTGTTTGAGTCTGTCGCCAACCAGGGACACCGATCAGCATTTGATGGCGACATTATTTGAATCTTTGTTGGAGCGACTACCGCTTCTACTAAAAATTGATTTGGGAGGTTGTCTAACAGATAATATGATGGACAAGCTCCTCCAGAGACATGGTCCAGCATTACGCAGTTTAATATTGGGTTGCAGCGAAGATGATGAAGACCCAGTTCAGCCCTCATCGTCAAGAAAGCGCATTCGAAGGTACGAGACTCATTGTCTAGCTTTGGAGTATGTGAGCATCACAGTTCCATATCCTAGTAGCAATGCTTCTCTGGATGACTGCAGCATTGCCGATTTTTGTCCGAATCTTAAGTCCCTTCAAGAGCTTGAATTAGTGCTTGATGGGAAACATGGGGACCTACCGCTTAAGGAGGTGGCTAGGAAGATCTGGGACTTGATAGATAGAGAAGGAGTCTGTCGTTTACGCAGTCTCTTCATATCGGAATACCCCCCCAATGTCGGTATCCCCATCCTATATCCTCTCCCGCCTGATTAATTACTAATACGTATCCAACGCACTTAGAAAACTGTCGTCGTTGAGAGGAAAGGCAACGGCGGCTCAGATGAGATTGAACTAGACTTGATTAAGGATGACAGCCAGAGGGCAATGGATCTTGAGTATGCTCGCCGGTTTGCCGGGCTTCCAACCGCACAATTTCGATTTTGACATTTCTGTGCGGCTCTCGAGTTACTTCCATGATTATACGATTTCTTGCTCATTCAAATTTCCCGATATCAAGTAATCACAGTAAGCCCAAAGATAACACACTCGAAAAATGTTACAACCACATAGTAAAAAGCTCATGCCCGCGCCGAGGCTGGCTATAGTGGATACATGCCAGGGTAGCTAGCGGCATATATTCCAGAAGCAGGAGCAAAAACACTCATCGAATGGCGCTACCAATAGGAGGGATGGGAGGTTTTGTTTGAGCGAGACCAATCCCGATACTATCATGAGCTGTCATTCGATCGTCGACGCAGTTAAGAAAGTATGATGCACAAATTCAGGGGTCGTTCTATAGTACATCGTCATCGGCAAGCCGTGATCGTAGACGGGTCAGACTATTCATGCTCATGCCTCATATCCTAGGTCGCCTATCTTTCTTACACAGACCCACCATACTTGCTTATTCCGCATCGACTCAGCCACCGTCTGT
The DNA here is from genome assembly GCA_022813215.1 of Talaromyces ruber. Taxonomy (NCBI): domain Eukaryota; kingdom Fungi; phylum Ascomycota; class Eurotiomycetes; order Eurotiales; family Trichocomaceae; genus Talaromyces; species Talaromyces ruber. The sequence continues at coordinate 1,113 of JAKLMW010000119.1, read as the reverse complement.
GTCTATATTTGGCAAGGAGCAGTCGAGACTTTTGTGGGCATCGGGCCGGATCCCTGACTAACGCGAGCACGGAGGTCGAGCTAGACGTTCGGTGTGGGGACGCAACGTACTAGTGATACGTACGCAGGCATCGTCTGTGCTAGTTCAATTGCTTGTGGCATGAGAAAGAAAGGAGCATAAGGATTGTTTCCATCGTCCGGAGTAATAAAGACGGAGTACTAACCATGTACCACGTAGACAGGAGACAGGGGGATGACGTCCTCGTCCGGCAAGTGCGGGACTGGACTGACGGCGGGCATGATCCACCGAGAAACATTCTTCATTCCAGACAACAACAACTCACTCCCTTGAACTGTTTCTTTCTTTCTTCATTTCTCACGCTTTCTCTGTTTGTGGTGTATATACTCTCTGTCGTTCGTTTTTGCTTTGTATATTGTTGGAGCTCTTTGGATAGTACTTGCAAGTACTTCCCTGTGACTCAATGAGTTAGGTCCTTCTAGCCTCGCCGCCAGGCTCATCGCCGCCATCATGCTATACACTGGAGCCATCAACACTAGACGCTCATCATTTACTCGTCGAATCAGACTGTCAATCATTGTTTTCTTTCTATTATGCACTTTCTACTGGTTGACCACTAACTCTTCGCCAGCCAGACTAGGACCTACTAAGCTGGATGATTCATCTGCGACCAAGAATTTTGCAAACTCTAATTAGAGGGTTGGTGTGAATAGCAATAAACGCTTATAGCGAATAGAGGCTATTTAAGCCACAATACCTACACCAGGTCCTACCGCCATAAGAGACGCTGTTAAAAAGGATTTAATTATGACAAGCATGACTAGAGATAATACTACCTAGTTTTATAAATCACTCCTAGACTGGTATAAGAGTATCTACATTATAAATAATAAACATGCAGACTTGATAATATTGGTTAACAAAGACTAGGAGTTAATGATCTATCTTATATACGTGCCGTGTCTGAATATATAGATGTGGCTGCTGATATTTATAGATACATTATTGATAATTACAACTAGACCTTGACAATGCCCATGGAACCTTGTCCATGGGAAATTCCCATGCCCGTCCATGGGACTAAAAATCAAAAAT
>JAKLMW010000118.1:0-13818 GCA_022813215.1 Talaromyces ruber | reverse complement strand
AATATCTTTTTAAATTTAATTTTTAAGCTAGTAATAATAGTATTTTATAATTTATATTTTATTTTTAGATTATAAAAATAATATTTTAAAATATAGCTAAAATATATATAAATTATATATATCTTATTAAAAATATATTTATATTATTTATCTATTTATAGATAATATCTAAATCTATATAGATTCTATCTTTACTATCTATTATCTATTATAAGTAATGAATTCCTATCTATTATCCATTAAGATATAGGTAATGGATGGCCTATTTAGATAGATCTACGGGCCATAGCGAGGCCTATTAAATACTTAATTATAAAATATAATTTATATAATTCTCTAGCTAGATCTCTAGTTAAATTATTTAATATAATATTATTAAATTATATTAAATTCTAATTTAGTTTCTATTATATTTTAATTAAAATTTTATTAGTAAATCTATTAATTTTATTATAGATCTATAAGATATCTACTTAGTAGATTATAGTGAAAATTTTAATATATATAAATAAATAATAAAATAATATATAATATAAGTTTTAGTAAAATTAATTATAAAAAGTTAATTATATATTCTTTTTTTTATCCTTCTAGTATTTATTAATATAGAAAAAAAAATAATTCTAAGTCCTCACTCCTCCTCTAATAGACCAATCCGCGGGGGTATAATTAGAATCTGGGTCGATTCCAATTGCGCATAGAGTACAGACTTAGTTAATAAATATTCTCTGCTCTCTCTCTCTACTTAGACTTCTACCGGGTCCAGGTAATCCATATAGATGTCGTCACTCAGCGTTTTTACTTCAAATAACAATATTATTTTCGAGTCATGCTACCAATCTTACGACGTATCTGCGTTCTTATTAAATTCAAGCCACCTTTTTTACAAGTTTGATCGCGCCAGTGAGGAGACTAAATTTAAGTCAGTCACGCGTTATGCGCGTAACGTAGATTCAAGGCATATACTAGCCCGCTGTTTTCACATTTCCGAATAGTCTAAAGTCTCAGCAACCAATAAATAGTTGTTACTAGGCCAAAGATGAGACGGACGAGAGTTTGTTTTCCATTCAATCTAAACTATACATGTGCTACCACGTTTGATTGGTACTCAAAGTAGGCGAGACTTATTTAGCCACCCCCTGGGTAGTTTCAGTAATACTAAGTACAATGAAGCGCTCATTTGGCTTACAATAAACACCTAACTGTTCTATATTTAAACTGCGTTATACTGAGGTGTATATTTCCATCAAAAGATATAAACGGGGTTGCTTTTCCTACAACTTGTAGAGAAGTCTGATCAAACGTTACTCTATTGTGTACCTAAGATATTTACTTTCATTTAGACCTTACTTTTCTGTCCATTCACTACCATCCAAATTCGACAATGTCCACAGGGAGAAGGACAATCTCAACCACTGTCCAACGCTTTAAGGACATATCATGGTTGCTGAATGGGACAACCAAAGATGTGGGGTGGGTTAAACGCACAGCAGAAAGGTCACTAGACCATCATCCAAAATTGAAAGAGATAGTTACCGATGGCGTTATAAAGTAAGAGTGTCCGAAGCATCACCATAGTTATTAAGTCTTACTAAATAGTCTGTAGTGGAGACCCTCACCCAACACCTAAAACAAAAGATCCTCTCCATAGATCTATACTATTCAAGGGATCAAACAGCGGTAGCGTCGTATCAGCACATATTTATCCGAGCAGGCTTGTCAAGTTTTCTACGAAGAAATATGCGGATATCAACGTGGGTCGTGATTCGGAGGCTCCTGCGAATGAAGAGGAATAATATCAGTAGAAAATAGCAACAGCTGCAGCTTTTATTCTATAATATATGGAGAATTTTATATCGCTCTTATAACTACTATGTATATCACTTGCACTAAGAAAGCAACAGGATGGGTCTAGCTTACTAGTTAGCGCATGCCAAGCCATACGTTTAGCGCTAAAAGCATTAGAACCATCCTATTCACATCTCTTCCTTTTATACATAATGCAGCTCCGCTCCTGATTACTCATGCTTATTCAAATATTCATATTCATTATATATGGACGCTCATTCTAAAAATATGCAGTCCATAAGCCATACAATAAAGCGCGTATCGTTCCTTCATACAAAGCCTGTCCAAGTATCATCAATTTCGGCATCATCCGTTCCTCAACACAAACTTGTTAATGAAGAGCTCAGTTCTAGATACAATACCAAACACTATTACCCAGCGAGACCTGGGGAAATTCTTACCAATAATTATCAACTATTAGTTAAGATTGGATGGGGAGCGGATTCAACAGTATAGCTCGCACGAGATGTAACAAGGCATGCACCCTTATCACTTCATCAGTCGCAGTTCGTATCGCTGACTTTCAGACCATCTTCAATAGGTATCGATGGCAGACCGAGCGATTAATAGCTTTAAAAATCGTCAATAACAATAATCCAAAATCCGCCTACCGTGAGCGTAATACTAAAGAACATATTAGACAGCAAACTACATCCCATCATAATCATCCCGTCATCCGCAATTACATTGATAGCTTTGAGGTAAAAGGTCCCATAAGAAACCATTTATGCCTAACCTACAAACCTACACAAGAACCCCTTTGGATTTTTCAAAGAAGGTTTGAGGGCGAGAGATTTCCTCTATCAATAGCAAAAGGCTACATTCTTATCCTTTTAGCTGGCCTTGATTACCTCCATTCCCAATACAGGGTTATACACACTAGCGAGTAACAGAATCCAACGCACTTACTTAGGAACATAAAGCTGATACATTTCTTCCCAGATCTAAAGCTTAACAATATACTTATGACGTTCGAAAATGAAAACATCCTTCCTAAATTTATAAAAACACAAGCGGCTCAGTCTATGCAATGCAAAACCGATCCAGACACCAGCCAAGTTATCTATCGCTGTCACAACGACTTTGGACCTCTCAATTCAAGCAAACTAGGCAACATATATCCCCAAATAACCGATTTTGGTGCGGCAATTTTACTTAGTAACAACAAGCACGATGGCACCGTTCAACTTGGTATTCGTCCCATACAACCAGACTATTATCGCGCACCGGAAGTTGTTCTCGGTTGCGGTTGGAGTTTTAGCGCGGATATATGGAATCTAGGGGTTATAGTAAGGCATATAAATAAAACATACTCCAATCTACCTCAGATTACCACATATCCTAACTCATATCTCGTTACAGGCATGGAATATAATTGAAGGTACAGAGCTGTTCACTCAAGTACAGGATGCAGGAGGAAACTATGATTCGAAAGCACATCTCGCAGAGATGATAGCATTGCTTGGCCCACCGCCTAAGAAGTTACTGGTAACATCAGATTCAATGGCGCAGGTTGAGTGGTCTCCAGCCATTACAGACGAGAGGGGCGAAGTTTATAAAAATAATAGGGATTATTTTGGTGGACCGTTCTTTGATGCAGAAGGTAGGATAATTGAGGTTCGATTTCCATAAGTATTTACGCTGATTCAGTTCATAGGCGAATTTCTCCACGACAATCTGATACCGACACGAAAGCTCGAAGATACGGTTCCATCTTTAGAAACAGTGGAAAGGGAAGCTTTTCTGTCTTTTATAAGACAAATGCTTGTATGGCTGCCCGAAGAGCGAAAGACAGCACGGGAGTTGATGGATCATCCGTTCCTCAACAACTGATTCTCCTGGAAGCCTATGGGGAGCTCCAATCTTATGCAGTACTGGCTGATCTAGGAAGTACATTAGTTATATTCATACCCATACCATTGGTACGGTGGACCGTTTAAAAATCATCATTTCAAATACTTGATGATACTGTACTTTTTCGCACAGTGGGGCACATTGATGGAACGTGTATTCATATCAACGTCAACTATGAATCTGAAACCATATATTTCCTCCATTGGTGAGTTGAAGCGGTGTATTCAACGGAATGTTGCCCTTCTGCCATTCAGTGAGACCTCGATATCCAAGCCTACACTCAGCCATCCGTTCTTCATCTTCTGGGCCATATTTTCTATCCCATTCTGCTCCCTTTGCAAGCAACATCTCACATATCTGCTGAGCTACTGAAAGCTCATCGCTTGACACAAATTGATCCGACACTATTCGTCCGACCACTGCGTACAATGCACTACCATAAGGCGGGCCAGTGATTCCAGGATCGGCATTTCTCTGCAGCAGCAATTCAACGACATCACGATTATGATGAAAGGCAGCCGCTTGCAGGGCACTTGAAAAGTGTCGATAACCGTAATTGTACCCTTCAGCAAATGGCTCCACGAAAGCAACTTGCGCATTGACATCAACACCCAAATCAAGAACCTTTTCTGTCATATCGAGACTTTTAATTGCTGCTACCAGTATGTTACCAGCAGTAAGACAACTGCTATCATCGGGATGCACTTGTGCGCCTTCCTTAAGCATCAACTCGGCAATATCATACCACTCAATGTGGAGAGCCATCGCAAGGGGGGTATCCAAGGCTTCTGAGGCAGGATTGAGATCTGCCCCGCAATTGATAAGCAATTCACAGACCCTTTTATACCTCGATGCGTCGCTTGGCAAATCTTCCATCATATTTATCGCACATAATGACCCAAACAGAGCTTCAGGACGAATATGACTACCCCGAGAAAGAAATAGATCCACCAGTTCAACACTGCCATTTCTCGTCGCAATAGAGAGCGCGTCAATCAGACCCTCTGCGTCGTCCTCTTTTCTCCAATTGATATCGGCTCCATAATCTAAGAGCAAATTGCACAGATCTGGATTTTCCTTAAATGCTGCAATCATCAGAGGAGAGTTTTGAGCTGAATCGCTTTCATTGACGTGAGCCTTCTTTGTTAGCAAAATCTCGCAAATACTCTTGCTCTGTGCACGTATAGCCCTGTCCAAGGCAGATCTACCTCCGCAATTTTCATTTGGATCAGCGCCACCCTGCAATAAGAGACACACCATGTTTTCGTTCCCTTTGTCACATGCAATGGATAGAGCACTCTCGATCTTCATTTCATAGCCTTTTTCCTGAACATGAATGTTTGCTCCGTTTTTTATCAGTAACCAGGCGAGATTTTCATGGCCGTGAACAACAGCTTTCATAAGGGCGGTTCCTCGGACGGGATTTTCACATTGTAGAACCAATAACTCATCGTTATCACACAGTTCACACATAAACTCAATCGACGGATGTTTTGCAAGTTCAGCAGCTTCCTCATGCTCCTGTGTAAAGCACCGTATATCCTGGATTGCATCAATGGATTTCGAATCTTCCTTCAAGAGCTGCTCGGCGAGATACTCAAGTCCAAGAGCGGCCGCCCAACCAAGGGGAGAAGCTAAAGTGTGAATTTTGCAAGGAGACCGATTCTCCGGGAAAAGAGGATTGTATATTCTCAAGGCATTGTGATGTACTTTCCAAGAGTTAAGAAATTTGATCACGAAAGGAGCGAGTCTTTTCTGCTCTTCTTCAGCAAGCCTTAGGTGTTCAAACCAATATCGACACGCATAAAAGAGAAGAGGAAAGTACTCCAAGTCGCTTTGCGTGCCCAGACGCATCGGACAAGAACTGTAATAATAAATATAGGCAATACAACTTTCGGCGATGGAAGCATGGACACCACTCTCTCGAAATCCATACTTAGAGTATTCACTGTCTTGGATTGTGCTTGACTTGAAAAATTCCTTGACCGAAAAATGGGATAGAGATAGTGTTTTTTTCAATCACCAGTTCGACTTACGAAACTTGGTAGAAGGGTCGTAATCCCATCTCCGCTGAACTGATCTTCTTTTTTGATAGCAGGTGACTCAGTTGGGTCGATTATGCATGCCTCATTCACCTCCTCGAGACTAAGGGGCTGAAATGAAAGCGAGATCCAGTTTAAAGCCTTGACGATCTCAGGTTGGAATCGACTGCTGACTCCTTGTAAGATCCTCATGTAACATTCATCTAAAGTAGGTGGCATCGAGTTTAGAACTTCCTCGACATCCTTTGATCTCGCAATTTGGAGATCTTTCAGCTCATCAAGCTGGCAGCTAACCCATTGGAACCTATTTATCCATTGTCAGTAGCCGGAATTTTATTTCATGCTTCAAGTAACCAGTCTAGGCCGTGTAGAATTGGAACTTACATTCCATCCGACTTCTCAATAAGTCTATCAATAATGTTCACTTGAGCAATAGTTTTCAGCTTGTTCAAGTTACTATAAGCCCGAAATTGTCCTTCGAGATATAACTGTATGTCATCGCGGTTTGTCATCGTGTCAATCGAAACCTGGAAAAGTCGAGATTGTGATTTCATGACTTTTTCAATATCCATACAACTGGAGTCCATTCGACTAGTGAATAAGATGTGAACGTGTGTTTCTCGACTTGAAGTTTCCGTTATCCACTTTAGCATCTGTGCCCTCTGTAGCCCTTCTCGATCATCTAATAACTCGTCAAGGGCATCCATTATAACATATACTTCCTTCTTTCCTTTTAACCCTGCAATTGCCGCCTGGAGATATATCTGTACATCTTTGAAATCCATGCCTTCAGGATTTTTGTCTTTAGCGAATCTTTTGTGCAATTGTTCCAACATGGCCATGATGCTCGTGTCTACACAGAGCTGACGCAATAGTGATGATAAGCATATAGCTGTGCTCTGCTTGGACTGGTCCGCGAAGGAGAAATAAAAGTATAAAAGTAAAGTCTTCGGTGTAGTTGTGCAATAAAGCTTCATATGCTCGACCGCTGCAGAACTAAATTGTAGATCAGAAACTGTAGTGCGAAACTAAAGTGATCTTGAAATTTACCAGATAACGGATTTCCCGCAGCCGACTAATACTTTTGTTACTAAACACCCTTGAAACCCGCAAAGGTTGTGTTGATGAAGTAGTGAAAGAAAATAAAATACTCACCCGCGTCTCTAATCCACAATATCGATCCATGCGTCTTCCATTTCTGAAATTCGATTTTTCGAAATAGCCAATTGCATGTGCCGGGCTCTCTCTTTGTATCTATAGTGCCGTGTTTTATTGATGGGTCGATTTTACAAATCCGGTCCAGGATACTTTTGTGTTCTATATCTAGAAGAGGCGATGTTAGGAAGAAGGGTGACTTCGCAAGCTTGGTATGTGACCAACCATTTTTCCATTCTTGAAAATCTGCCATGTATGTATTGATATTGACCATGTTTGATGACAGTTCATCCATCTTGTCAGAGAGGTAAGCCCGCTGACTGCTGGCAATACTAGAAGATTCACTAATGAATTCATTTTAATGAGCATTCCTTAAATATTTTGACTCAAAAGTAACAACTCACAATTGCAAGGCAGCTAATAAGAGAATTAAATCTGATTTTGTTTCCTGGAGAATATCACGTAACTTGAGGATTGTGCTCTCCTTGAGTGGATATTTGACTCTCTCCCACTGAAATCTGGCATGAAGCTGAAATCCACTGGAGCTGTTACCATCTTGAATTTTCCCCAGCTTTTTCCTTAATCTATCCATAGTGCTTGTACATCTTTGTACAGCGTTTTGACAAGATTCACCGGAAATATCTTTCGGAGGCCGCTTCGCCATTGACTCCTGTAGGAATGTCAAGATCTCTTCAATACCAGCCAGAGAGTCGCATATAAAGGCAATATCCTCTCGGTAATCTTTCCACGTGTTGTAAAATGACCAAAGACCGTTGCATACTTGTAGGCCGACTTGGACAAAGGCAATTATGCTAGCGCCATCCATGATCGTATTTCTGGAATGCACACTGGGTTCACAAGAATACGTGATCTGGGTGTGAGGAGACGGAAATTTCGTGAACCTGGACGGTCAACAAATATTTATACGTGTGCATCTGTGGGAGAGGTGGTTCACTCATCTTTGATTGGTCCTTAACGAGGTTGAAAACACAAGGATGATATTATTGGCCATGTTTCAATGTAAAAGCGGAAGCGCCGCTTATTGGCTGTATAAGCGCATCTACCTTTGGAACAGAAGCCAATGCTTAGATCAAGTGGGTCGATGTTCTTTCCACTTTCATCGCCAGGCACAGTTTTTTGTTATGAAATCAGCCTACGCACGTTTTAACGCTATTAGGAAAAGCGCACAGAATGACTGGTTATGAAAACACGCCTGCTGTTATGAAACAACGCAGAACAGACTATTGGGCAAGATGTTGGAACTAATGCTTGGCAAATCCCAATATGGATTAGTTCCTAGAAATCAAGCAATAGCTTCAAACAACGAATATCGAGAATTTTCTATGGAAATCGACGCCTAGTTGAGCATTACAAGTCAACCTTTATTCGAGCATATCGAGAACATTCGGTTTACATCATCTGTCGCTCCTTTTGATATCAGATATATGAGATTTTGTATATAAAGAGTATCAGGACCCTCGAGCAGCAAGGCCTAGAGGGTGTGCACAAAATACTAATCATACGCGAACCCATACATTCTTCTTTCTTGTATAGTTGTACGTAACTGAACGCTAAACCATAAACGCTCTAGTACGAGTCGGTCCCAATACAAGAACCGAGTCACGTGAAGATAAGGAATGAAATATACCGTTATCTTTATCGGAAATAGAGGTATACGAAACAACAAGATATCATTGGACGAGGAAAGATGTATCGTATACCATCTTCCACGCTTGATATACGATATACGGTATACAGAACGAGGAGGGCTAGATATATAAGGACGCTCATTCACTCTCATGTATTCAGTTCTTCAGAGTCGTTTGACATAAGTCACTAGCAATACATTTAATTCACTGAGGGTCAGCAAGGCATTCAACTCTAAGATATACGTATCAAAGAGGGGATTCTTCCGAACTACTAAGTGATATACATCCTCAGTTACTGTCATAAATCATCAGTCAATACTCTTATCGGACCTTTGTGTGGTCTAACCCAATCACAACGTCTACGACACAACTTGGTGATTAGTAGGCCAGATCCAGCCCCGTGACAAGTTTACGAGACCATGATTCATGGAAAGATAAAGTCTTGAAATAAATATCGGAGCATGTCGCCAAGCCGTTATATCTCGACAAAGCAGGGATAAGCCTCGTGGTGTGATAATATCTGGAATCTTATCCGTTCAATGACAGAACTTATACCGGTGATAATAGACCCGCATACGACACAAGTCAAGAATATACTTGCAGAATCAGTGAACATCTGAATCCCGATGTATAGACTCGTCATCAAAATAAAATTACAATCCTACGAATGCTGATGGTTTATATTCACCCCTGTCTGGAGCTTGATCAATGCGTTCAGTTATGAAATATACCTTACGAACTCATTACTTATGATCATAGCCTAGTTCCTCTTGGCCAGCAGAGGTTGGGATATAAGTAAAGTGGTAAAAGCGCGCACCGTTTTTGCAACCAGCTGTACAGTGCCCTGAAACGAGGAACGAAGTGAAAGGGTTTTACAACCCTGCGCGAGCTGCACACGATCCTTTGCTGTGTTTCCTACTACCCAACGCGGCGCCGATCCTTCGTTTTCGCGATGCCCTGAAACGAACGAAGTGAGAGAAAGGGGAAACATCTGCACATGACATTCACGTGACTTTGAGTGACCCTCTTTGAGTTACGAAGTTGCTGTGCCAAAATGCTAATAAATTTGTCCCTCATCTCCCACCAATTTCGTGCCAAGACTCGCCAAGCCTTGCCTTGAAACGAGGAACGAAGTGGAGGGGTTTACTACCCTGCGCGAGCTGCCCGTGGTCCTTATGTTCTTACATATCACATGGGTCAAAGTGTTTGCGCGTCATTCTCCTCCTTTCCCATCGTTTCAGGGCTCATCGATTGCCAGGTTCGAGGACGAGATTTCCGTGGCTTCTATGAGAAGTATCTGTTGCTCATGTGGAATAATTGTGCCCAACACCAATATGTATCGTGTCGATAATGACGATCCTTTGCTGCTGCCGTTGGAAGGATTGCTTCATACCTGCAGCCACCATGATGATATTTGGGAACTCTGCTCGTCATGCCATACTTCACCCAATCAAGGCACGATTCCTAAGTTCTCGGCGATGAACTTTGTGAATGTAACTCCGTGCCAGGACTACTCGTCCGCTTTGGAAGGCCTCACCCTAACGGAGGAATATCTCATTGCAAAGTGCCATCCTCTCGGTGTCGTTTTGAAACTGCGACCGGGTGGCCGCTCTTTGCCGGTAAACTACCATGCCCTCCGCGGTCATTTCATCGTCATCCCGCAAGACTTAGCTCCACTTCTCAAGATCCTGCCAAATCCGGACTTGGCATTGCTGCGTGGACGGCCTTCATATCTGGTTGCCATCGATCTGGATCTGAACGTGATTTACCGCCCAGGAAAAAGGACAGATTTCCTCGTCTTGATTCTGCGCACTGATTCATGTCTTCTCTCATCGCTGTCCATTGTGTGCAGCGGAATAAGAAGTGTTCCATTGTCTGGCTTGCTTGGCCACAGGCACAGAGATCCGAATCTGCTGCACCTATGCGATTAAGATGGCTGCTGAGCCTTGTCATTCCTGTCCGAAGTTGGGTTAGGATCTTTGCCTCTTTCCGATTCAGTCTATCAATTAGGTAGCGCAAAACATGTATTCTTCCCACACGAATCATTTTAATACGGTCTGATTTCAGGCACTTCTACATATAATATGCGTCAAGTATCAAATATTTGGGCTAATATAATTAGAACGGGACCTTTCACTCATTCGTACATACATGAAGCACGAACACTGCGACTGGTATGGGTCACCAGCCAATGCAATACCATTTCAAGTCTTTCCTTTTACCTACCTTTATTTTGAAATCGCAGTGAATACAACGGATGCTGGCAATTGCATCATATCTAGACATAATTCTGGCTCTTTCCCCACCTTCTTATCAAGGAGGTAAATACAGTACCGTATATCACACGACCCCTAGCACTGATGCTCCTGGATGTCGCAAAGCCACTTCCCAATAGTTTTTACGGGTGGAAGTTATAATCCCATTCCTCGACAAGATCTAATCAAGTAGTTGTTGATTTCAATCATACGTTTTACTCTAGGGTTATCGGTACGTGGTCCGAGGATTACCATATTAGAAAGACGCAGTGGATCAGCACTAGTTAATCAGACTACTATGGTATGTACGTAGTTACATAAATCTGATGAGGCCGAGGCACTATTGGACCAGGAAGCACTTTGGCTGCGGCTAATACGATAGTATGACTGGACGAGAGGCGCCGAAAATGTGCTCATGTATGCATATTAGGCAGTAACCGAGAGATCCACAAAAGCCTTATCTTCCCAAGACAAGGGTTCTTCACACGCTACAATTGAGGGGCTATTCGACTAGCGCCCATACTAGCTTTCTAGTTGAGGCTTGGGGCCTTGGACTATGTTGGAAAAGATATCACATGATTACGAGCGAATACGGAACATTCGCACCCGATACATACTGTTAGATTGTACGTTACAATATAGCTCACGGTTACGATAAAATCAAGAAGAATAATTGGTGTAAAGGATGATAGTGGTATTCCCAAGTGTAATCTTGTGTAATCTAGCATGCTCACTAATCCGGGTTTTGTTGTTGCAGCCCCCTATCCCAACAGTTCTCACCGCCTTTTCCTGATTGGCTGAACGTTGTGAAAGAACTGGTAAATTATAAGAGCGATGACTGGCTCAATAGCTTTGCACTTGTTTTTGGCTGTAATCCCATATTTGGCAGGAAACGGCAGAAAACTCCTGTCTCCACCCTTGTAATCTAACACATACCAATACTAAGAAAACTCCACTCAGGGTATCTCATTTTTGGTAGAGTGGTATTTTAGGTACCGTTTTAGTTCCAACAGACTATGTTGAACGCCAAGGTGATCTAAACCGAATTTGGAGCTTATAAAGATTTGGAATCTAAACTACGCAAAATTGCCGAATAGAATGCTCGAGAATCGACTCAATTTAAAGCATTCTAAGGTAAGATATTAAGAATATTCTATAAATATAGTTGCTTATTTTACCTATATTCTCTTAAGTATAAATAGTATTAAAAATAATTCTACTAGAATATTTAAAAGGGTATACTAAATATATTTATTAGAATATTAAATATTATTCTAATTTAATATTTTTTTATTATACTACTATATATACTCTAATATAAAAATTAATTAATAGTTATAAGTCTAGAATTTTATAAATAATCTTTTTAAAGCTATTTATAATATATTAATTTTTTATTAATACTAATTTTAAATGCTATATTAATTATTATTTATATTATATTTTTTAATTATATATATATTTTAGATATTTATTTATTTAGAAATATAATTTATTAGTTATAAATATTAGAAAGAATATAATAAAATTAAAAAGCTTAGAGAATTAGAGAAAATAGATTAAATAGCTATATACTAAAGTATTAAAAAAGAATATATAAAAATATATTAATTTTAATTCTAATTATATAATTCTTAAGTAGATACTATTTAAGCTAATTAAATCTATTAAATTAATTATTATTAAAAAAAATATAGAAGAAGTATTACTATTATAATAATAATATAATATTAGAATAAATATATATAAATAGAAACTTATTAAATATAAAAAATATTAAAAATATATAAATAATATTTAATTATTTATTATTAATATTATTAATATTAAATATAAACTAATAATAAATAATATATATAATATATTAGAGCTAGTTTATATCTTAAAAAAAAAATTAGTATTAAAGCTAAATTAGAAATATACTATATTAATAAACTAATATTAAGAATTTATAAATACTAAAAAAGATATAAAATTAAAAAAATTTATAAAGAAATAAAAAGATCTAATTATTAAAATAAAATTTACTAAATTTAATAATATTAAATCTATTTAAATTATAAGAGATTTTATTAATTTAATATTAATAGTTTTATTAAAGTTCTATAATATATAGATAATAAATATAATATAATTTAATATAGGTTTATTATTATATTTAATATTAAAGATATTATCTATTAAGAATTTATTAAATAAATTTAAATTTTAGATAATAATAATTAAAATAAATAATAGATTTTCTAGAAATAATATTTCTATAGCGTATTTAGATAAAAAATCTAATTAATTAGAAAATAATAATAATAATTAAAGGTTAACTTGGTCTAAAAGGATAATATATATTAATAGAAAAGAATATATCTTTAAAAAATGTCTATATATAAATCTAAGAAAATAAATTATTAATTAGAAAGTAGACTCTAATATATAGAAAAAATTTAATAATTTATTAAAATTAAATAACTCTATAAGTAGGCGTTTAAAAATTATAAAAAAAAAACTAAAGAATAGTAATTAGAAATCTAATTCTTTAAAAAATAATAATAAAAATAATAAAGGATTAGAATGTATTAATTTTATAAATAATATAGATTATTATAGTATAGTAATAATAGTATCTATATTAATGATTAAAAATAATTCTTTAATTAATAATTAGATTCTTAATACTAGATTAATAATTTATTTAATTAATAATTAAATATATATTAGGAATCTTAGATCTAATAAAAAATAAATATTAATAAAAAATATAAAAATAAAAATAATTAAATTAAAAGAAGCTATAATATTTCTAATAAAATCTATAAATAATATAATAAAATTAAAAGGTATTTAATTACTAGAGATCTAGTATATAAAAGATTTATATATTAATATTATATCTATAGAATAACTTAGAGAGTATAGAATTATATATAATAAAAAGAATGACTAATTATATTATAAATATATATATACTAAATTATATAATATTAAAATAATAAAAAAGCTATTTTATTTAGAATAATA
>JAKLMW010000117.1:0-13666 GCA_022813215.1 Talaromyces ruber | reverse complement strand
TCCTTGTCCTCGTACTCCGTGACGCCATACGTATAAATGCTGCGGGCATTCACCTTGGCCTCCTCCTTGTCCTTGTCCTCGTACTCCGTGACGCCATACGTATAAATGCTGCGGGCATTCACCTTGGCCTCCTCCTTGTCCTTGTCCTCGTACTCCGTGACGCCATACGTATAAATGCTGCGGGCATCCACCTTGGCCTCCTCCTTGTCCTTATCCTCGTACTCTGTGACTCCATATGTGTAAATGCTGCGAGCTGAAACCGCGTCAATATCGTTGATTGATGCACGCCAACTGAACACTTACCCTGGTTCTGCTTTGGTGCGGGGATCGCAACAGCAAGGACGGAGCTTGCGACGAGGAGGATGATGGAGGACTTCATATTTGCGAGTGAAGGTTTTCTGCTTGAGAAGACGAAGAGGGAGACGTTGACTGGGTGGAACAAGTTGACTGTGAGGAAGAAATTGACTGTGAAGGACGACAGTTGGTGTTTGAAAAGATTCTACGAGATATCCGGTTGTTGGCAGCATTTATATCTCCAACCTCTCCTCGTCCGATGGTGTAATACTTGGCAATTTTGTATACATCGGAGGTTGAGTTCACCGTGCATGGCATCAACCCTCATCTGATCGTGTACACCCGCATGCTCTAGATTGGCAACTGCCAAAGTCAGAACCACTCCGTCTGTTATCTCTGTGCCGTTGTTCCAGGTCATTACCAAGCATTCATCAGAGAAGCGGTTGTACTCGGGCCGATCCCGCACGAGCAGAAGACATGGAATGACGAGAATCCAACACTCGAAAGGATTTGGATAAATTGCATGCATATTCAAATCGAGCTTGTCAACTACAGACTGAAGATAAGGGTCGATCAATCTTCGAACGGCAGGTGGATTAACACGCTGGCACCCTTCATGCAGGAAGCAGGTAAGTTATCACGATGGCATCATTCATGCAGAAAGCAGGTAAATTATCACGCTGGTATCCTTCATGCAGGAAGCAGGTAAGTTATCACGCTGGCACCCTTCATGCAGGAAGCAGGTAAGTTATCACGATGGCATCATTCATGCAAAAAGCAGGTATGATGAACTAGGACATGATCCTGTAGATCTACGAATTGTGCACCGCTCTGCCAAAGACCCGGCAGAGAAAGTAGCACTGGTAAGAGGTGCAGGTTTCGAAAAGCACTTGAGGGATAGAATCGTCTTTAACGCTTAGAAAGGTTGAAAAGACTACTGGAAGCAGAAAATGCAACGGAAGAATGATCTTGCACTCTCCCGACCGTGATCGAAGTATAGCAGACATATTGATCGCTAAGAAACTAGCGTTTAGTGGTTTAATGGTGGTTGATTCAAAATGTAATAGCAGAGTGAAGTTTGAGAGAAGGGCACAATTAGAACCTCAGTTCACCAAGAAAATACGGTAGTAATATACAGCCGTATCATACTGTACTGGTACAGTATCTTGAGATCTCGTACTACAGACGTCTTGTATATACATTTCTGAGATTCATCATTACTACTGTGTGGCTAAAATACTCTCATTATAGTAAGAAATCTGCCTCCACGCTCAAGTCTCAAATCCCCTCTCCATCTAGAAGAGCGGTTGGGTTGCCTTGTACTGCGACATGAAGTCCCGGATCTGCGTAAAATTTCGACAAGTATGCTCCACGGCGACGAAGGCAGGCCTCGCCATCCGATATTTTGCGTTGAACTCCATGGGAATAGGGGCAACTTCCGCTCTGCACATGATTGCCTCACGTAAAGCGTCTATGCAGTGTTCGATGTGCATGCGCCAGGGGTGCGTGTCTGACTGGTCTTTCTCATTGATACCGTAGTGTTCTACGTCCAGCGCCTTACGAATCATGTTCTGCCAGATTGTAAGCAGTTTTGCTTTGCTGAAAGAGAAGCGACACACTCACTAAACAATGTAGCTGGTGGAACGCTTCGATAGCTAGAAACCACGACCCATCGGGCTTTTGATACGTCGTTCCTTCGATTCCCTTTGCTTCAGGGCCTTTGATGTCTATGGCGACGCCTGGTTGATAGTATTAGCACCACAGCAGCGAGATATCGCGCGTGATAGATACTTACCCTGGGTGAGGTCCTCCCAATTCGCATCAATCTCGGGACTGGGGTCGCCCACATACTGCAAAGACCCGGGTCTCGAAATTCGCCATAGTGTCCCATTTGCATCCCAGTCCAGATCACTGGAGAAGGTTGTCTTGTACATTTCAATGTGCGGCTTGAACAGTTCTGCCAAACGGTTACTTAGTGCCCTCAAAACGGGGAGTTAATTGGGATATTGCTCACCTAGCTCGGTATCCAGCCCGACAGAAATATCGTAGGGAGATTTCGAGGCCACTGATGCGATGATCCAGGTGGCGAGGAGCGAGAGAAGCCAGAGTAAAGGACCAGCAACCCACCAGCTGCGTTTTACGGCGTAAGAGAGTCTAGCCACGAAACTTTTGGGCTGCTGGGACATGAGCAGACTACCGCCCTCATCGTCAGAGAAATCTGATTTCGAGGCGTCGCTTACCTCCTGGTTCACTTTGGAGTATGTAGCATACTCCATCGTAGCCAAATGAGGTTATGGTAGGTAGAAGAGGGTGATACGTTGAATGTCCTGAGTAGAGAAGAAAGAGAGCGCAACAAGACGAGAAGTTGTAGGGGGGATCAAGGTCCCGTCAGTTTTGAAGTAAAAAGTTATCTAGAGGAAAGATCCATAAGCCAACATCGCACAAAGGCGCGCATGTAGGAAATTGGAAAGGGTGCGGGGAGCTCACGGTTCGGTTGTTTGAATGGTCTGCAGCATCTGAGGATGAGGCAAGATATGCAAGTGTAAGCTAATACTTCATATTCTAACGTCCATTATACGTGCACTGAAGTAACTACCGACAGATGACCAAGTTGCGACTCGACGATCAGGAAGCATGCATATACAACTAAGCGACGTTGATAAGTAACCGCCAAGCGATCTGCTTAATACATTATCTGGGATCTACAAAGGTAATGTCACTGTACCATTAATACCCCTGCACAAGATGGTGGCCTTATATTTCGACATTCGGATCTTGGGTGACGACATGTTGACTTGATTTTCCTGGGGGTTTCGACGATTCCCCGATAAAGGGTAACCAGGTCGCTAACAAAGTGGGTTTTGAATGTCGAAGAGAATTGTGACATCGCCTCCTTGACATTACATTCAAACTCCAAGATTGAATAGATTTTATCCCCATCGTTAGAAAACGTACACAGGAAAGAAAACTCATGCCATGTCCTTTGATTCGGAACCATCGCAGCGAGCAGCGTTCCTAAAGAATGAAGTCGAGGAAGAGTTCGACTCATTGTCTCTTCCACATCGACGCTGGAACAAGGCAAAACAATGCATCTTGCTGAGAACATCCTCCTGGCCGTGGGTACTGTCTACGATGGTATTTGCCTGCACTACAGCACTCCTGCTTCTCCGGACATGGACTGCCACGGAACACCATGCCGGTCGATTGCCGTGCGATGACGATCCTGGAGGGTTGCCCGTCGCACTTGGTATCTACAACCCCTTATTTAGCACTTTAGATTTCGCAGAATGCAGCTGACGATGGCAAAGGTGTCGGTAATAAACGCATCTCAATGGAGTTCACGGGCGGTCTTACCTATAACTCGAGTGGTTCTCTGATTGCGGAGTACGTGCCAGGTCAAAGACGCTGGTCTGGAAAACCGTCCCCGACTATGGACGAGGCCTGGGAAGAATTAGAAGAATGTGAGCGATTCCTTGATTTCTCCCTCTCTCTTTTTAATCTCCCTCGCACCCACACCAAAATGAATGTATACACACAGTACTAACACGATTTGAATTACAGTTTGGGTCGTGCTGCTTGATGGCGAAGAAGCCGATAACGTCCGGGGCAAAACACTTCTGCAAGATGGGTATTGGGTCACCGGACTCGATGTTATGCATCAGATGCACTGCTTGGACTCTCTCCGTAGGCTTATATACCCCGACTATTATCCCCGCAAGGGCTCGCCTCGCAACTGGGAGCTACACATAAATCACTGCGTCGACTACCTACGACAAGCAATTACGTGCCACGGGGACACGAACCCCGTGCGCTACAAATGGCATGACGGCATTAATTCATGGGGTCCCGACTTTGCGACCAGCCGCTATTGCCCTAGGGTAATGGACGATCTCGTCGAATGGTCTGAAGCAAGGACTCCGAAAGCTAGGGCTGGCACTAAGGGAAAGGAGAGAACTGTGATGAATGGAGTTGTCGTTGCTGATATGGAAGAAGAGGGAAATAAGCTTGACCTTGAAGCTGGACGTTCGCATCATCATGGAAGGTAGTATAACAGGATGGGGAACATTGGAATATGATATGTCAAAGTACCTGTTGAAATCATTGATTTCACGGCTGATGTTACATCACACTCTCTTATGTCACTAGCTTGGGATCATGATTTTAGCCTTTTTACAATACCACCTATGGAACATCTCCCTTCCTTATATCAGTTCCCGTGATCTGAAGTTCTCCGCTCGCAAATATGCCTCTGATCGTCCAATCCATCGATACTTTAGAAGTATTTGCATTGCTACACCACTTTATCTACTTGGTTTTCACTCCATACTAGTAATTAGTTCCGCAGTTCTCACTATTTCCAAGGGCCGAACTGTGCTGATAAGGCGATCCGGTGAAGGAGTTTCGATTAATCTGATTTTGCTCTCAGTGTGTAGCAGGCCCAACATATTCTCCGAGTGCGTCCACGTATTACAATAGTTTATAAGTTTTATTTATAGATGGCTTAGTATCGTTGCTATAATCGAATGTGCCGTTTACTTGACAGCTGCTTTGAGTCGGATTTGGCCTAGTACGCGTCTTTTTGCATCGGTATCAAGGATAGTAGGTCTTACTATAAGTTACAATTAAGTTTAGTTAAAGGTTCCTATGTTAAAAATATGCTCTAGGCCGCTGTTAGTATAGCTATTTCAGGCGTGTTTTCATTGCCGTTCGTTCGACGCCACGCGTATGAATAGTTTTTAAGCACTCATATAGCTTTGACCGTTATTATTATGTTGACGCGTATAAGACCTGCGCTCATGCGATGGAGGTTGGCGGAAGGTCTGAGAAAGATGAGTTTGTCAAGATCCTCTGTACAGCAGCCAAATCCTGTGGACCGGGGCCTTTGAAAGAACCTGCACTCTACGCCTTGTGCGAGCGGAAAGTAGGAAATCATATCTGGACATGGCGTATAGGCCTTTAAGGTTAGGTAGAAAGTAAATGGGTTGTAGACAACTTGCTTTAAAAATGCATGGAACGAGAAGAAGATGAAAGGGCTGAATTCTATGCAGCCCACGGCATTAGAGAAGAGCCAGAAAGCCGAGATCAAGTAGAGAATAAGCGTGCTCGCGTCTTCGATATCTGGTATATAGCTATGGTTTCTGTACTATGTCTTTGTGCCATTTTTATGAGCTTGAGGTCCGTCAGGGGCCGGCGGCACCGCATACCCATTTGCATCGACCCACTTCCTGATCGCGTCGGTGTTCCTACAAACATGCTTGGGGTCATTTGGGATACCTTGCTCCACCGCCACAGGAAGGAGTGTGTCATCCATGAAACAAAACAATGCCTGCCGAACGAGCTCCATACAATGGAGGACATGATCCCACCAGATGGGGTCGGTGTTGCTAGAAGTGCCGTTCAGTTGATAAATAGTCTCGCGTACGATTCCCTTAGTACTTGTTAGCATGGATTTTCTCCTATATGGTGCCGGTACAGACTAGGCAATGGAGCTGATGGTAACCAGCCAGTATGTAATGCATCCTTGATGGATCACCGTTTACAACATCGCCCGGGGCGAGATCGTGCTTTTCGGCGAAGGGACGGGACAGCGCAACTCCACCTCCGTGTGCTGCACCACGTTATGTATTAGCAACGTTATATCAAAAGAATTGCTATTGATCTCTCAAGCTCACCTGGGAAGATATGCTGCCACTTGTCGTCTGCGTAATGATGCCCATTCACTTCGTCTACATCAAGACCTTTCCAGGCATTGTCGAAGGCAATCATTTTCTGAGCCGGACTTCCATCTGTGCTGCTGTTAGTCGATCTCCCAGTTTGCATCTGAAGAGGCCATCTACAGTAAGGTTCCTCGGGTTGAGATGCCTTGGAAAGGTAGAATCGATACCATGCAACGTTTGTTCCAACCAGAAGAGAGATCAAGGCGAAGAAAATGGCTCTGGAGTATAGTAACCGAATTTCTCCATGTTTCCGAGTTGGCAAATGTCTGGAACCTTTATGAGGTAGAAAACCTTCCAACTCCGATGATGATGGTGACGGTGATCGTGACGACCGATCGTGACGCTTTTGTTTGTGTTCACTGTAGTTACTCATCGTGTAGAGCTCACAATTTTCTAAGTGTACCTTAGAAGCAAACAATAAACCTCAGCTTGTTGCTATATAACTTGACTAGTACTCAATGGGCTTTTCCCTAGTAGACCGATAATTGTGTAAGATAGATCCTACTCGCCCCGCACGCCTAGTCCTGCGGCAAGTACCGGTACGTTATTATCCCGACTTTTAGCGAGATGGGAGGGATGGGCCGAACAACGGTGTGCTACCCTAATATGTTCTGCATGCATGCTTAAAAGCGTTATCTATACAGTAATCAAACCTATCAGCGATAGAGTTATGTTGTACTGGTGGAGGACGCCATTTGTTGGTTTCTAACATCACGACAACGTGTCTATTATGCTTTCGCTTTGTGATCAGGGTTTTGCATTCTTTAATCACGTCAGTTAAGATGTCAATTTGTACAACAATTGCATCATGGAAGCCCCTGTCGAGTATCGTGCGAAACGAATACCGGAGAAGCGGGGAAGGAGAACGTGGACAGAGAAGAGAGCAAAGGGATGTCACTCATGCATCCAAAGAGATGTCACTTGTGCATCGGCAACGTCAATGCGCTTATCGAAGATCGGGTCTATGAATCACCAACCTCGTCTGACTTGACTTTCAACAGCGAATCATACTGCCGATAACAAACTAGTAATCTGAAGCTTTCTTGCCATTGATCTACTGAAAAGAACACCATGGAATTGCATCGTGGTCTGAATATATCCTATAGGCGCGACACTGCCGACATGGCGTTCGGTCCAGAGCGGCACGATGTGTTCGACTTCACGCTCCTCTTCGAGCAGAGTATTCTCGGCATCCTCCCTTCTGGCTTGTTTATTTTGGTTTCCATAGCCCGAGCAACATCACTGTGGCAGGTGAAGACCTGTGTGCGCGCTGGATGGCTCCTGTGGGCTAAGCTTGTAAGTCGGTCGTTGGGGACGGACGAGGACATTCAGTTTTGCCACTTACTTGTAGAAAACGCTAATTCTCTTTCTTCCACACAAAGGCGGCGGCTACAACGTTGATTTGGGTCCAAATCGCCCTTGTTGTGCTCTGGGCGCTGCCAGGAACCGTTAGGACGCCGGTGTCACTCGCTGGCTCTGCCTTGGATCTCATCGGATCATTCGCCATTGTCGTACTATCATACACAGAGCATCGCCGGTCTATCAAGCCGTCGACCCTCTTGGTCAGCTATCTCGCCCTCTCCATCTTGCTTGAACTCGCGCAGACCAGGACACTGTTCCTAAGATCCCCAGACAGTGGCCCAATACAGGCCTTATTTACCGCCTCACTGGCAACAAAGCTTGTGCTTGTATGCCTTGAAGAGCTACAAAAGCGCCCCTTGGTGACCGACAAGACCAAAAACCTCGCCTTGGAGGCAACCAGTGGCCCTATCAATCGGTCGGTCTTCTGGTGGCTGAATCGGCTGTTTTTGAACGGCTTCAAAAGTCTGCTCCAGGTCAGAGACTTGGGCAGTATTGGCAACAAGTTTGACTCATCTAGACTTTTAGCCAAGCTCGATGCCGTCTGGCAGGCAAGCGACAGAAGCGGGAAACATGTTCTCATCAAGTCGGCTTTTTCTGCCTTCAAGGTCCCCTTCCTTGCTCCAGTCGTCCCTCGTCTTTGTCTCGCTGGCTTCGGCTTCGCCCAGCCTTTTCTGATCAATCGAGTTGTAAGCTTTGTTGGGGAGAGTGATAGGGGTGCTGATCAGCGGAACGCTGTTGGTAATGCCGGTGGACTGATTGGTGCTACGTGTCTGGTCTATCTGGGGCTTGCAGTGAGTTGGCTCGTCCCCAAACGAAGAGATCCCATCAAACTAACATCCTCCGCCAACAAGCTATCACGAGTCATCTACAACCATCTCATATTTCAGCTGATCACAATACTTCGGGGAAGCCTTGTGCCATTGATCTTCAAGAAGACCATCGGTCTTGATACGAACTCTGCCAAAGAAGGCGCCGCAGTCACTTTGATGAGCACTGACGTGGACGGTATTGCCACTGGTATTCAACTGATGCACGAGATCTGGGCAAGTGTTGTAGAGCTGTTTGTTGCTGTCTACCTCCTGGAAAGACAAATAGGACCTGCATGCTTCCTCGTCGTTATTCCAACTGTTGGTAAGTAAACCTTGACGTTTTATCTCAAAGATGTTAACTAAGCGTATGTGTGTGGCGTCAGTGTCCGTTATTGCCACAAACTATGTCACCGATGGCATTGGTCCTGCTCGAACGATATGGAACCAAGCTATACAGAAAAGGGTTTCCAGCACATCTTCGATGCTGACGCAGATCAAGGGCCTGAAGATGATGGGTCTCACTGACTATATTGCTAAATCGATTCAAGACCTTCGGGCCAGCGAGCTCGAGGTGTCGAAAATATTTAGAGCGTTTATCGTAAAGATAGTATTGATAGGTATGCTGTATCATACATTGCACAAAAGCCCAAGACTGATTTAATCTAGCAAACTTCTCAGACCAAGCGACTCCAGTAGTTGTGATAACAGCAGCTGTATTCTGGACAAAATCCGGGACCGATGCATTCGGTGCTTCCGAGGCGTTCACCAGTTTGTCTATCGTGGCGCTTGTCGTGTCACCCATGGCCAACCTGATGGGGTCGATCCCAAACTTCAAGGCATCTGTTGCTTGTTTTGATCGTATCCAGGCCTTCTTGGTCTTGGAAAGCCATGAGAATAAAAGGATCGATACAAGTACCACTGGTGAAACCCCATCCCCGTCTACGAGCGAGAGTGATCATCTTGTCTTAGCACAAAGGCAAGAACACTCAGATATCGAGCTTCCCTTGAGTCGAAAGCCACACGCCACTCGACTTGTCCTGGAACATGCCAATTTCACGCTAAAGAGCCAGACAGAGCCTGTGCTTCAGGGCATCACCGTTTCTCTTCCAAAGTCCAGCTGCACAATGCTCGCTGGCCCTGTAGGCTGCGGTAAATCTTCCCTTCTTAGAGGTATCTTGGGTGAGATCCGCCTCTCTGGCGGGACAGTTAGGGTTGAGGACGTCGGCGCATCGATAGCTTACTGTGACCAAACTGCTTGGCTCCGGAACATCTCCATTCGTGACAACATCATTGGTCCGGGGCAATTTGATGAGGAGTGGTACGCCTCCGTGTGCCATGCCTGTGCCCTCAACGACGATATTTCTCAATTTCCTCTGGGCGATAAGAGCCTGGTTGGGAGTGGGGGCATCAGTCTTAGTGGAGGACAGAAACAAAGAGTGGTACGTACGGCGTGGGGCCAGTAGCCTGATATCTTAATGTGCTGACCCAATATCACTTCTTGTGTACAGGCAATCGCTCGAGCACTATACGCACGAAGAGATATTGTCTTGCTCGACGACGTGTTCAGTGCCCTTGATAGCGTTACCTCCCGAACAGTCTTCAACTGCGTCGTCGGAATTCTGCGAAAGCAGGGCGCAACAGTGCTGCTAGCGACCAACGCAAGTACGTGGGCCATATGCGCCGAATCGCAGCCGAATGCTGTAATACTTTAGCTGTCTATTAACAACTTCCTTAGTCCACCAACTCCCCTTTGCAGACAATATCATCGTGCTTGAAACATCCGGCCGCATTGCGCAGAGTGGTAGTTTTGCCGAGCTGCAGGCTCAGGATGGCTATGTGAGAAGCCTCGCGTTAAAAACGCGCTCCAGTCATGAAATCGAAGATATACAAAACGCCGACACTGAAACAACCGCTGATCCGGCCGCTGCTAAGGCTGCGGGGGAGGATGAGAGCGACTTTACACGACAGACCGGGGATCGGTCATTATACAAATTCTATCTGAAGTCGACCGGGATACCTCTATCACTCGGATTCTTACTTATCGCCATTTGCTGTGTCGGCGTAAAACAGATGTCAACTGTTTGGTATGTTCTATTCCTCTCAATTACGGGGCAAGCTTCTTTCCCCCTCCAAGATCAGTTTCGAACACAGTTATAACTCAGATGATACAATAAATTAATCACACAAGTCTCAAAGGGTACGCATTTGGACTGAGCATGGCGTCGACCAAGATCGTGCTGCATATTTCAGCGGCTATATTGTCTTCGCAACAGCCACCATTATTTTGACTGGTATGGTAGGTTGGTTCGTCACCTTCTTGATC
This sequence comes from Talaromyces ruber, assembly GCA_022813215.1. Taxonomy (NCBI): domain Eukaryota; kingdom Fungi; phylum Ascomycota; class Eurotiomycetes; order Eurotiales; family Trichocomaceae; genus Talaromyces; species Talaromyces ruber. The sequence goes on along the minus strand of JAKLMW010000117.1, from coordinate 3,161 downwards.
ATCCCAAAATCAGCCAAGTATCTTCACTGGCTTCTGCTGGACGCAGCTGTCGGAGCGCCGCTGTGGTACTTCACTACAACTGACAGTGGTACCATCCTCAATCGCTTCAGCCAAGACATGACACTCATCGACCAGGCATTGCCAATGGCCTTCTTCGCCACGACTATAGATTCGCTCACCCTTCTTGCCAATGCGGCCGTAATTGCGTCGGGCGCACAGTACGTTGCTGCCGTGATTCCTTTCTGCATCGTAGCGCTATACTTCCTACAGAAATACTATCTTCGTACATCGCGTCAGCTCCGACATCTCGATCTCGAGTCCAAGTCGCCGTTATATACGCATTTCACCGAGACGCTGCACGGTGTGGCGACAATTCGAGCCTTTGGCTGGCAGCAAGACTTCCAGGAGGGGAATCTTCGGTTCCTCGACCAGTCCCAAAAACCTTTCTATCTCCTGTTCTGCGTCCAACGATGGTTGAACGTCGTCATGGACCTGTTTGTTACAGGCATCGCCATCGTTCTAGTGAGCTTTGCTGTTGGGTTTAGGAGCACAACATCCCGCGGCGCCATCGGCCTTTCCATGGTCACTCTCATTGGCTTCAACAACAGCCTTTCCAGGGTAATAATGTCTTGGACGAATATGGAGACATCTCTTGGCGCTATCGCTCGATTGCGTAACTTCATACGAGACACGCCCCGAGAAGACTCTGGAGTACAAATTCTAGAGGCGCCTGTATCGTGGCCCTCAACTGGCTTCATTCAGGTTGATGGACTTACTGCTACCTACCAGTAAGTTGTGAAAGACAAAGCCCCACTTCCTTGAAGTATATCTAGATGCTGACAAGGTTTCAGTCTCGAAAATGAGACAGTACTACGTGATGTATCGCTTCGGATTCAACCAGGCCAGAAGGTGGGAATCTGCGGGCGTACAGGAAGGTATGTATTTTCTCCAACGCGTGCCTTCACGCCGCCACTCTAAACAGCGGCTTACATATCATACAATACAGCGGTAAGAGCTCGCTGCTACTAAGCCTTCTGAAACTATTGGAAACCCAGTCAGGTTCAATTACAATCGACGGGCTCGATTTGGCGTCGGTGCCAAGCGTAGTACCTCGAACCCACCTCACAGCTCTCCCCCAGGATTCCGTGACGCTACCCGGCACTGTCCGTACAAACCTCGACCCTCTAGAGACGGTTGCCGCCGACGAGATCCTGATCGATGCCTTATCTAGTGCGGGCATGTGGGAGACCATCAGCAGCCGCGGTGGTCTGGACGTAGACTTCGAGAGTCTTGGACTATCTCACGGGCAGAAACAGCTCTTCTGCCTAGCTCGAGCCCTGCTGAGCAAGAGCCCCGTTGTGCTCCTTGACGAAGCCACTAGTAGTGTCGACCACTATTCAGATGAGCAGGCGCAAAAGGTGCTACGGGAGGTTTTCAAGGAGAAAACGGTTTTGGTAGTTGCGCATAGGCTGGAGACTATCGCGGATCTGGATCTCGTCGTTGTTATGGATAAGGGACGGATTGTGGAGGTAGGCGATCCTCGTGAGCTGAAGAGCAAGCCTGAATCGCTTTTCTGGACGCTCTGGGAGAGCCGACATGGTTGATATAGATTCTTTAGTTAGCTAAAATGCGTGCTTGGATCCAACGCCCATCTACAGCCCCTATCAAACAACAAGTAGAATCGAGCGCCCGCAATGCCAATCAAGTTCCAATTAGTGTCTTTGCTGGCGAATGGCATCTAATAAAGCCTCGATCCTAGATCGGGGCTTCCAGCGTATCTAACACCTATTCTAAATGGCGGTGATATAACTGCTATTTATTTTTACTAATAAACATTAGCGTCATACTAGGCAATCTAGATAATTATTATTTATTTATTAGTAATTATCCCCCCATTATACTAATCTATAGGGTTATCACTTAAATTTAAACTAGATATAATTACTACCCTAAAGATTATAGACATGGCAATGGTGTGGGTTGGGTTGGGTTTTGGGGTCCTAGGCACCCAACCTATCCGGGTTAGACTTGTTATGAACTGAACCTGAACCGCGGACCATATCCGCACTGATCTATAGGGTGCGATTATGGTTTATAATATTAAGAATTATTATAGTTTTTTAGTAAGCTAATAGTTTAATTTAATTATGAATTTCTAATTCAATTTAAACTATAAAAAATATTATAATAATATTATAAGTAGTAATTTTATAATTTATAAAATATTAATTATAAATAATAAATATATTCTTAAATTTATAAGTAAAAATCTATAAAATTTAGAATCTAAAAATTTAAAAATTTAAAAAGTTAGTTAAATCTAAAATAAAATATTATTAAATAATATATATATTCTAATATTAAAAAAATATATATAAATTATTATTGTATTTTTTATTATTAATTTATTTATAATAATTAAAAAGAAAAATATTTTTTTAAATCTATAAATTAGATAGAAAAACTATAGAATTTCTTATTTAAATATTTTTATCTAATTTAAATTTAATATTATAATTTTTATTATTTTTTTTATTATTTTTCTTATTAATAACTATATTTAAAGAATTAAAATTTAAATTTTAATTTCTAAAATTATTATTATTATTTAAAATATTATTTTTATTATTAATAAAATTAGTATTATTAAGAATTATAAATATATTTATAATAAAATCTTTATTAAAAAATAAATTAATTAATATAATATATTTATTTATAATAATAAATCTATTAATATATATCTAAATATCGGAATGTTATTATCAACACCAGATATCTAACCCTAGCATCTAGCAACTCTGCATCTGCCGTATGTGCTTTAAGGAATAGTTATTCCTTATCAAAGCATATATATATTATTTATATATTACTAAACCTCTAGTATCCTCTTTTATAAAAATTAGATATAAATTAAGAATTAAATATTAACTTTTTTATATCTTATTTTTATAGATTTATTAGACTAGTCTTTTCTAATCTAATTAAACTAATCTTAGACTAAATAAATTAATACTAATTAGTTAATAGATTAGATTCTTTATATCTAATATATTATCTTTAATTTATATATATTTATTTATTTCTATATAGTAAAGTCTTAGTATGTTCTTATAGCTTACATAAGCAATTATCTTAATTTTATTATATATTTAGATTCT
>JAKLMW010000116.1:0-16556 GCA_022813215.1 Talaromyces ruber | reverse complement strand
AGAATACCACCGAACCGCTGTTCAGTGAAGAGCTTTACTCTTTCTGGATACTTGACAAGTACCGGTTTACGACAATTCTATAGCTATAAAAATAATAAAACTATATCTTAATTTCTATAATTTTATTAATAATTTTATAAATTTTATAAAAAAATAGTTTATAGCCTTTTATATTTTTATAATTAAATAAAATATAAAATAAAATAATAACTAGTTATTAACTAGTTAATAATTATTTTATTAATAATTTTTATAGATTTTTATTCTTTTTATATTTTTTAAGAAATATTATAAATATAATTTTATTAAAGTTATTAGCCCTAATCTATTTATAGCTTATATTAATTTTAAATAATTTAAAACTAGTTAGAAGTATAATCTATTTTTTTAATTTATAGATTATTATTATTATAATACTAGTTTTAATTATTTAATAAATATATCTCTAGTTATAATTAATAATAATTATAAACTCTCTATATTTTAAATATATAATATATATAATCTTAATTAGATTTAATTATATATTAGTTAGTAAACACATTTTATAATGAGGCTGTAGAAGCTATAATTCTTAAAGAGCAATAAATAGCTGCGAACACTATATAACCCTACATTTCTTATCCTATCAAGCACCTGTACTACTATGTCCTCGTAAACCCTTCCTTACATTTTTTATATAATTCTTAATAATTATTTAAATTATCTATATTTTATTCGATCACCGGAATTAAACTAATAAAAACTAAGGATTTTATAACATTTTTTAAATATTTTTCTATAAGATATATAATCAACGGGTAAAAATATATATAATTATATCTGTAATTCTTAGTAAACTAAATTTTTAATAAAAACTCTTAAAAAATAAGCTTAAATAAAGATATTAAGCTTAAATTTTATTATTTATATAATATTTATTTTATATTCTATTTAATTTTTAAATTTTAAAGAATAATAACTATAAATAAGCTTAAAATTAAGAATAGTTTAATATGGTGCGGTTAACCTAAACTAGACCAAAAACCAATCTAACTAGATATAGTAATTTCTAGTTATATAATATAATAAAATGGTTCATTAATGGTGAACCTAAAACTGAACCGTGGTTATTAGATTTGGTTTCGGGTCTCTGATTAGTGAACCAAAACCCGCACGGTTCATCAAAAAAGGGCCTAGAACCGCACCAACCCGCACCTAATACATGTCTAAATAGTAATTTAATATTCTAAAATAATAATTTAATATTTTAAAATAATAATCTAATATTTTAAATTAATATTATAAAATAATATTAAATAATATCTACTAAAGTCTTTATTTTTTATTATTTATATAAATATATATATTTTTAATATATAAAATATATTAAATATTAATATATATATTTTATATTAATAATATATATTTTTAAAATATTTTTAAATAATCTTTTAATAAAATTATATAAAATTTATTAATATTATAATTTATTAGAATAGATAAAATTTATAATATTAATAATACTTTTTATATTTATATATTAAAAAATATAATAAAAAATATATTAATTTTATATTCTAAATATATAAAAAATTTTAAAAATAAATTAAAAAAATAAAATTATTAATATAACTATAAAATATTTAATTTTATATAAATAAATTAATAATATTTATATATCTTAGTATATTCTAATTAAAAAATTATATATAAATAAATAATTTATAGATAATCTATAGATTCTAAGTGTCTATCTATAGATAGATAGATTTAAATAATCTTTCTAGGCTTTTATCTATAGATTAGGTAATGAGTCCTACATTCCTACCCACGGGTGGCCCATGGCGAGGCCTAGTTAGTTGAGATAAACAGAGGTCTAGACTTCTATACACTCGTCTACCCGAATGTGACAAGAAAGGCACAACATGATACAATATTTTCAACCTAATATTATAATAAACTAGGACTCCATAAGGTACGGCTTACTACCCGATACACTACTCATAATTGTCAGAACTACATTCTGTACACATACATATTTCTCCCATGTAAATGGTATTACAAGAAGGATTTGAAGGGAAACTCACGCAAGGCTGAGGCTGTGATGAGGGGGTGACTGTACCGCATAGAAGTCGAGGACAATAAGCAAAATGTTCAGCGATGGATTCCTTAACCGATAACAGTTACATGATGTTCGGGTGCAGACATGGGCAGTATGAGATATAATAGGAATACATCGAATTACCACCGCTAGACTATCCTACCAGAACGGGTACAGGTTGAATCTAAGACTTAGCTCAAAAAGCTATATACAGCTATTCACGCCGGGTAAAACCCTACATAAAACAGACTAGAGAATTGGATCTGAGAATCATGGAGGACTAACCAACAGATTAGTGGCTAATTAGAAAAAAAAAAACCTCTACACTGACATGGTCTCGAGCATTCTCAAATACCACCTCACTTGGGGAATCAGCTCGAACTTAGCGCCCGCCACAGTTCATTTATGTCCAGTGCAACTTATCCATCCGTTGATAGTAGTCAGAATCCGTCTCTCCATCTTCCTTCGGTGTGTCGACCGGTTTCACGCATCCATTCTCACCGCACATGCCAACTTTATTGGGATTTCCTACAACGGCACACTCATTGTCGACCCGGCCGATGTCGCAGAAGTTACATATGCCGCCTGACTGGTCGACACACGCCTCATCTGTACCACAGCCAAGCTCAGAGCAATATGTGAAAGTGCCGACATCGTCTGATAACCTAGTGCCGACATCGTAGGTTACCAACCAATCACCGGCAGGTTCGTGTTCAGGCAGTTTGAGCTCTGGGTTGCGCTTGTTTATTTTTTGTGCAAATATCACCCTGGCATATGGCGGATCAAAAACGAATGTTGTTTCGTTGGTCTCAGAGTTTTTGATTTCTACCGTTGCCGAGATCTCATCTATATAGAAGTATCCATCTACCTTTGGTATTGATGCTTTCTCTATTTGTTCCTTCACATGACTTGCAGTCTCATTGTCAAACCGGGTGTCAATGAAGTATAACTGATTTGGACCCGCGGTTGCCACGTATGGAGTATCTGGCGCTATAACCTGGCGGCCGTACCATGTTTCGATAGTCTTTGGTACGTAGCTGCCCCGATACTCCTCCAGGAAGGTTGGCTCACCCTCGGACAATCGGAACAGGTGCAGGAGCACAACAATGAATAGCGTGGGAAGAATTGCGGTATAGGGATGAGCTGCTCTTTCGTATTTCCGTGTAGTTCGTATATGATTGCCTTTTAACAGAACTTCTAAGCCCTTACCCAGCCTAAATACACAAATATTTATAATATCATAAAGAATTCCTGGTGGCTTACGATGCTAAAGACGCTGACATTAACTTTACAGGTTGAACACATGAGTAACTATTGGCCGACGTATTGCTACCGCTGCAGCTTACTTGCTTATCGCTTATGTGCTGACTGCTTATATGCTGACCGCTTATACGCTGACTTCCTGTGTGAAAATGATAGTAAATGCTGACCCACCCATGTACCGACCTACGTAACTTGAATTGAACGAGACTGGATGGACAACAGTGATTGTTATTCGAGAAAATTAACGCTCAGGTACATGTGCAGGCCAACGCTTATGTCGTGGTACTGTAGTATTGATGTTGTTGTTGGGGCAGTGCCTTTACATTGCAGACGGTAGTGGTGGCGTTTCATTTACCCTGACCTCTCGCAACTAAGCGATATGCAGGCTACCACAACTATCCCTGTTTGAGTGTTCCATTACATACTGTTACATTACAGACAGATTTGACATCTCCATTTTCCTTACTCTCTCTTCATTTTGCCCCACAGCCAAGGCTGGCTTGCAGAGTGGGGCCAAATACAGAGGAGAGGGCGCAAAACATGAAGGAGGTTTCGAATCTTTCTGTAACTTCTTTTGACTTGCTTTCTTAGATTCTTGCAATTACATATCTACTTCTACGCAAGAAACTCTTACCGGTCAAATGTCTACCTACAACGAGAACACAATGATACCCGGCCAAGACGCAGCCAGGCCCCTACGCGAGCTGACAGCATCAGTCCAGGATCGTTATAGTATTATTAGCTCAGAACATAGCAGCTCTTGTTCTGATAAATCTCGAGAACTAAAGGATAAAGATGTTATCACAAACACACTTTACGAGCAAATCAACAAGGGTCGACCGGAAAAGATCCCGGACTGGAAAAAAGTTGAGCTGATGCCTATCGATGAAATTGAGATGGAGAATAAGCAATTTACACAAAAGTATGAAGGTGTGTGTGTTCGCTCAACTGTCACTCTGACAGAAATAAAGATAATGTATAATACTTACCCTATGACTCGGCAGACTTTTGGAAAGATATCGATAAATCCACCCAGTTGGAAAAAGAGGCTGCTGTTCAAGCTTATACATTAGCTTTTCGCCGATTTCATGAGATATACCATCTCATCGGATGGCGTGATAGAGACAATGAGGATGCGATCTTTGACAAGATTGTCCTTACAGAATCCCGCAGTCTTCTCATTGAGTCCATCTTTGGCGTTGAGGTATATCAAATGTCCCAACGTGGCGAATTTTGCGAACAATCACGCATGCTGTTTGAGCATTCTCGTCTTCCACGACTACTCATCATACTCGTCCGGATTGCATGCAGGCAGATATATATCACCAGTGCTTGCGGGGCAGACAAAATAATAAAAGAAAGATTTTTTGATGCTCTTATAGTTATACGTGTGCTGGCTCTTACAGCACGTATGCTGAAGGGTGATCACCTCGCCTCATCATTATCAATGGAAAGGCTTCTTCATCTATGTTATGCACGTCGAATTCTAGATCAGCCAGGTGCCAGTGATGTGAAAACTTACGGTAAACATTTTGAGCTATTATATGATTGCTTAACGGCTCTAGATTTTACAAGGAAGTTTCAAGAGATCAGAGAACCTCTATGCGAACTTTTCTACTTACGGTATAAATCTGAGTCGATCCGCGAGTTATTTGAGCGTTTAAGGACTCATGAAGAGGCCACTATCAGATTCGAAAGATATCCAGAGCTACCACTAGAAGAGAGTACTGACTCAACGTTTCATCCCGAGATATTCACAATTCCCTATCTACAGAGATTTGGACGACTGAATATAGAATGGACTGATTGTTTGGATGAGCACCTAAAGATTTATGCGAATAGGAACTCTATCAGAGTCTTTGCTCATCCCACCTTTTTCTATAACCGTATTGATTTACATAAGTAAGTACTGAATCGTTGAATGATACAGTCAATATCTACTAATCTAAAGTCATCAAAGAGCTAAGCGCAACTATCACGAATCAACATACCTAGAGCTGTCTCGGACTTATGCTCTTCTGTTTCGACCAACATCATCCAGAAACCTCCAGCGTCTAAGACAATATGTCTCTACTAGAGAGGACGACCAAATATTATGGTACAACAGTATGATATTCAACGGTCGTCCTATCTTTCAGTTAAAGCCTTATCTGGAAAAAGAGGTTGCTACTAACTTGAAGAAAATAATGGACATCGATCCTGCTCGAAATCCAACCAAAGACATTCTGTCAGAGAGTTTTCACCGCTGTTCTCTTCCACCAACTATACAAGTAGCGTTCGATATCGCCAACCCATTTAGGGAAGTCAAAAGAATCACTAAGCGATTAGACCAACATACAGTAACATCAACCTCAATGCAACGAATCTTAGACCTCGCACCGAATTATCCAGAAGATCTTAGATTCATGATTGTTTCTGTAATGGAAAATAGCTTCGCTGATATGGAGTCTTTTGTGCGGTTCCCCTATTTTGCGCCACGACTTCGCCTGCTAAAGGTGTATCTGGATTCGCACCGGCCAAGCACAATCCGTGAGCTATGGTATGATCGCAGGGATTACCGGTTATGGTGTATATTCTGGGGAGCTGGTTTCTTTGCTGTTTGTGTTTTACTATTGATGCTCTTCATTCTGCTTGCGCAGCTAGCCTGTATTTAAGATAGTGATCCTGAGATATCTGCAGAAGATGAATATTCCTTGATTATACCGGACTATAATCTTAAAACACGACCTATTGGTTTTGCCCAAAGTCAGCTGATTCAGTGCTGTGTGATTCAGTTAATTTCTGGGCGTTAAAATTCTTAGAAGCATTCACTAACAGCATCCTATCACTTGTTTTAAATGTCATCGCGATGTGGATTGTGCAGGAGGCTATCCGCTCCGAAATCCCGGGTGAACTGGACCCAGAAACTATATCTGCACGCTTGATAATGATGAATTTTGTAGGTATCCACACATCTTCCTTTATGATGGTGAATATGTTGCTTAATTCATTATCGTGGCCTGATATTTTTAATGTGATGAAAGAGGAAATTGGTATAGCTTATCAGTAAAGTTAATTCTAATGGACTAAATATATTATGGACAACCTGAAGTTTGTTTATCGGGCCCTATTGTATGCTTGATTAGGGAAGTAAAGGCTAAGAATAGAATTTAGCTAAATGGCGTATCACTTCCTAAGAGTATAAAGATTTCTATTGATATGTATAATATGTATTGTGATAAAGAAATATATTAGGATGTGAATACTTTTAATCTATTTAGTTTAAATCCTTCTATAGGATAGCTAATGCCCTCTGTTATTGAGATGAGCGAAAACTTTCTGCTATTTAGATATGGCTGAATATATCTTTGCGATCCTTTTCTGTTTTTCTGTATTAATTTGATTACTTGATCTTATTAATATTATATTGAGCATGGTTGCCCTAGTCGCTATTTTGCAAGCTGTAAAATTAAATTGATCATCGCAACTATAGTCACGAAATATGATATTGAATTTTTGGATAAACGTCCAAATGTGTGGCTGGGCGATTCGATGATACCCCTCGTACCATACTCAGTGTGAAGCGACGGAGTTAATGTTTGAAAGATCTATCGGATTAGCGAGTTTACTCCCGGCTAACCCTGAATATATCTTACAAGTAAAGAGTAAGTGACTAGCAAGATTGTGTGTATATGCAGCTCTCTGTCCCTCTGTGTATCTCCGGTTTCCAAAGTGGGCTTTTATAGATGTATTGGTGGGGTCATTTGTGAGCTGTCATGAGGGGTAAATCTTAGGACCACATTGGGCCCTGATAAGAAGTTGGCTTCAGATTGATTGCCTCATTTGATGGCTTCATTGCTGATTCTAAATGAGGCGATCATTGAAGCGATCAGTATACTCCCGGGCGGTGAGAGCTTTGCCGGGTGGTTAATATATCCGGATTATCTGACAAGATCCATAAAAACACATAACCCTAACACCACCTTGCCGGGAGGGAACAAAGGAGTAACGTTGACATTCTTCCTTTCACTTTGTCGGTGCAATTTTGGTGCAAATACTCATTTTTATCAGCTTTCATCACCAAGATGATATATTCCTAACACAGCTATTTTCTCATATAATAATCATCTCAACTTGATGACAGCCGTAACGCAATCCATGGTGCAAAAGCTGAAGATCGCTAATCTTATTTCATTCAGATACCACATTTCTAAACTCATGCTCAAATGGGCGATTATCCATCTATCTTCCATTGTTGATCCACACAAGTCTCAAAATCGAACCCCATTGTCATCAATTCTGTGGATCCGATGTTCTGCAAAACTGGCAGTGCTCGTGGTCTTCCTCTTCAAATTAAAGTTATATTTAAAATCTTTGAATTCATCCTCGCTCGCCCGGCAGACGAGGGAGCTAGAAGAATAGTAACAGCGACTTCTTCCGGAAGAGAGACTCATGGTCAATAAATGCAGTCGGATGGACAACTGATTTATGAGGACGCAGTTACAAGCAATGAGGGTATCAACAGGGGAAACTACGTTCGGGACCTGCTATGCAAAAAGCTCGAAGAGTTATAGCCTGGCGTCTTAGCTAATCTGCGCAACGCTTGATCTGTAGGATAGAAGCGCGCACAGTTCTGTACTTGAGTCACTTTCTTATGTTTATTACCAATTTGGTTTTCTCAATCATTTATTGAAGTTAATATTCACCATGTTTTTTAAACATTTGTTAAGTGATACTGAGGTTTCCGCCTAAACGAGTGATACACACCAGTGCTTATTGAAATCCTTAGGGTTAGATCGTGTTATGAGTTGAGAATGGAGAGTTACTTGATGTGCTCTACATGCTTATAGTAGAATAAGGTTGAATCTAACAGTCTGACATGGTGGCGAAGAAATTATGCGAGAATATTTGTTACTGCAGTTCGTTGATACTGCGGTGTTAGCAGTGAAAACTGGTGGCACTGGAATGCCACTGATACTGGAGAGCACATTGAGGTGGGGGAGGAAAGGATCAGATTTAGATGTGGAACATTCTATTTATATCCTCTCATGAAATGAGAAGCTTCTTTAAGGACATGAATTCTCTGTGTCTTACAAGAACTCAAGTTTCGCTGCTTTCCAACGACATGAACAATTTGCGGAATTCCGAGTTCCGCTCAAGCAAGACTCGTGGACTATCACATTCTACAATCTGCCCTCTTTTTAGCAAAATAATTCGGTCGAATCGATCAATGTGTCGTAAACGATGTAGAATAGCGATTACCGTTTGCGAGGACGCGAATTCTGTGTCGATTATATTTTGCATGATGGCCTCAGTTCTCCAGTCGACGCTTTAAAACATCAGATCTATGAAACTACCTGTTGTGAAAAATTGGCTAAAGCTTACCTGCTGGTGGCTTCGTCTAGAATCAAGAAACGACTGCACACATTGAGTGCACGTGCGAGTGCTAACAACTGTCTCTCTCCAATGGACCACTTCGACGCGGAAAATTCGGCATTCAACCCTCCTTCACTGCTGACGCGTTTCCACAGCCCGACCTTCTTAATAGCCAACTCGATACTTTCATCCGTCGCATCTCCGTGCGGATCCAGGTTAAATCGGACCGTGCCAGGCATGAAAAATGGATCTGAAGGGATAGTATTCAGGCGTTTTCGAAGCATGTTGCGCGGAATGGTTGACAGGTCCACGCCGTCTATTTCAATGCGACCTTGTTGGACGTCGATCATCTGGAGAAGAGCTAGGATGAGCGACGTTTTTCCACTGCCGGATGGCCCACAGATGGCCACTTTTTCTCCTGCTCGGATTTGGAGAGACAGATTTTGAATTACAGGCACCGTTGTAGAACTATAAATGTTGGGTTGAGTTTTGCCTTCTTTTGGGTGGGCTGATTCAGTAGAATTAACGTACCTGTAACAAGCCGAAACACTTATAAAATCAATGACACCGTGAGAAGGCCACTCAGGTAGTATACGAGATGATGTAACTGAAATGTCTGACTCTGACGGCGTATCCCTAACGAAATCCCGAATGCGCGATACGGCGCCAATGGACATTTCCAATGACGTCCAGGATTTGATCATCTGGCCAAGGGACTGATTGAGTGTGAGAACAAGATTCAGTGCAACGCCGATGGAACCAGCAGCAAATTGGTCTCTCATAGATGTCATAGTAGCGACGATGACGACTGTAATCGCACCCACAATCAAGTCCAGGACAAATTGCAACCATATGTGAATGCAGAAAAGCATATAAAATGGCTTCTGAGAATCATTCAGCCATTCTCTACTCTGATCCCGAGATTGGGACTCCCATTTGAAGGCATGGATAGTCGAGAGACCATGGATAGTCTCAATGAAATGATTGTATAGAGGGGCCTTGGATTCAATATCTATAAGTCGAACTTGGCTTGAAGTCCGCAGATAATACCGTTGGATGAAAAATAGGATACCCAACGTAAACGGAACGGATACTGCAAGATACTTCCCAAGTATACATAAAATGATCAACTTGGCAACACACGAGAAGGCGCCTTTTTTTTTGCTGAGAGATCAGTGGGGAAACATCTGAGCACATACTGGACGACAACTCTACCTGTGACAAACTGGGCTCCGTTCATAGGGAGCTCCATATCAACCAGCTGCATATCTTGGCTGAATCTAAAATCTTGATTAAACTTGAAAGACTTGGTGAGATTGATTCGAGATTCCTACCTATTCATTATTGACCCGATGCTTATCTTTCGGAAGAAAGAGAAGGGTGACCTTTGAATTGTCAGCACAGTTTTGGAATGTATTGACCTCGGGAAGGTTACGTGAGAGTTGTCTGCAAAAGGTCGCGATGCAGACTCAATCCGGTGGTCGTGATTATTTTGACAAGAAAGACCCTAGCATCTGTCAGCTCTTTCTGCCATCGTAACAAAACGACAAATTTGACCCACCAACAACTTGCCACGATGCCTAGACAAGACAAGCCAAAAAGCAAGGTATAGACACCTAAGTACTTCCATAGCTCCTTATTTGGCTGCTGTGAGTTTGCTTCTGTCCACCATTGGAGCCAGACGGCTACAGGCAAGTCTTTAGATCTTTTGTAATTGAATTGGCAGGAGTGCCACTTACTTGCAAAATTGGACCCAAATGCTTCAAGCCCAGAGAAAACAGCGAGAAGGACAACGGGGAGAAGACCCGCACTGTGATAATAGTACCCGTAGACAGACCAGGTCCCACCTTTTTGTGCTACAGAGGTAGCGTTTGAATGGATACTGTCCGCGTCACTGACGAAGACCTGTGTTTCATCCGCTTTCTCGGAAGCTAGGGGCTCATCTACAGGTGGTGGCAGCAGGAACTTCTGCACAGGCATGGCGGATTCTGCAATGATATCTGGCCTTCGCTCCAAGATCTCAGTGTACGGCCCATGATCGACTATTCTGCCTTCATCGAGAACGATGACATTGTCTGCATGAGAGAGGATTTGTTCTTATGATCGTCAGTACTCCATTTTGCAGCAGGAATCAATTTACTTGCGAGTATGTGTGGCCAGAATCAACGATCGTCCAGTGGCCTTGAAATAGCCTTCCTTGCCAAAGAGATGACTAGATATCACACTGATTATCTTTGAATCCAGTCCGCTAAAAACATCATCCAAAACTAAGACCTGGTTCTTGGAGTACACAGCACGGGCAAGAGCCTGCAAGCAGATGATCATCAATGAATATTCGCACAAACAACACTCACACACTAGCAACTAGGACAAGGAACTCACAACTCGTTGTTTTTGTCCTCCACTGAGCAACGCTCCTTTATTTCCGGTTCTCTTAGCCGTATTGTTTTTCGTAAATGGCCTCATGTCTTCTTCCAGCCCACAGGCAGAAATGGTAAATTGATACCAACTGTCGTCAAATTCAGCCCCTCCAGTGATATTATCCTGGATAGTGCCATCTATAATCCATGGTGTCTGGCAGCAATATGCGGCTTTCGTCAGTGTTGAATTCAATGAACCGCGCTTAACGTATGTTTGTCCAAGAATGCTTTCTAGCACGGTCGATTTTCCCGACCCGACGGGACCTATGAGCATGGTGATTCCCTGGGTGATATTCATGTTTAGATTATGCAGTACCACTTGGGTGTCCGGAGACCAGGAAATGTCCGCATTTATGAATGATACCAAAGCCGCGCTGAATGATGCAGTGGATTGATCATGCTCTTGCAGTTCCATCGCGCCCCCTGAGAAGCCTTCGGCGGATATTTCCAGATCAGTTAGCTCATGGCTATCCAGGATGTATCTCTGTATGCGTCTGAAACATGTGATCGTTTGGACTATAGATGGAAAGGCTTGACAGAAGGTAAGCAAGGGGCTCGTGAGAAGGAAGATCAGAGAAAGAGAGGTGAACGCCTGTGCCAGGTTTAGTGAATCATCTGCTCTTACAACTGAGATAACAGTATAAGTAGTAAAAGTTGCAAATGGCGCAAAATCCGTAGGAATATTAGCTATCTAATGTTAGAACATGATCCATCCAATCAACTTAAAACAGTGCGCCTTACAAAGAGAAATCTGCCATAAAAGCAGTTTTCGGAACCGTTCTGAAGTTTTGATCTCTATCTCTCGCAACTTTGAAACCACCGCGAAGACGACATTCACTAGCCCTAGCATTTTTGCAGCTTTCACGTCACCAAGTATGTGCGAGGTAGCCGCCAATCGTTTCTGTATTCTTTCGATCCATTTGCGTTGAGCGTTCACTGATTTCCGCGACACCGGAATAGTGGCCAGTACTGACACCAGGCATATGACAGCTGGAATCAAGCACGCGACAGAGACCTGCCGCTCTAACAACCAGAGCGCAATCCCAACTTCCAGGGCTGATGCCCAAACCTCATGGATGTATTTGAAATCTGACGCTATCCGCTCTACGTCAGTGTCCATCAAAGTGATGGCTGCCATGTCTTTGATTTGAGCACTTTTCAAACCCGTCGTCGCGGTGTAGATAATGGAGACAAGTCCTGCACGAATTGTTGTGATAAAACGATATGTTTGACGCCAATATATTGCTTTTAAAACCTAATTTTAGATGATTACCATGCTTGAAACAGATTCCATGCAACGAATACACACATACCGCCAAGCTAGAGTACACGAGCACAACAGCTCCTGTAAGGGCCGGACCATAGTCGGCTGGTGCATCATCTGTCCCCATCCAATCCACCAGTGCCGTAATGAGAAATGGTTGCGCAAATGTGAGGGCCGTCAACGCTAGGCGAGGCGGAATGCCGGACAGAAAGACCCATCTGTACGCGCGAAACGTAGCGTATAGTAGACGTTGCCGTCGGTCAGCGTTGATAATGTTCCATTCTGATTGAAGCTTATCCTCTGCGGCTTGTCCAGCGAGGTTATCATCAATTTCGGGCATGTCCTCAAGCTGGAGAGGTTTGGAGTAGCCCCGATGGAAAAAAGGGAGGACCCAGGTAAAAAGACTCCGGCTCCAAAATCCATGACTTTGTTCTGGACTTACACCTTGATACATTTGCCGTAGGAACTTTGTCTTCCTTGCCGACTCTGCAAGTAGAATTGCTACGGTAAAGCCATAGATGGCAGTCCATAGAATTTTGCAGGTTGTGATAGATGGAATGAGCCATAGCGTACGCAACCGAGGTATATAAAAAATGCTTGCAGCTGAAAAGTAGACCACAAGAACATCCGATGGTCGCACAGTACGCTGGTCTTCTGCAAAAGACAGGACCGCTGCTGCGAACGTGGCAACTATATTCAGGAGTCCAGATGTCAGGGACAATTTCGTATGTATTGCTGGCGTCGTTGTCTGGAATGCAGTAAAAACAACTTGCAGGGTGAATATGAGGATGAGAAGCGACTTGGTATGTACTGTTAGCGGGAACTGTAGCACTTTACGCATTTTAGTTTAAGACGCGGCATGACCTTACAAGTTTCCAGACGACGAGACTGTAAGACATAAGCTTCACAGAGGCTCTGCGCAGGAATTGCAGTCGTGGCAGCACAACGATCAAAAACAACGATGTTGGGAGCACGCTAAAGAAGGCATCCTGGAATAAGATAGTGAAGTCAAAAACCCGACAATTGGGGTTGACCCGGGGGCCAAATGTATCGTCGCTGCCCAGGGGACAGAGCGAAGTATCTGCCATTGAGGAGTTGAAGTTGAAGTGGATATGAAATGTTACCAACCTGGAAGCGTGGTGAGTGATATACAATTTTTCCGATAACTTGGAATATTTTTATTGGCCGCGTATGGTCTCATGCGTCACGAAGGTGACAGGATTATTTCACAGCTATCCCGAATGCATGCTCACCGCGCATAGATAATTGCTTACTCTTATTGGATGGCAAGCGTCCAGAGATCTTGACAGGATTATATTACGGCTATCCCGAATATGGTGAGCGCAGCGCATAAATCCACTCGCCTGCTCTCATTGGATAGAGAGCTTTACTCACTATCAGGATTTGCCAAGAAAACTCTTTACTAAACTAGCGCTCACAGTCCTACGCTGTGTCATGTATCGCGCGCCCATGTTAGATATTTTCACTCTTTCAGACACACATCAATACAATACGCGTTCCCACTCAATTTCTCAGATCTCGAGCGGGACGATGTACCTAGTATTATTACCGGTGCCTATATCGACCTTAAAGACAAAATTCGTAATTCGCCTGAAATACATTTTTCCACAAATGCCACGATCCGATTTTTATTGGTTAGTAAATTTTATGATTTTCTAATAATATGCTTACACAACCTAACATATTGATAGCGCGCTTATATAAGGGCCTGTATAAGAGCTCATGTACGGGCTCATGTATGAGCTAATATATGGACTCATGTATGGGCTCATATATATAGGATATAGATGAGCTGGTGGTAGGGCCTGATTAACTACAAGATAACTAAACCTAATTAGATAATTTTTTTAATATATAATCTACTCTATTTTATAATAAAATTAATCTATTTTATATTTTTAAATTTTTATATAAAATTTATTTTCTATATTTTATTATAAACTAATTTATTATATATAAGCACTTTATATTATAATATAGCTAGTTTATTCTTATTATCTAGTTCTAATAAAGATATAAGTATTATTAAATAATATATATTAAATAATAAAAATAATTTACTAACTAGTTATTAACTAGTTATTAATTAATATTTAATTAATTCTAATTTTTCTTATTTAAGAATCTAATTTATCTCAGCTAATTAGCTTTAATATTAATTATTATAATAATTTATTAAAGTATTTTTAGAGCTTAGAAAATAAATATATATATATTATAGCTATTAATCTAGATATAAATCTAAAAAAAATAAAAATAATAAAAAATATAAGTAATAATTAATTAGTAATTTATTAATTATTAATTAATTATTAATAGATATAATATTTAATAAAATAAAAGATAAAATTTTAATTAAAATCTTCTTTTTTAAATAATATACTTATATAATAAATTATTTATAACTATACTAGGATTAAAATTTATAAAAATCTTTATTTAGAGTTTACTAAACTATATTATTATATTATTATTTTAAAAATATAAAAGTATATAAAATAAATCTAAAACTAGATTATAGATATTTATAATAAGAAATAAAAGAAAATATTAAAATAAATTAATTATTAATTATAAACTAGTTATAAATTAATATTATAAAAAGTTTATTAATAATAATATAATTATATATAGTTTTTATTATAGAATTTTAAAAATATTTTAAAAATAATTTATATATAATTTATAAATATTTATTTATTAACTAATATTTATATAATTAAAAGAACTAATTAATTTATAGAATTAATTATTAATTAGTTATTAACTAGTTATAAAATATTATAGGAATTTTCTAGTTATTTATTATCTATATAAATTTAATATTAAAATATATAAATTAATATTTCTTTAAAAGTCTTACTTTTTTTTAGAATATAATTAATTTATAATATCTAAATTAATTATTCTAGAAAACTATTTATATTTAATTAAATTAATATAGTATTATAAAGTCTATAATAATAAAAAAAAAGATTATAATAAATAAAAATATATATTAATTAATTACTAATATTTAATTAATTATTAATTAATTATTAACTAGTTATAAGTATTTTATATCTAGATAATATAAATATACTAATTTATAAATTATATTTTATAATATTTAATATATTAATCTTTTTTAACTTAATATTAAATTTTTATATTATTTTTATAAATTATAGTTAGTATTAATATTCTTTATCTTTATTTATAAAAGTATCTAATTAGATTATAATAGAGATATATTAAATAATTATAAAGATATAGAATCTAGATTTAATATTAAATAAATATTAATCTTTTATTAGTTTATTACTAATTTCTAATTAATAATTAATCTATTTTTTTTATAATTTTATACTTTAAAAGTTATATACTAAATATAAAGCTTCTAAAATTATTATTATTTATTTAAGCTTTATAAATATAGATTAATTTATATTAATTATTTATAAATAATACTTATTATTATATTTAAAAAAGTAATTATTAAATAAACTAAAATAATAGATATAATAAAATATAGAATTATAGATATAATATAACTAGTCTATAACTAATTTATAACTAGTTTAATATAATACTATTTAATTTATAATCTTATAGCTATTTTTTTTTTTATAAAATTATAGCTCTAGGATTAAATTTAATTTATAAATAGTTTTTATTAATTTAAAGTTTATATATAAATTTAAGAGTATAGTTTATTATAATTATAAAGTAATTTAGAATATAGATTAAGTATTATATTTTATAATATCTTATTTAATATAGAATTAATATAGAATTTAAAATATAATTTTAATATTAATAAATTATTTTTTTATATAAGATTTTAAGTAAGGTCTTATTAGTTTTTTTTTTTTTTTTTTTTTTAAGTTTTATTTATTATAATAAATATAGCTTCTAATTTATTATTCTATCTTTATTTCTTTATTTTTTAATATATAAAATTAAATATAGTTTTATTTTTATAATTTTTAGCTTCAGTTCTCTTTATTTTAATAAAATTATAATAATTTTTAATAAAAATTATAATTAAAATAATTTATTATTATTTTAATTTTATTTTTTAATTTTATTTTAAGCTATTTTTTTTTTTATAAATAATAGCTTTAATATTTTAAATATTAATATAATATATTATAGAAAACTCTTAATT
>JAKLMW010000115.1:0-16645 GCA_022813215.1 Talaromyces ruber | reverse complement strand
TCCTTTCCTCTCTGTATGCTTAGTTTTACGTCGATAGGGCTACCCTAGAGTTTAGGAATGAGCAAGTGTCACATTAATAAGCTTATAAAATTATAATAAAAAAGACTAACTATATAATAATAGATTTAATTAAAAAAATATAAAATATTTTTAAATTTTATTATTTTTTTTTATTTTTTTTTTTTCTTTTTTTTTTTTTTTTTTTTCTTAATCCTTATAATATCTCTATCTAAAAAAATAAATTAAATAATTATTAATAAAAATAACTCTAAAAAAATTTTATATAATAATTTTTTATTATTAAACTTAGTAGTATCTTATATTAAAATATAAACTTTACTATTAAATATAGCTATAAATTAAATAAAATCTTCTATAATATCTTTATAATAAAATTAAATTATTAAAGTCCTAGCTTAATTAATAAAATTTAATAGAATCTATATTAATTAATATATATCTATAAATTAAATTTCTATAATCTATTAGTTTATAATAGTACTTATTCTAATAATAAATAAAATAAAGCTTATTTAATTTATTTAATTTTAAAATATATTTTATTAGAAAATATTTTTTAATTATAGATTACTACTTAATTAGTTACTATAAATAAAAATAAATAAGATATAGAATCTTAAAGAAGATTTACTCTTTATTAATTTATTTTAATATATTAACTTATAATTTAAAGCTAAGATTTAAAGTTAAAATTAATTTACTATTTTAATAAATTTAATAATTTTAGATTTATTAAAGAGTATTATTCTTTTTTTAATAATTATTAAAATACTATTAGATCTCTCTTCTAGCTATAAATTATTAGATTAAATTAATAAAGAGTAAGTATATTAATATAAATAAAAATTTCTATATTAAATAATAAATTAAATAAACTTAATAAACTATTCTTATTATTTAAAAGAGCTATAATAATAATAATAATATAAAATAGATAGAAATTAAGAGTTTTCTATAATATATTATATTAATTTTTAAAATACTAAGACTATTACTTATAAAAAAAAAATAATTTAAAATAAAACTAAAAAATAGAATTAAAATAATAATAAATTATCTTAATTATAATTCTTATTAAAAATTATTATAATTTTATTAAAATAAAGAGAATTAAAGCTAAAAATTATAAAAATAAAATTATATCTAACTTTATAAACTAAAAAATAAAAAAATAAAAATAAAATAATAAATTAAAAACTATACTTACTATAATAAATAAAACTTAAAAAAAAAAAAAAAAAAAATTAATAAAATTCTACTTAGAATCTTATATAAAAAAATAACTTATTAATATTAAATTATATCTTAAACTTTATATTAAATAAAATATTATAAAATATAATATTTAATCTATATTTTAAATTACTCTATAACTATAATAAATTATACTTTTAAATTTAGATATAAGCTTTAAATTAATAAAAACTATTTATAAATTAAATTTAGTCCTAGAGCTATAATCTTATAAAAAAAAAAATAGCTATAAGATTATAAATTAAATAATACTATATTAAGCTCTCTATACTCTAAATATATAATATATATAATCTTAATTAGGCTTAGTTATATATTAATTAGTAAATATATTTTATAGCAAGACTATAAAAGCCATAATTCCTAAAAAGCAGTAAATAGCTGCGAACACTATATAATCCTACATTTCTTACCCTATCAAGCACCTGTACTACTACGTCCTCGTAAACCCTCTCTTACAGGTGTAGATACAGTCCACAGTTCAGGTTTGGTTCGTAACAAGTCTACTCAGAAAGGGAAAATAATATTATAAACTAATCTACATAACGCTAAAGGCAATTAACACAGAAAAAAAAGGTTTACTTTAGTAAGAACTTGTACTGGATTAACTAAAGACCAGTCACTGGCAATAAGTAAAATTAGGATACTATGGTATGGGACACGCACCAAAGTCACGTGAAGATAGGAATAATATACTGTTATCTCGGATAAGATATAGGATATACGGAATCTGAGGGGTTGGATATATAAGGACGCTCTTTTACTATCATGTATTTAACTCTTTATAGTTCTTTAATATAAGTCACTCAAATACAACAGTGAGAGTTAGCAAGATATTCATACTCATACAGGCATTAGACTATATAAGAGATCTCTTCTATCTTAATTACATTAAGACTTCCAACTAAGTTCAATTATTATTACTCTATTTACTTAGCCTACATCATCGACAACGATTAAGGAACCTTTGTGTGGTTCAACCAAACCTAGCGTACCTCGACACAACGCTGTTTAACTAAGGTGGATCCAGGTCCGTGACAGAACTCCCAGGCTATGGCTCAATAGCACAGGCAGTGAGGTTATAAAAAGTACTATAACGTCCAGTAAATACATGCTATATGAGAAGAGTACGGTTTTGAACTGTCCAAAATAGACATCTGTTAGAATACTGGCTAGTAGGGGCGTGGCGTAGCTGATCATGTAAAAGATGCTAATTATGGTTGATGTAATTTCTTCTCCAAGCCCTAAGGCTCCCAGTCGCAATAGGTCATCTGCCGCGTTCTGTATGTAATTTTCTTTCACGATGAACTAGACACGCATGAATATGTTAACTTAGGCTATCAATCATAAACTAATGTAGTAGACTAGTAATTGCGTTAAAAGCAAGGCGTTCAAAAAACAATATACCAACAACGATCCATACTGCAATAGGTATTGTACTGTATACTTGACGGAGATTAGCTAAATCTAAATCAGAATTCGCTAATAGCTCTTTCTTAGATGCAGTCATGGTTTCCTCTTGTCCTTGATTAAAACCCATTCCTCAGTGTGGTATAGGCAATAACGAAAGAGTTGGGAAGAATGACAGAAGAATTATTGTACTTCTCTTTATGCGAAACCCACTACGCGTTAGCAGCAAAACTTGCATATCTCGCTAAAATGATTGATGTCGTGATTCCAAGGGGCCATCGTAGTCACTTCGCGGCATGAGTGATTTTTTGGGTGCAGTATTATGGGGCGCGCCTGGACTCTTTGGAACGAGTGAGTAATTCGTGTTTCGCCCGTTGTAGAAGGCAGGAAAGTTCGAATGTCTGGAATTGTCAGTTTTGTCGATCAAGAGTTAGGAGAAGTGATTGCTGTGAACGCAGAGGCTTTATTTATATTCTTGGCCGCAATATGAGCCTTGCATAGCCGCATGTACCATAAGGTCGTTGTCCTGTTCGGTAGGTCTGATCTACAATATGAGAGGGCTACCATCTGCGCCGTATGATACCAAAGAGCTAGAACGCCTCCCGTAAGCAATAAAATGATAATCTCCCTCAAGACAAGGCCCCATTGTTGAATTCTTAATGATGTCTCTATGACGACTTCGTATATGAGTTGAGACTGTTCTTATGGTTACCGCCCGACAAACCCACCAAAATTCTTCTAAAACATTGGTCACCTGAAACATACTACGGTTGGGGCGCCTCTTCTGAAATTTAACCATATTGATATTGACCTGCGAGGATCAAGACACATTTAAACATCCATCAACTCGATAAAATTGAAAATTAAGAAATATCTAAATGAGAAAGTATCAACGTCAGCTAGTTAAGTGTTGGCAGGGGTGCTGAGGTAAGTGTGTCGGGGTCATCGCCATTGTTGCCGCTTCCCTCATTAGGGCACAGATTGAACCAGGTCCACGCCGTATTGTCCAGATTGTCAGCAAGTGACATATCAGCCCGACCATCTCCATTAAGGTCAGGCCAGTTCTGGCAAGATCCTTGTCCTGCACCTTGATAAACAACGCCCTGGTTGTCCCAAGTGTAGGCACTGCCACTCGCTGGAATGGGGCCTCTGTTATAATACACTGTAGCGTCCCCAGAAAATTTATCGACCCAGAGCATGTCATCCTTTCCATCACCATTGACATCAACCCATCTCAAATTTGCTCTATCCTTGTCCTCTGACTTCTTGAATTGAGAGATGTATTCCAACGATCCGTCATCTTTGTTCAGATAACCCCATGTACGTCCGTTTGGTTCGATGCACAAATAATCTGTCTTATTATTACCATCAATGTCGGCAAATCGAACAGCGAGATCAAAGTATCCCACGCCTCTTTTCTCGGGACAAGGCGCCGTATCGCCACTAGGTCCTGCATTGCTCCGCAAAGTCCACTGGGTAATATCTCCTCCATTATTGTATTGATTCAACCAGACATCCATTTCCCCAGTATCAGGATATACATATATAATGTCACACAGTCCATCACCATCCCAATCGGCAAGGTGTAGATCCCGTCTGTCGATGTCATGATCGTACCGGCCATTCGGTGTCCAGATTTGATAGTGAGGGCCCCAATAGGGTGGCTCTGCGGGGATTATGCCACCAAAGCTCTCATAGAGTATCATGTACCCTGTTGAATGTACCCATACATAATCCATAGCTCCGTTTGCATGACCGAGCATGTTGCAGTAACGATCACCATCCGCTAATATTATAGGGTGTTAGTAGAATAAAAGTAAGGGAGATGGCAAATGAAGTTGTCATGGCGAAACAGATGGCAACTCACATTTTAATTTCGTAGCGCCGACTCCCACATTTTGCCAAGTATGAATCTGGTACAGGTTCCTCGTTTTATCTTTGTAATAAGGTCCTTGGTCTTCAACCCATACGTAGTCGGCACGCGGATGAAGATAAGGTTCCTGTGAGCCACCAAAGTCAGAAGTACTTCCCGTAAAGAGGTTGGCGAAGTAAATAGAACTTCTTCCAACATCCTGGCCCATGCCAGCGTGTGTGTAGCCATCGCCGCCTTGAGCATTTGCCCCTGCACGCCAGAGCGGCTCGAGGGTACTTTTAGCACACCCACGATTGTTACTGTACGCCCATGTCCTCCCAGTGTCATCCATCCACATCCAATCATCTCGACCCTACAAAAGAAAGTCAGAGGTGACACTGAACGACTATAATTATAGATGGATCAAGGTAGTCCTTGCTAAAGCATGGTGATTTTGTCTTGAGAATAAGAGGTTAGACTCACATCACCATTCAGATCAAAGAATCTAACACCATTCACGTCTCCGAAGCCTTTACCAGTAAATATAACTCCCAAAGGCTGCCAGTATTCAGGAAGATTCCCTATGATATGGTGAGTCCTAGAAATGGTAACCTGGTGCCCATGAATTTCGGGAAAGAACACTTACCCTGACCACCATTTCTCCAGCAGCTGATATCTCCGTTATCGGCAATTGTACAGTAGTCTGTCCGGCCATCGCCATCAATGTCTGCAAGACGAACTCGATCTTGTGGTAATCCCTCGTTTCCCTTCCAGAGACCCCCATCGGTGAATTTCCCCGTGCCTTCGTTGATTGATACGTAGGTATCGCCGTTGAGGGCGACACATACCATGTCATCTAGTCCATCAGCTGATATAAGATTCCATCGTTAGCCAATCTCGTTCAGGTAGTAGGCCATGATATTGTAAATCGCTTACCGTTCACATCGACGAAACGCACCCCTCGTGCAATACAGGTATCTGGAATGACGAAGCCTGGACCGGCCGGCGTGAAATACCCATCCAAAAAGGAATAGAATGAATAGACTCTACCACTAGCCTGTATTTCATTCGTGATGAAGACCAATTCATGAACACCGAAGGGGTTCCATATTCTTGCGAATGTAAAATTAGCCCCTACATCCGCTACGAAAGAACCTCTTAGTCCTCGATCGATGCTGTCATGAACATATATACCATCATCCAGCCCGCTTCCTTGTTGGGTCTGGGCTCCATGACTTTCGCCCGAAGCGAACGTCTTATCACAGGTAGTATCACCGGCACTACCAGCCGCATCACTTAGCCCGGTTTCTGCAGGTGGCGTTATATAGCCCAGAGAATTTGCCTCTTCAATCGCTTGCAAGTAAAATGCCGCTAAGCGTAGATGTCCTTCATCAGTGGGGTGGATGCCGTCCGATATGAGATATTGTGTAGTGAAAAATCCGGCTGGAATGTCAACATCAACAAGGACAATCTTTTGGCCCTGAGACTGGCGGTAGTTTACTAGACTCCGAATTTGGGAGTTGACATAATCCCGATTTTGAGGGATACCATCCGCAGTGCCAGGAAGAACGGTGGACACGATTATTGTGACGTCCGGGACTGCCGCATAGAGAGAGTCCAGCAAAGAATCATAGCGAGTGTAAAAATTTGCGAGATCATATGACTGAAGGCAATCGTTTGTGCCAGCATTAATGACGATTATATTAGGTTGATACTTCGTGGATAGTGTTGATTTTACTTGTATCTGATCGACACGATCACCGATGGTGGCCTCGACGTTCTGAAAATGTCATCAGCTCATATACCAGGATGAATGTCAGATTGATAGGAGTCTTACATTATCTATCATGTTACCATTGTTCTTAGAACCGACCATATTTACCTCCCAACCAGCTTGTCTCAGTGCATCCCTCAACGGTTTTCGGAAACTATATCGCATTAGTAAGGAAACTTGAGGGTCACCGCATCGTCAGAGTACACCAACCCATCTCCACTGGTGGAGCCCTTGCCCCAAACAATAGAGGCTCCTAATGGCAAGATTCTGGCGTAAAAGCCGGGAGGCGTAGTGCTGTCATTGATAGAACAAGAACTAATAGTTAGGTTCTGTAGAAGCGGAGCGAGCCCATTGCTAGTTTCCATCACATTTTCCATATTGAACATGACTAGATTTGCAATCAAATGGTGCAAGAGAATCTGCGGGTGAAATACACGGCCATACCTGTGGATCAAAGTTAGCTTGTCGCCGCAGGAAGTGAGCATAAGAAGCCTTTGATAATTGGCTTCGTCTTACCCATCAGGCAGCAAGTTCGGTATTCCAATTCCTGCAACGTCCGCTACCGTTTCGACCGTCGCTATTACCGTGTTCTCAGAAATCATGACAGTATTTGCTTCACTATCGGCATATTGAGCGCCTGGGTCCATGACCGATACAATCTGTGCAAAAACATCGATGTCACCGTCAAAGGTCCCGTTAAGAGCCTCTTCAGTGCTTCGTTTCCAAGGAGTAGTGCCGAGAGGGTCCCAGGTATTTAGCTCGTAAAACATAAGGCCAGGTCTGCAAGTGACTTGAATAAGTTGTATGATCAAGCTTTATTTAGCCATTATTGAAAACCTACCTCGTGGTAGAATCAGTCGTCGACTCATCCACACCAGCTTCACAGAACCGGCCACCAAAGTATCCTACGTATGAATCATAATTGACGAATATGACATCTGATCCAGCCCTCTCAGCTGCTGCTTCCTGTATAGATGTATTAGCATTCAAATTTTGGTGGTACTATATGATCGAGGATAATATAAGAACGTAGCTACCATCTGGGCGTTGATTTGGTCAACAAGGGTATTCATTGTTTGTCGATTTGCTGAAGTTAAATACTGGGCATCCTGGAAGATATTGTACGTTTTCTAAAAGCATAAGTTAAAGCATATAAGAGATTAGTCATTATTTTGCGAGTGGAGCTTATAGGTTTCATGGAAACTCACATGTATCCAGGTCGTCCAAGTGACATTGTCACAATCAGCAGACAAATCTTCGGCAAAGAACTTGGCGTATCTAGAAATGAATCTTTAGTAATTTCTAGATGTTTGATTTACCAAAATAAAGGATTGCCAACCCTGTCCAGTATATTTTGCCTCTGGTTTGCACGACTCTGTCAGCACATACAACACAAGAGTCACTAGACGTGAATACAGACCCGTCAGCGAGCTTAGCTTGAGCTGCACTCAATACGGCATCAAGGCTATTCCTGAAGTCGCTGCTTGCTATCAAGCTTGCAGTGCGAGAGAGCTGCCCAGCGCATCCTCTACCTAAAGCTTCGAAGTCGTAACCTTCAGCCCAGTCGTATTTGCCGTCAAAAGCGGATGCCACTTCAGCGACTTCGACTTGCTCCCAATTGAAAACAGCCCATTGAAAAACACACTGGTTTAAGATGTTCGTCAATTCGACATCATTGCCACCTACAGAAGTCGAATAGGTAAGCGTAAACTCCAGCAGAACCTTTGAAGAGGAATTACACAGGAATTGAGGGCTCCGTACCGATTGATAACATAATTGCATTTTGATTAGGATTCATCGCCGGAATTTGGGTGTCAAGTACATCCTTAGTCACGGCGCCAGAACATGACAGGAACTGGAAGTTGGGCGCTGTATCGCCGAACCTGGGATCCACAGAGACAAGATAGGGATAGGACTCATTGTAACGGCTACATGCATAGTCTAGAAACGGTTTGGATAAAGTCAGCTTACATCAAACAATAGAGTAAGGTCCCTGATTTGGATCAATACCACTTTGAGAATCAAGTGCGTCAAAAACAGATCCGAGTCTGTCACCTGCACCGATACCAGCAGAATAAGAGTCTCCAATGGCTGCAATATTGGCAAGTGACGAGAGATCGGAGGGGTCAAATTCGTCATCGTCTCTTGGTTCTAGATGTACGGACATGGAGGCGTTATTTGCATCCCGTGCATAGTCGTAGCGAGCAACGCTTCGAGCAAAGGATTTGCAAGTGACTGCGAGGATATATATGAGACAGAATGCCAATCTCTGCATGGCGACTGATTGACGTGTGAGAGCAGTTGATGAATGAAAGCAATATGAGACTAATGCCTTCTTGTGCTTCCAAAACCGGTCCGCGCAATCGGGGAAATCTAAGCATATATAATGGTACCTGGAAACAGTGACCTGGCACTGCCCCGAGCAGTTTTAGAATTTCTTTTTTTTTTTTTTTCATTTGCTATGGATGATGAGTTTGGATATCATGTGCTCAGCACACAGCGTTACCCCAAATTGTTACACTTACTAACTGTGTAGACTACTATCTATTGTAGGTTACATATCACCCAGTGGAGTGTTTTATTCGTTGCGTGGTGTACGCCATGTCAAGGATTGGATAGAAACGAGTCTTATGGAACTAAAATAGTAAACACAGTACTAAGTTCCGCTCAGGGTCTATCCTCAATTAGGAATATGACCTGATATATATGATGGTCCAACTTACAAAAATTCTAAGTGACCTTAAGATACAGTCCCATATCACGCGGTGTGGCAGTGGAAGGGAAGGTTCGGCTGATAAGATCACCTAGAGACTTTCATTGGCTGTATAGACATCAAAGTCCTGTGATTTTATGAATTCAATGCTGTTACCAGGTCCACTATTTGATGGATATGTCCTGTAAATGTCTCAATGGTAATAAGGCTAGTGTTTAGCAAGCGGCTAGTTTTCCAAGTGGACTGCATGCAGGGAAACCATGTATCAATCACATTGAACTTCCTTGCATCGTCGAGTTGATAAGGCACACCTGCTTCAAACGGTGTTGTACAACGACGAGGATGTCTTCGAGTCCACATAGCGTGAAGCGTCCCCTCGTGGTGAATCATAAACTTCCGAATAACAATTGGCCAATGTTTTACAGCATCGTTTATACTTCAACTATTTGAAATTTGCTTTGGTTTGTAAAGGGAAGCATCCATGCCAGGCACTCTTCGTTAACGTTCGGCGAGTATATTACATGAAAGTAACAAATATCCTGTCTAGCGCTTGGTAATTAGTGCGGCGCAGATGTTCAAGGTAGTAGTCACAGACCAGCCTATTTTCGACATTCATGCACCTTGACTCATCTATACTTGGAATTTCAGTCTAACTGACCCGGCCTGCTTCTACAAGTCTCTTTCCTAGTCCGTTCAGTACACCTTGCCACGAAGGTATGGTCACCGGGAGTTGCTATCGGCTCTCAAGCGGTGGATACCCGGTCTTTTGTAGCGTTAAGTTCGAGACCAGCCTCCCAACTACACTTCATCGAACATTAGCACGTGGTTATCGTACCGCTTATGTGAGTCTCTCTGACTAGTCATCTTGACAAGTTGGTACGTGTAGAAGTTCATACAGCTGATAGCGACTGTTTGTCTTCAATTGTCCTTCTCGTGGAAGGCACCAAGTAGTTCAGTCTCACCAAAATCTCTAAGATAGAGCTATTATTGATTTGAAAGGAGGCTAGATTGGCTTAGTAGAACATTGTTCACAACTCAATGCCCTTACCGGATTGAATGGGAAGTGACTCGTTATTCCGAGCCAATAAATTACTAGGCAACCGTATCCGCTTCAAGACCACTGCTAAAATCCCTTTGAAATGCAACATTCAGATTGGAGTCATTCAAAAAAGCTGGAATATGGGAAAATAGTGTTGTCCTAAAAGTACTACGAACTATGTTAGTGTCTTTCAATATAGAATTTCTCAGATTTGTCTTATCAACCGGGGTTTGACCAGTGGTCATCGCTATCGTCAACCAGCAAAAACGTTTTAAGGTGGGTTTGGGTTGGATCTATCAAATGAACCGCAGTATAGAGAATTTAGCCTTTTGGCCAAGGACTACGCTGTGAAGGCATGTAAGTATCTCTTGTTCGGGGAGTTATCCCTTCCACAATGAGGGGAAAGCATGGAAAACGTTCATATCTTAGCGCCAACTCTCTATGCCCAGTCGATTCGAACTACCGTGGTCGAGGCATTTACGGAGGAAACAAGGTGTTTCGCTGCAAGCAGCGCCGGTACAAAATTGAGAAATTGAGTGGGACGGCGTATTGTATTGTATTGTGTGTGCCTAATCGGAGTGAAAGTAATTGGCATAGGTCGCCATACATAATATAGTGCAAGATTGTGTGCGCTGATTTAGTAAGGGAGATTCCTGGCAAATCCTTATAGCGAGGCCCGGTCGAAATCTAATGAGAGCAAGCGGATCTGGGATAGCCCTAAAGGAATCCTGTCAAAAATGCTCCATGTGGGAAAAGTACAAGGATGTAGCATCGGCAAGCCCCCTTGTCGACTTTGTCTTGTGATATGCTGAACTCTAGCGGTTGGCTTTACTGGTGTGTCAAGAGCAATGACAACAACCTCTGAGTCAGGATGTTAAGTTGCGTACTATGTAGTTAACATTAAGGCTCCGAACATGCCAACGCCAAGACTAGGTCCTCCGGGCTTGGCGGATTTCCACGATCTTGGCGTTAGCCCTAATGTCCATGCGTACATGCGGCGCAGTCATGCTTTCAAGGGCTCGCTAACTTAACCCACGTATGTACATAGTACGGAATATATTGTGTAAATTACGCGAGCGAGTAAATGGGACGCCACCGTTCCAAGTGCGAGCCTATGAGATGCTATCTACACTCCCGAATCACCACCAAGGGTTTCCTGTAGCTCTTGAACGGGAAGATTTTTACCACATCCACCCAGATTTCTCAGCGCTTACTACCCCTCCTGGCCAGATTGCTGCGGCACAGTCGATCCTATTTAGGAAACTGCCTCATGATCTGTGGTATATGCATGTTGGTCCTGCATTCTAAGTCAATTATATGGATGTGACCCTGGTCCACATATCGAATAATTTGATTCCTGAACCCCTTATCTCTTGTAATCGATTTGTAATTTTTCCTACTGAGGCAGCGGTATGCAGGTGTATCTTGCACTTCACACTTTCCCTGTTGGAAGCCTGCTGGAGGAAATCAGAGATAGGTAGATAACCTAGTAGATACTACAACTAGACTATCTAAATAAATACTGATCAATACCACTACGTCGTGTGAACGGCTAGACCAGCAACACAAATTTTACTATTAGAGGATCCAAAATGCGGTACGAAATTTTTGTTATATTGGTGTCGTGCTATCTGAGCTTCATACAGCATGCATTTGGTCTTACCGGACTCCAGCAACCTCTCAACGAGCTGGGATTAACCCTCGACTACTCTTTGGCAAAATGGACGCCCAACACCTGGGATTCCAGATCACCTCATAACTATTGCTTCAGTAGCCATATCACATTCAACGAACTGATCAGTCAGATTCCTGTTAAGCACTTGTGGCAGATGGCATTCAATGCCTATGGTTATATAGAAGCGGACATGTCTCAGTATCAAGTCGGCAAAAAATTCAAACCCGGTGCCTTGACAATCCTAGCTTGGGGTAATGAGATCATCCTTGCCTCCTCACAGAAGGGAAGCAACTCGTTCACGTATGACGGGGAACCAAGCAAAGTGAGCCAAATTCTTGAAATGTGTCAAACTACATACCTGGAAGACTGGCCAGCTGGTACAGCCAAAGAGCATAGGACAAGAGGAAAATGTGGCGAGGAGATGTCTGCTCATCTATACTACCTCCTTCCAACCACTAAGGCATCCAATATCGATCTGCCAGCTCAAAATGCGGTCATTGGTACAGTGGGCATCAATCCGGAGACCGGGGAGGTCGAGGTGAAAGATCCGTGCGGACCTGGGTCAATCGTGAGTCACTATTTTTCTTATCTGGGCCTCTTGAATGCGGATGCTAATTCAAACTGAAGTCTCAATGGGGATGCAGCTACCTTGTGGATAATCAGCATTTGAATGTACTTGACAGAAACATCCAGCCAGAGGATTATGTATTGGAGGAACTTGCTGGGGGGGTGGCCAGGAAAGATCAAATGCAATTGTGTGGCATCCTCAGAAACTTTTGAGCCCATGAATGACTGCGTTGTGAAAAACACAGGACAAGGAGATACAGTTCACTAGAGCTCCCAAGTCAATTTTGCGCTTGTGAACATTCAATAATAAAGGTGAAATGTAGTTTTTTACATGATAAACTTGAATGCAGCCTAGTAAGGGTGAATATTTATAACCAAGCAATCTATTTGTTTTCGCCACGAACAACAATCATAACTAGGACCACTGTGCTGGCAAACCATGCATACTGCTCCCTATGGACCGTTAAATAGTAGATGTACTGGGTGTTTCTACCACAGCCGCAGTTTCTGCTTTTAAGGCAGCTTGTTCGGTTCAGGGACAATCAAAGCAGAAGCTGAACTCTCACCACTCCTTTTGTAAGCTCAGTCAGCCTCTGAGCATGGGTTGTATTCTCGTCTGTGTGACTAATGGGGACATTCACATCACGTATATGAGGCGTAGTGGCTTGATAAGTCTTCAACCATGATTCGAGTACGGTAAATAAATCGGTGTCGTCATTCCATTCGCACTCATCGTTTGAGTATAGGTCGTCAGTAATGGTGAGACTCTCAAGGGTCGGAGGAAGACAACCATCTATTTTCTTGGTCAGGTCTGTCGACCATGTTCCCACGAGGAATATGAAAGGTAAAGTAAGCTTCTTCAATTTTTTAAATGCGATCAATCCATTCATCGAGCCTCGAATGGTCAGTGAGAGTGGTTCAGGGTCATTTTGATTGACAGCCGAGACGACAAGTTCAGTCAATGTTCGTTGAACGCGGGATATTGATTCGGTAATTTGGGTCAAATCCAGAGTACGCGTACAAAATTGCGTCTCGTAAGCTTCCTCAAAGTAGTACCATTGCCAATGAAGAAATTGAACATGATCGGTAACCGAGAGTAACTTTCCAAGAAAAGGTTCCCGTATTCTACTTAAGGTCAAATTGTGAAGTCTTGAAGGAGCTGGCGGGCTGATTGCTGGCCATGTGAATGTGGTTGGATTATCAATTGATGCGGAAAATTGCCTGATAGAAGGTAGATAAAGAATGGGCAGAAGATCTGCTGTATTCCTTACGTTATTGCGCAGTCTGAAATGATCACAAGCAGTCTGTAGAGTAACTGTCTCAAGTTGACGTAGATCGAGTCGTAGACCACAGTCAACGGCATCAGGTCCAAAGATCGTTGAGCGGAACACGAGACCAATGAAATGACTATTACAAAGAAAGGAGCCCTTGACTGAAAGAGAGGTAAGACGCAACGGTTGAGATAGTAGAACAGCAACGAATGCATCCATTACTCCATTCTGTAGCCCCTCTAACCATGACCAGCGATATGCAACGGTGGTTTTCATCACAAATGCGCGGGGCCGATCGAGCTCGTTCTCTGAGACGAAGATTTTGAGAGGTCCTACATTTGTAGTGGAATAATGAAAATATGATCCGACCAAAAAGACTTCTCTAACATACGTAGCCAACTGTGGCCGATGCAACAGGCTGCGCAATACCGACGTGATGAGATGAGGCTGCGGTTCTCGCTGCCGTCGATCTGGATCCCATTTGAGCTGGATGCTCGCATATAAATATGGTTCCACGAGCATGCGCAAGCTGCTATGGACAAGGCAAAGATTGGCGAAGTCGGCTTGGGACAGGTATGAGAAAATAGACTGGCACACTTCTACGGGGCACCTAAGCAAAGAGTGAGCCTGCAGAGAGTTTAGTGTGCATCAAAGAGTACAATTGACGCAGGGGACTTCTCACATGTTGTTGTTCCATGGTGGGCAGATTATACGGCGAGAGATTCATTCAATCGATTATTACCAGTCAGTTCTGGAACGAAGTGCCAGAGACAAGGCTCGCACTTACAGTTTGTAAGATCTTTATATGAGAGAGCGAGACGCGGTGCCAAGACGAACTAAGTTGTGATGGTTGCATCTAATTTTGCGGCACAGCGTCCCCTCCGGAGGGGAGGGTCATAGATTGACAACCCTCATCGCACCTGAGGGTTATAGAATCTTTGGAGGGTCACCCGCCAAGCGACCCTCACGACCCGCATATGCATAATTTTCCCACGCTTTCCTTAATTAGGATGGATAACTCTGCTTGTTACGAAACCAACTTGCATGATACTAGGCAGAATCTAGTACTATTAAGGAAAGGCGTTTGTTATAGCAGCTAAAGTTGACGACCAGACTAACTTATCTCTATCTTTTATATTCATATTTATCCTACTTATATTATATAATTATATAACTTTAGACTATTATATAATTTACTTCTAATTAGGCCTCGCCATGGCCCGCGGGTCTATCTAAATGGGCCACCCATTACCTATATCTTGGTAGGTAATGGGTAGGAATTTGCTACTTATAATAGATAATGGGTAGTAAAGGTAGAATCTATATAAATTTAGATATTATTTATAGATAAATAAATAATATAAATATACTTTTAATAGAATATATATAATTTATATATATCTTAGCTATATTTTAAAATATTATTTTTATAATCTAAAAATAAAATATAAATTATAAAGTACTATTATTACTAGCTTAAAAATTAAATTTAAGAAGATATTATAAAAAGATTTAAAAAATAAAAAATATATATTTTAATTACTATATTTTTTAATTATATTATTAATAGATAAAGTAATAATAGATTATAAGTATAATAGTAGATATAATAATAGATATAATAATAAATATAATAATAGATATAATAATAGATATAATAATAAGTATAATAATAAACTATAGATATTATAAACTAATCTTATATTAAAAATTTAAATAATATTCTTATAAGAATCTTTATTATTATATATAAAACTATTTCTATTTTCTTTATCTAAAATAAGATATAGTATTAAAAAGCTTTTATTTATATAGAAAGTTTTAATCTAAATTATATAATATTAGATTAAATATTAGATTAAGTATTAAACTAAATACTAAATTAAATACTAAATTAATTATTAAACTAAATATTAGACTAAATAATAAATTAAATATTAAAATTTTATTAATAAATAATAATTTTATATTCTAGATATAAAAATTATAATTCAAAATATAAATATTAAGTAAATATTAATATAATAAAATAATTATTAAAATAATTATAAAAATTTTATCTAGATATTTTTTATAAGATTAATTTATAATAAATATATAACTAGTATAAAAATAGATTTAATAAATTATATTTTAACTATAAAAATTAATATTTAATAAATTAATTATTATTATATCTTAAATATTTATAGATTTTTCTTAATATATATTACTAAGTATCTAATAAGAAATTTATAGTTTTATTATTAAATATTATTATTTATTAAAATTTAATTTCTAGTTCTAATATAATATTTTTTTATTTTTTTTTTATTATATATTTTAAAAAATTTTTAAATATAAATTATTTTTAATTAAATATTTTATTCTTATTCTCTTTATTATTATTAATTAGATTTAAATAATTTTATAATAATAAATTCTTTTTTTTATTTTTTATTTTAATCTTTTTAATTAAAAAATATTTTTTTTTTAAAATAAAAAATTTATCTTAAATTTTAATTTTAATAATATATTTATATATTATAAATTTATAAATAATCTCTAATTTTAATAAATCTTAATAATAGTAATAAATATTATAAAAGATATTAAATATATATTTAATATTACTATTTATAATAAAAATTAATAAAATATTATAAATAAGATTTATAAGTATTAGAAATTTATATTAATAATTTTTTTAGAATATTTAAATAAGAATACTAATTATTATATCTATAAAATTAATTTATTAATTATATAATTAATAAAAAAAGATTAGACTATTAATTAGAATTAAAATATTTTATAAATTTATTCTTCTAGCTTAATTAAATAAATCTTAAAGAATTAATTATTTATTTAATATTAATTTTAAAATTTTATATAATAGAATAATAAGCTTTAAATAATAACTAGTTTTAAAAAAAATATTATCTATATAGCTTAAAATATTTTATAAAATTTTATTAATATTTTTTAAATTATTTTAGCTTTTAATTATTATTTTTAAAAAATTAAAATTTATTTTATAGAATAAATATTATTTTAATAGTAAAGATATTATTATAAATATTATTTATT